>CAKNET010000026.1:7720-370926 GCA_930272545.1 Sphaerostilbella broomeana
AAAATATTTTCAACAAGGCCCCCCCCCCCCCCCCGCAATGTGAACATGCTACTAATTATCAGATGCCCTCAGCCCTCTCAATGTCTCAGTCCGCAAGACAATGGTTCTGCCGAGACGGAGCCGTGGACTATTGGTTTAGCAAACAATGTCCGTGTTCCCCCACAAGAGCGCGGCTCTTGTTGTAAGCACGGCCGTTTTTAATTTATGACCCTTGATTTTATTTTTATTTTTGTTTTTCCTTTTTGACGCACTTAGATTTCTTAGTTAGATTTCTTGGTTTGTTTGTTTCCTCTTATAGCCCCCAAAATGACGGCGCGATGTTGCTGCGAGGCTACGTCCCTAGTCGAAAGTCTATTCAAAAGACGGGGTTTCAGTTGTATTATTCCCATGAAACTAAACAACACTGGCGGCGACATTGATTGCTTCCGAGACACAAAAACTGTCAGAAGCCTTGTGAGTGAGCATTACGCGAGTCTGCCGCAATTGAAATTGATCCTCCCCCCCTGAGGCTAAAAGCTTGGCTGTCTCTATTATGTGTGAGACCGTCCAAAAAAAAACGTCTAGTCAAAGGGCTACTACATAGCATGATGATGATCATGATGATCATGAATGATGATGGGGCTTGTAATCCTTCATCATGCCGCTTCCGCGGCTGTGTGCTTTCATAGTGCTGCTGCTGCTGCTACTTCACCTGATCCCATGTCTATCTATTCTTATCTAGTTTTGTTTCCTGTTCTACAAGGACAAGGGAGGAGAAACAAATAAGGGTTTTGACTATCTGTGGAGGGCTCGGAGGCGCCTTCACCATGGATGGCACCCTGGACTAGACTAACACGGGCCTGGCCTTAGTTGACGTATGTATATAGACGTAGGGACGGCATCGTGGGCAGGACTCTTCAAGCCAAGGTGAAAGGCGGGGGGGAGGGGGGCTTGTTTGTCGATGCCAATGCTGATATGCCAATGCTGATATGCTGATGCTGATGCTGATGGGAATGCCGATAACAAAGCTGCCTATCGTCCACAGAACAGCGATTTGCCTGTCATGGGCTAGTAGGAATCAAGCCCTTGTTCAGCCTGTAAGCCTTGGGTACCAACATCTACTGCATATGCAGGCTGCTGTGTTCCCAGCCATATGATATGTATTAGATTGTCAAGGCTTGTCGTTTGGGACGAGAGCATCAGATAGATGACATGCCTTGCTGTTTTTCCCCATATGCCGCTATCCTATTAATTAAAAAAAGAAACAGACAACTTCTGTCAAAGACGAATGCTTCATCAAGCCAATACCAAACAAATAATTTCAATCAAATAATATTAATATCTAATTAATAAAAAAATAATTTAATTCCCCCCCCCCCCCCTTCTTCCTTGGCCGTGTGACCCTTTGCTCTGTTACCGTTTTTGAAGGTCCCGTTTTGCCTGAAAGAGGTTGCGGCCGAGATTGAACCCAAAGCCATCAACTCATCTCCGCCAATCGACACAAGATGCAACGTATGTAGATGCCAACCGCACCAACACCAGCGCCGCTATCATCATCATCATCACCAACACCAACCAACACCAACGCCAACGCCAGCGCCAGCATCACCACCGGCAGGCCAGGGCCACGCTTTGAACCCAACTCGCCTCGGCAGGGAGGGCTTTATTCTCAGCCTTTCCTCCACCGCATCGTCTGTTCTCTCCATTTCCCGTGTCTGATCGCCCCAATCATCACGTCTCCTCACCCTCCATCACCACCACCACCACCACCACCACCACCATCTATTGTCTGCCCCTTCCTTGGGGTCCAAACTGGCAAGCTGGTTGATTCGCCAACTCTGCCCAGCACTAACGCACGCACTCAACAGCTCTCGCCAACCAGAGCGCAATGCCCAACACACCTCCAACGATTGACGATGAAGCGTGTGGAGGACAAAACATGGCATCATCACCATCAGCAGCATCCTTCTTCACACACACACGCACACTCATCTCCCTTCTCCAACTATGTACATTACATACACTAACCATACTATACTGGGTTCTTGTTATCGATTCGCTGCTTGCCACAGGGTTGTATCGAATTTCCCTGTAATACCTACGTATGTCCACAACACCATACCCATTCTCATCCCCATGCACAGCAACCCTATGGGAACTTCTCCCCTATATCAGCAGCACACCACCTTTTTTCTCTCTTTGAAGCCCGCGCACTAATCATGTATATCCCACGGAGAGACACACATGCACATACATACACACAAGACTCACTCCATCACCAACACGACCCTCCTGCAGAAATGCATAACAAAGACACAGGCTCCACTCCTGCTACCACCCTCCTCCTCCGTCCCCGGCAGACTTACAAGCCCTCACACAGTCATCATTGGTCCATTTCTCACAGCAGCTTGATTCCTTCTTTGAACTCTTCTCTCTCTTTCTACATATCTATCTTTCGGTTTCATTTTAGCTTTTTGTCTCTTTTTTATGCTTTCCCATGATAGGTAGATGAAGTGCCTGGTTCTTCAAATCTCTCGCCCAGCCCACTCACGCACTACCCATGTAGATACGTAAACGCTCATATCGAACCAATCCATACCCCAACATCAGCAACCTTTTTTTTTTCTTTCTTAAATACTCTTTCCCCCTAAACCCATTAGGGGCAATCAATCACCGCCCCAAGAGTCTCCACTCCTCCCATCAAAAAATAAAGAGACCCTCCACAGCAAGGGGGGACTGTAATTATGTGAGTGGGTTTCCTTCGTATGCAGGAAGAGTGGTCCACCAAGGCTTAGAACCTCAAACCAATCTTTGGTTGACTAGAAGTTCTAGTTCTTCTTCAAGACAGTTTGCCTTGCGTCTTTGAATGGTTGATCAGAAACGTCATCGTGTTGCGGAGCAAACAAAGCAAAATTAAGGAGTTTTTTTTTTTTTTAGCCTACGTCGTAACCATTCTTATTGAGACTAGGATATTGCGTATTTATTTATTTCATCTTATTTAATTTTACCTTGTTTTATTCTCTCTCTTACTCCGTAGATGCTACCACAATACACCTCTAGTCCCTAATCTTCCGATCAAAGGTCCACCAAGACACACTCAGACTAAAAGGCCCCCCGTCCAAAAACCCCCACTTAGATGCATGCTGCTAATGTGCCGTCTCTTCTCCATCCGTGCATGGCATGGGGCTGCCCGTTTCTCCAAAAATGGCGCTTTTTTTTTTCCTTTTTTCTTTGATTTGGTTTTTTGTTTTAGGCGTCTCTTCTTCGCTGCTCTATTTTTTGCTTCGGCTCCATTTAATCAATCTTGTCAATCTGTGACTGGACCCCGGAACCTGCGGGCCACTAGCTCAGGGGACAGCCATGGAAGAATCGAATGAAAGAAGTGTGTGTGTCTGTATGTAGTGTGGTCTGTATGTGCGTGTGTAATGTGATGATGAACTGTCGCCGCAGACACACACACAAACACACACACACACACATTAGTTGAAGCTTGGTAGGTCGGTAACCCACCGCCCTTCATGATCGAAGCTTTCGCGTCACAATCGGGAGCCCATGTATGACGGCTGCTGTCAGCACCTAAGCTTAGTCTGATTGGCCTCTAACCTGGTCTACTGTCTCCGACCGCAATTTACAAAACAGAGTAACAGAGCAGCTGACGGATGGATGGTTGAGTGATTCATTTGCAAAGACGCAAGTTCCCCTGTAGAACTCATCAGCTCAAGTCATCATTTGACCTTCCGCGACCCTAGTTTCTTCACAGGCAAGCATCACGGCGAAACGAGCACACAGCAATTGGTAGTAGTATACAGTGAGAACGTATATTTGATTTGTTTTTTGGGTCAGATCAAGCTGACTCTTCCTAATAACGTGATTTGCCTGTAGTCAAACAGGTCCTGTTTGGGATATTGCACCCGTGAATCTTCTATCTGCGTAAACCCCCCGAACTAAATCTCCATAGTCCTAAATGTTTCCCGCATCGATATCCCGTTCGGAATCGTAACAATAATATGTAAAAAAAATCCGACAGGGTTTAGATTAACCCTCTCGAGTAGCGAATGTAGCTGGTGAATATCGCAATTGTCCGTGTTTTCTCATCATAACGCATTTTCATCTTCATGTCAAACTCAACAGTAGTTGCATCGCCATAATTTCCTCCGCAATACACTTCTTTGCGCCTGTATCCATGCCTCTCTCGCAAAAACACCTCTTCCCAAGAGAAGGGAAATAAGAACAAACTCCTTGGATCCTTTAGGTGAAACAAAACTCCTCGCTCATTAAGAACAGTAAAAGAAAATTTCTTGCAAAGATGGGTTTAATCCAATACACATTGGAAAGTATAAGTCGAAGGGTTAAAATTTTCGAGCTTTTGTGGTTCAAGTCTTCGTTCAAAATGTTTTGCCGACGAAATTTTCATTCGTGTCCCTATGCGCTAACATGGAACCAAAACATGCCAAGTGGGCGCCGAGAGGCATCAAGATATTATCCGGAGCCGTGAATCGAAAAAAAAAGACACATTAAAGGTTGAGGGCGAGTAGGCCCATATCTTGAGTGAAGAAAACGAAAAGAAAAAAAAGACGACATTAAAGTCATAACCACAGCGGCTGCCGCTTCAAGACGTTTAGTAGCAACCGTGGAAAGAAGACAGGAAAGAAACCTGCTGGTGAAATGGTACAGGGTGCTGCATAATAGGCACCTGCTGAACGTATTTAACAACTCCCCAGAAGGGAGAGAAGGCTTTGGGCTGGCAGACTGGCTGCACAGAGATGGGTGTCTGGAGTTGGATGGGAGCCTGCTGGCAGGGCATTGATGGAATAGGTGCTGCGGGTGGAACGGGACCAGTGTATTGCTGAGGAATAAATTCCTGGCCGTGGTAGACAGGCTGGTCCCTCAGCTCCTCTGCATCGTATGTTTGAGGAATGTACTCTGCGGAGATGTCTTGTTGTTCCCTCATGAAGTCCTCGTCAAGGTCATCGATGGTTGACCCATCGGAAGTCAGAGACCCGTCATCAGATGTCGTTGAAGCAGGAGACAGGGGCGATTCGCAGTCATAGTCATCAACTATGGCATCCTCATCGGAAACGTAACCAGAGAATTGGTCTGGGGTAGATGGTGGTGTAGACAATGTCATGGTGGGGGCCATTGGGGGAACGGTGAATTGGGAGCAAGCCAAGATGCGGCTGCGAAGCTCAGGGAGGGTCACGCGGAACTCGGGGTTGGGGTGGAAGATGTGGCTCAGGATGTCGTTCATCTCATCCGTCAACGGAAGAATGGTCTTGAGGAAGTCCTGGGATCGAGCGTAGGCTCGGTAGGTAGAATCCTGGAAGGAAGCCTGCTTCCACGGGTTACGACCGCATGTCAAGTTCACCAGGATGACTCCCAGGCTCCAGACATCATTGGGAGCACACATGTAATAGGGCTTTCTGGTAGAAGGATCCAGACATTCTGTATGCTATGTTAGATGGCACTCATGAGGTATTGCAAATGGCTATGCGATTCCCAAACTCACCAGGGCTCATGTAAAAGGTAGATCCACATCCATAGTCCTCGGAGCGGTCCTCGTTGGTGGCCAATCCGAAATCGGCCAGCTTGACGGTGTCACCGTCGTCCGTGACCAGAATGTTCTCAGGCTTGAGGTCCCGGTGGTAGATACCCAGCTTGTGGCAATACTCGACGGCATCCAGAATCTGGAGGAAGATCTTCTTGGAGAGCTCATCCTTACCAACGTACTGACCACGCTCAGTGATATTCAAGAAGAGATCACCCTCAGGGCAATACTCGAGAATAACATAGATGCAGTCGGGATCATCCACAATCTTCAACATCGACACCACATTGGGATGCGCCGATGCACGATAGTGAAGAGAGATCTCTCGCTGTTGGTAGGCAATTTGACGGCGTTCCAATGGAGTTCCGTCGGCATTGAACTTGCTGAGACACTTGACAGCATACCGAACACCAGTCTTGATGTCGACGGCAGTGTAAACGACGCCATAAGCACCGGTACCCAGGATGTCCGTCAACTGAAGTTTACCTTCCAGGAGTCGACCTAACCGCTCCTCGGGGGCAAGTGGGACACATCGAGGCTGGAAAGACCGTGCAGCAAAGGGCTGCTGGAGGTTGCACTTGGAGTTCTCGTACGCGGGTGAGGCTGGAGGAGTAGGGTATCCGTACGGGGCATGGTGCTGCATGTTAAGCGACTTGGGTCCAGAACAGACGGTTATATGTCGTTTCCTTGAGGATTGCAAGGACCAAAGCCAAGCAACACCAAAAAGAGAACAGAAAGATGATTTATTAAATGAAAGGCGAGAAAGTCCCTGATATATTCCGTAACGGGAGTCCTATTGGGTTGTCCTTTGTTTTTTGGATTGAGTCCACGGAATTATAGGGCGCAAGTTCCTGAGATGTTCCAGAGGGTCGCAAGTATCTTGAACTACCGAATAAACGGGTCAAGCAAGATGTTCGGTCGCAGAGAGAGATGGGAATACCGTGAGGCGGCGAGGGTGCCGAAGGTATATAATTGGGTCAGGTAAGCGTACAGGAAGAGGCGACCAGGAGACCTAGGATCCAAGCAAAGATGAAGTTGATGAGAATAGGATTGGTGAAGGAATGTCGGGAAGTGGTGATGCGAGCATGTCCAGACCTTCGGCCGAGAGTGGGCAACATAAGGTAGATAACTCAACGGGACCTTCGCACCAGTAGGCGGCATTGATCGTCGTCGCAGACTAAAGAACGAGGCGGGCAAGCGGCCAAAGGACACATCCTCCGGCGCCTCGGGGCCTGCAGTTGCGTAGAGCATCCACACCAGTTGGATCCACTTTGGAACCCCGGTCCCTTTAGAAAGATTAATGGCATGGGCAGTGTCTTAGTCGGCAGGGGACTAATGCACCAGCTATTCTTAACCTGCTCAGCAAGGTTTGCCAGGCGTGGGTGGGTTCAGACTAGTAGGCAGGGATCATGGCGTGGTGACGCCGCGCAATATACGAGAAGGCGAGGATGCTCTGACACACCAAATGAAGTGGTGGTTCGTTGTGACTTGTGTCATCCGCTGCCTTCGCCCTTCCTCCCACCCCTTTCTTTCTGTTCAGTTCACACTAGCGACCACTCGTCCCACACACAACGTCAATGACTGTGGACGAGGCACCACCCAGGCGATTCCAGCCCCCGGCCCAGTCGGCTTGGACGGTGTCACAGTGGTAGGTTGAACCGCCGTTATGGGGCGAAGTTATCGGGTCTGCGGCTGGCCACAGCACTTGTCTGTTGACACCCATTTCGATGAGCCGTGCACTTTCCGTTTCCCTCCCACCACCCCATTGTCAGGCGAAGCGTCATGGTCAACAATCGCGTGACTAACATAATTTTCCGCAAGGAACGCAGCGCAACAAACTCTGCTTGACTCGCACCCAGCTTGGCTTTCTCGGCTGAGTCTTTGAGGAATGAGACACTGGCAGTCATGCCACAAACAAAGTTTGCTCGGCGAAGGCAAAATACCTAACGTATACAGACCAGAAGGCTCTGCGTAGTGTGGTGTGCTCTTGTACAGATAATGACATAGCAGCAGATTGCCCACGACGGAACGAAGGCTTCAACGCCTTTCCTAGTTGTTGGAATCCTCTTTGGACAACAGCAATAGCGCGCATGAGATAGCAGCAGCAAATAGCAGAGAAATGCTGGTAATCCGAATGCCTACCATAGGATGAGTTCTGATTGGACTGCTGCACTGCATGCACGAATGCAGAAGCCTCCTGTTACCGAAAGCATTCCTAATAACGGAGTATTACCGTTCAGCGCCCTAGTAGCAGCAACGGCTGTTTATTGTGGGTAGATCAGTCGGTGCTGCTATTGCTGCTGCAGGTTGCAAACGGCCGTTCAAACCTGTGGCAAAATGTGTAAGAGGTTTGGCGACCAGCAAGGTAGGTAGGAGGGTTGGAGGGCTACGTCGCATCATCATCGCCTTGTCGCCAGAGTAGGGTCACAGCAGAGATACGTGTGTGGTTGGGACTCCAACCTCCGCTGTGCTTCATCCACTCTGCCCTCCAACATAGTTAGTGTGCGAATCAATCTGCAGGCTCCATCAAAATATGCTGTTATGGTCATGACAATCCAATCAGCAACCAACCTTGCGGCAGTTATGCAGAGGCTGGATCATGATCGCCATCTGTTGTTTTGACTCGCCTGAGTGGCTGATTTTCCCTGCGTGTGCACTATTATGCTGTGGCAGCCCCTTGTCTATCACAGTGCGGTCAGCCGAGTACAGTGTGGAGTGCGTTTTTGCGCTGCCGCCCGTCACTCCATCCTTCGCCGCTGCTGCTGTTCTTGTGGCGGCGGCGGCACGTCTGGAAGAGCTGGGTTATGAGAAACGTTGTTCTGTGTCAGACAATATTCAGGAGAAGGAAAGCCCTGGACTGCCGTTTGCACAAATGCCAAGTAAGGTATGGAGCAGCCCAAGGCGAAACGAGTCTCTCATGCTCCAGTTTCGGAGGTCCTAATAATAATCCTAATACATAATAATAGGCGCCATGTGGTCAAGAAGCAGGCCGGTGGCAACGACCAAATGCCATCCTCAATTTCGCTATGGTTGGATGCAAGCAAATGGCGGACAAAGGCATCGGCGCTTGCTGGCTGCTGTGCCATCGCACGTCGTTGTCACCTAAGATCCAAGCAGAGCGTTGAGTAGGAACGGTGTAGTAGCAGTGATTCTTGTCAAAAGACTCCACAGAGGCGGTCCGCGTCCGTCGCCACAAATCATGGCAATGGTTGGTTTGTATTTCGTAGGTCGAACCGTCCGTCCCGTCTGGAAGTACTGGTATTGCACATGTGGCCCAGATGTCTGTATCATCACAATAAACGTGGCCAATATTGCCCGCACCTGCAGCAGACCAGCACAGCAGACTGATGAGCCAACCTTGCCAACAGTCTTCCACCGGTGGGGCACACACACTCTCACGCACACGGCCGTTGGCCAAAAGCAGAGACATGCATCCGGCAGTGGCGTCTGATTGGGGACATCGGGCCAGGCACTGCTGAGAACAGAACCACACCACGACATTGGCTCATTATCTGGATTCAACTCCACCGGCCCATCATGCAAATGCTGGTAGCCTTGTTTTTTTGTCTCGCAATCTGATTTGGCAGGGGAGCCGTCGTCTCCTGCCGAAGAGTGTCAAAGTGAGGCTGTTTCTCTTGTTGGTCCGTGGGCTCTGATGTGAAGATGGAGGCGTCCAATAGAGCCGCATTCGGTGCCCCCCCGACGGCGACCTTGACTGTCAACCTGATGCAATCCACTCCCGCCGCTGCTTGTTGGTTTGCATATTCGGCACGGAATCGAGGCAATGGGGAGGGGCGCGTTTTGGAGACTGCAGGTTGAAAAGACCATGGGGCAGATTCTTTGGCTGTCAGGTCAGACTGACTGACTGACTGACTGACTGGCGACGGCAATCAAAGCATCATTAGCAGCAGCCCGCCATCATCATGCCAGGGCGGGGCAGGGTATTTACCGGCTCTGTGATCATCTCCGGTGAGACTCCGTGGCATCACTCCGTCCAGCTCTCGGTGACAAGGCCGTCCTGTCCTCGTGATGGGCAGAGCGAGTTGAGTGATCGAGCTTGTCCTGAGCTTGCCCAGATCTTGCTAGAACCCTGAAAGAAGACAAGGTCTCACCCCACTGATTGGCTGATGGTCATCATGCTGAACACGCTGGACATTCTCCACACTGTGTGCTATTACGGTGCGTGTTGTCTATCCGCACCCGTCGGTACGCGATAGTACCCAGGCGGCTAACGCAAACAGGCGGTCTGGTGGTGTGTTTGGCTGCATCTGCCTTGTCTCTTTTATTCCCTCCGCCCTGCGCCACCTCCAGGGTGGGATTTAGTTTTTTTTTTTTTTTTTTTAAATGCCAAGTCACACAGGCGGATGGCCCGTTGCTAACCGCCTTGGGCTTAGCGGCCCTCACCAAGCGTCCATCGCCTGGATCTGGCGTCTGGTGGCTCAAAGTCTGTGTGGGTGATATGATGATGATGTGTGTGTGTGACTGTGTGTCTTGTCTGTCCTTTCAGGCCTTGTTTCCGGCCTGGGCTTCTTCCGACCAGCGTGAATCCTTTCACCTCCAATCTCGCCAAGCTTGGGTCTGCCGATCACATTCCTGTGTGGGCCACGCCAACATCTGCCCCAAACCCTGGGCATGCCACGCCTATCTCATCAAAGCTTCCTTTTGCTTCCTCTGAAGTCTGCGTCCTCAGGCCAGCAACCCTGCTCCCTCCAGGCCCTTCCACCTAGTAGTATGTAGTAAGAGTGAGCCAAGGAGCCTGTCCTTTGCTGCTAGGCATTGGTAGCTAGTGGGCGTCTTGCAGCGTGTGTGCCGGCCTGCATGGATAATCAAGCACGGGCTCAGTCAGGCTTTGTTGTTCGCGACACAGACAACACAGACCTATGGGCATTACGATCCGCAGGCGATCCATTGCTGACTGTTGTGCCAACCTGTCGGCCCTGTTCTGTCTCGCCCACTGTTCGTTTCCGCTGCGAGTTTGGTCCCGACGAACCAGGGGCAGTCTTGTGTTGATGATGAAACTCGAAGAGTTCTGAGCCAACTTGGCTGCATAGCCCTTGTTGAGCATGTTTCGACAGCTTCAAGCAATACAGGTCGCACATACCCTATACCACAGGCGAAATATTCAAACATCCTTCGTTCGGTGTTGGAACTCTTGTTGGGTTCCCCTACATCGGCAGCCGTTCTTTTTTTGCAATGTTCCGAAATCCGCTCCGCCTAGAATGTAACCCTTGTGCTGTCTCAATGAAACGACCGCTGTTCTGGCTGCCATTGTGTGCTGTCTTGTCTTCTTAGCCTCAAGCCAGTGGCAGCCAAGGCGCTGCTCAGCGGACAAGGAGGACGGACTTGTAGCAGGAATCCTTTAGTTAGTTAGTTCCCTGATCTTCTGATGCTCACGCTTCCGCCTCAGCAACGCGCGGCAAAAGATCTGGTTGGACTTGAGCTAATGGCCAACCAGTCCTTGCCTACAGGAGCAACTCGAGTGCATCTACGGGGTGGTGGGTGACTTCGGGCCCAATAAGACGCCGGCTATGGTCTGTGACCACACACATCAGCGCCGTGGCTTTGGCTTGGTCGTAGCGAGCCAATCCTCAGCTGAGCAACGCTATGTATGCACGATAGGTCATCTCGAGGCACAAAGGAAATGAGGCAGTGGTCTTGGAACTTTGCGAAGGTTGGCACTGTATTGTTGCTAGACTGGCAGGGAAACGCTTGCTAGGCAACCTCAGCTTTCTCCTCGAAGAACATGTACACATTCAGGTCGAAGGGAGCGTCTCTGGATCTCAGTCTGTTTCCTGACATCGTCACACCTGTATTAAGAAGTTGCCTGTCACTGGCCAATCTCAGACGCACAGGCCCACGTAGTCGAAACGATAGCATGGATCTCCTCACAAACGGTCGATCGGACCTCATCAATCTCAAGCAATTTGCATGTACGCATGTATATACCCTCGTCGCGTTTCGATAAGTCCCAGGAGCTAATGTCTCCCTCCGTATGCACTTGGTGCTTTCTTTTCCCCAAAAGACTTCAGCTCCGAAATATCAACAAGCTTCCCCTTTCTTTAGGCCCTTGTCTAGGGCGCGTGGAGAGCCATGTTTTCCTATGCAGGAGACACTTGCATCTAGGTGATGAATTTGAAGCGCCTTGTGTGACTATTCATGTGCCAACCCACAGGACCAACTGGAGCTCGTTTGCCAATAGTTGTGGTGTTGTATCAATCAAAGGAACTTGGCACGGGTTCTGCCTAAATAAACCCTGTATGTTACGTACAGCATTGAGTACGCCCCTTGTTTGCCTCTCTCTTTTTGCCTCAAACGACTCTATGGGCCTCTCAGAAAATAGCAGGCTTTGAAGGTATGTAGGAGTAGGGGGGAAAAGCCTTGCAGCGGCTAAGATGGCCCTGCAATACTATGAGAAAGGCATTGATATATTTAGAGCAAATGTGAGCCATTCATTAGCTAATATTCAGAGTCATCGGCGGCTACGACACTACGGGAAGGCAAAAACCTGCGGGAGCCTCATGCGCCGGCTCCTGCAGTCAACTGCCTGCAAGTCATTGACATGTTATCCAACCATCCAAACAAATGCACGGATTCGTTAGAATGTGGCACTGACCACCTGGTGATGGAGTCACGATGAGTATTTTTTGGATCAAGACTCTGAAATGTTGACTTCTCTGCCTGTAAAATGCAAAGCCTTGGCCGATAATAACGCCGTTCCACAACACCGTCGCGGCCACCCACGGGTAACTAGTGCTGAGCAAGACGCCTCAGTTTCCACCAAGGCCTTAGCGCATCCGCCTCGTCGATAGCGTAGTCTCCCATTGTTTTCGATGGATGACTGAGCAGATTTTTTTTCCAAAAAAAATTCTGTTGCGCTGGCTTCCCTCACCTAACCCATCTGCTTACATACGATGCAACCAACACAGCAAAACATTTGGACGAGGAGCACGGCGGAGCCCGGAGATGTGGGGCCGGGGTTCCCGATGCGTTAATGCTGAACTTGCCGATGCCATGACCGTGATCTTTGACCGGACTTGTTCTGTTCAAAGTAGAAACTCTATGAGGATGATAGTTTACAAAAAAAAAAAAAAAAATCGCGTTGCGTGAATTGATAGTAGCGTTAAGGGTATATTGAGTAAATCCTACTATACCTCTCAGATGCAGGCTTCTTTCTACCTTATGTTCGGTGAGTCACCCAGATGTAGATGTATCTTACGCAGTGAATAATGAGACCACCGTCCTTCAAACTTCTGCCTAGTTGCGAATACCCCCCCCAACAGGAGAATAATTCATATTCACTCAATATATCATCTCCATATGGGTCTGCAGATGATCAGACAAGCAGTAGCGCAAGTCCTAGTGAAAATAAGGCCGTTCAACTCAAATAGTTGCATGATTTGGTGCTTGATCCAAGAGCTACCCTATAGCTCCAACATCACGTTATGACGATGCAACCACTCTATATCTAACACTTGCACATACTTAGTATGTCTGCTCGCAATCAAACACCCACTCTAGGAGGCGCTGAAAATCATATGATGCATCTCAGCCCAGTTGTTCGCGGAACCCATGTCACCGGCAACGGCAACGGACGAGGAGTTCTAGGTTCACGGCAGGCATCTAGGGAGCTCGGACGAGCCTACATCCCAACATCCCACATATCTGATGGACACTAGTAGTCTCGAAAGATACACCACGGAGGGTCTGGGCATTAAAGCAAAATACCGTCGCGGAGAGAGGAACGCGCTGTATTCCCGTCAACAACTATGCTCAAGGCGTAATGACTACACTACCAAGGTGCCAACCACCTCGTGAAGCCACTTTGTAGTTAACCGCCACTGAAGTCACTTTCAACGCAGTTAATAGGCGGGCTGTGTGGAAGAAATAGAGCTCAGGGTGATCAATGCGCTAGATTTCATTGATCTGGCAATCAATCGTTTCAACTAGACAACGTAGCCATCCGCTCACTTGCCCACACACAATCCTCTCCGCATCAGCCTCCGAGCAGTGGAAGTGTGGGATGTGAGAGGCCCAGGCCTTTTCCAAGAGCCACATGAGATTATCGATTACCGGTAAAAACAACAACAACAACAACAAAGAAGAATTCATCTATCCGCGGCAAATTCAAGTAGTGGTTTGTTGGCACACTTAACCAGCGTTGTGATTAGGGGGCTTGAGTTAGTGTCAAGATATCATCTATCTAGATTAATCAGCAATGAATAAATAATCATGATGCCGCGGATAGATACTGAGAGTGTTTGAGCAAATCTAGATTCTGAAGGTGGCTTGTTATGTGAGTAGGAATTGCTTATTGAACGCACTGTTGTGTAGGCTGCCATGTGTCGGACTTGTTGCGATGGGAAACTGGAAGACTCCCCACCGGCAACACTTAACACTTTTCAAAAGAAAGAAAACCTAGTGTTCTGGATCACGTTAAGGACCAAACCATGGTATAGATCTGGATGGATTTTCCATTCGAGATGTGCTGGGTATGTAGTGCTTGAGTGTCTCCTCCCCCATCTTGATGGGAATGGTAATGTACCTATGGGATGTTTAGAATAGAAGGCGTTGCACTAGAAAAGTCCCATAGTGGCAAGTCCCAGTGAGGTATTAATTGATTGACTCAGTAAAATAATTCCCACACGAAGAGTAATACCTTCTGGCCATTGATATACTGGCTCAATCAGTCTACTTGACGGACAAAGCCGTGGCCACCTAGCAACCGTTGAAACTCGGGAAAAGCCTAAACAGATCAATGAGCTTTACTATATGAATACCTCAAGCTATACTAGCAATTGACTCAATTTGATGCTGTATCCTGCATTTTTCACGTTGCAAAGCCTCAATATCCGAGTATCATCGGCCTTGGAGGCCGTAGCGATGGGTTCAAACGTATGATCACAAACTGACACTCATCCAATGATGGCATTCAGATGACTTCTATCTAATGGTCTATTTGCTATGATATGATTCTAGTGCAAAATAATCAGCCCATGGATGCAGAGTGGTCGCCTCCTATAACGTCTACTGAATGCTAAGCGCTTCGATCAACCCGCAACTGAACTATAATACGCATCTTCAGCCATCCGCCATCAGCCAACAAGACAATGTCATTATGAACCATCAAAAAACGTCTTTCTACGAGTTTAACGATTTCATGAAGGCAGAACAGCACATGGGAAAGCAAAATTGCCCAGTCTTAGTCATAGTCAGAAGAGGAAGCTGAATGGTTGTTGATATAGCGTCAGCCTCATCCAATAGTTTGCCACTGGGGGGACCAATCAACCTGTGACGCAATGAAATGCTCTATTGACCGCCCGGCAGGCCAAATGCTTAAATACTTTGACACGATTGTGAGAATGTTCAACTATTGTTATTGTGGATTAATTAGGGCGCTTCCACCCCCCGCCGGTCGTCGCCGCTGGCGAATCGGTTTGCCTCAAGACCCCATGGGGGCCGCGGGAAGGGTGCTTCGGCTTCCCGCACAACCAAGGGTAGACGCTATCAAATCATGCGCATCATTTTCACGCCACATTCAGCAGGAGAATGTCATTCAACCGTTCTGTAGATTTGAGCTATTGAGTGTGTGAATTGCGCACGGGGAGGCGAGATGACACAGCCGCGTTCTCGTTGCGTAAACCGATCTGATGGAATCAACAGGTCTTTGCGCATTGCCACTGTCGGTTTTGAATTCCGGGCGGAATGACGGGGCGGAATACATTTGCCACGTGTGAAGATACCTGAAGAACAGTCTAGACTCTTGAGAGACGGCCTCGAAGTCTTTCAGCGAACGGAGTTGTTTGCCCACAGATACTCAATATTGTCCAAGTCTTCTAGGGGAGAAATCCCAGATATATCGACTAAAAGCAATAGATAAACAATGGCTCACAATATTTCTCCTGAAAGCTCTTTCAGGAGCTAAAATATCATTTTGAACCTTCTGGATGTACTCGTTGAGGCTTTGATACCCCAGACATACGACAACAAGGCCTCACCCGAAAGGGCACGAGCCTAATCATGGGGTATTCTCGCTCTATGACAAACATGAATGCCCATTTATTCTATCCATTCTAATAATTATGAGTTTATAAAAAAAGTGAATAAAACATCAGTAAGGATATGGTTGGCTGACTAGAACATCTCTATCTATCCGGGTTCTCACGGCTACCACCTTTCGCGTGCCGATTCACATTTTGTGAACCTTTGCGAACGGAAAGCTCCATTGCCATTGTCTCTATACAATAAGGAGTCTTTGGGGTGTGTATTTTTTTTTAGAGATGTGCCAACGAATTAGGAGTTGTATCTTAATGGTTGTACTTGTGTTCGCTTCCTCGGAGTTGAGTTTGTGATGACAAGTCGAATGTCCAACAAAGTTTACGATGCTCAAGTCCTCCAGCTTAGTTTTGGAAATATATGTCACGGGGTTGAACATTGAACTATAGAATAACCACCTAAAGTTGAATGCTATCATTTGGCGATGTGTGTGTAGTGAAGACGTTCCTATACCATATGTAATAACAAGGCCTAAAACTGATCATGGTGAAGTGTGAAGCAGCGTAACTGATGGCATTTAAAGGGAATAGAGAGCATTAACATTCATGGAGGTTCTAATAACTGCGCGTTACAGAAAAGAGCTAAGTTCATCAGGGAAGCTCGAAGCAATTTTGGTCAAGTGTTGGCAGTACTCCGTCGGGGATATTAAGTCTCGTCTAGTCTACAAATATGTTCAAGTATTGTTAGTAAAATTGATCCGCATACTTGCATTGGTAATTAAATCAATACTATTAATGATCTTTAGTGCACAGTGATGGTAAAAGACTTGTTCTGAGAGTGTTTCTGGATGACCTCGTGTGGGTGGTTCTGGGTTGATCAACACCTAACGTTCAATAAAACGATGGCAGTAAGTTGGCATCTAATCTAAAATATCTAAAGAAAATAATATCGAGATTTCATTCAGCGTATTTCTAGTCACATCCGTCATTAATCGAGCCTGACATGATTGATTTGGTGTTCTTCGAACTATAAATAGAAGAGAATATTGCTACGCTATGTATACTCAGCACCTGAGATGCTTTTTATTGAATGTAGGAAACATATTCCAAAAATATTGATTCTAAATATTATTATTAAGTTCTCAAAAAATTCTTGCAACGATAAAGAGCATGTAAAACAGAAGGATTTGAACATATAATCCATTTTGGGGTCTCCGCAGTGTTTGGAAACTGAATGCTGGTACATGGATTCTCTTGGAAAATAACAACAATAGAGCTTCATACACAAAACGCCTGGTCCCCAGTTTCTGTGTTCTCATTTAGGACGATTCAGTAAGCCACTTACAAGGCGGTAGACGCTGGCAGATACACGAGGGTTACAATGAGTTGTAGAAAGTATCGCGACGCAACCTTCTTCAATTGAGCATGGTGTGGTAGCGCATAGTACATACGCGCCGCCCAGTCAAAGTTGGATAACCATCTCAATTCTGGGTCGATGATACGCTGGGAGGTAGTATTCATCCTGGAATCGTGCTAGGAGTGAGAATCAAGGTTGGTAAGATTCTACCTCTGGGTATGCCTCGATGAGTTCCTTGGAGAAGGAGATGGTAGACTAATCACACACACAGCGTAGTAATTACCTAGGAGCTGTTCCTAGTCGTCACGGGTAGGGGCTTACCATTCTTGTACTTGTCACAAAGAGCCTCCATTCACATGAGGTCGCCGGGAGAGTTCTAGATAGACCACTTCATCATGTGCTAGGCATCGCGCATCTGGGTTGCTTTTTGAAAGCTTGATGAGTTGAGGTTCTATCAGGATGATATTGACAAACGATACTGAAGAACCGACATAAAAAGGCAAAAGGGTGAAGGTAATGTAATAGACGTCCAAGCGGTGCCAGCGCTTCACTATATTAGAATGAGCACCTTCATTGATACTATACGAGCGAACCGGCGGCGATTTATCGATGTGTCGTTATTGAAGATATCTGCCAAAGTTTGAGGGTTGAAGTCAGAAGAGTAGGACATCTTGACGATAGTTTGTTGATTTGCACTTTGTAACTATACATGATATCTAATGCGAAGAATGCTGTAATGAGGAGGTAAAACACAGAATTAGGGCACTGAAAAGAGGCGAGGCAAATGTTACGAATAAGTCGATATATTGGCATCGGAAGGAATTGAATGGCTAAGAGCATTGTGTTGAGCTATTATACTAGTAATAACCAGTGTTGTTAAAGAGTGTAGAAGTGAAGGGAAGGTAGATGAGATTTAAGGTCAGAACCAGGTTACAGCGATGAGAAGTTGTTACATAGATGTTGAAGACTCGACTGGTCAGTAGATTCGCTTCTTGGACTATACTATCACCGCGATAGTAACTATTTGCCTAAATGACACTGGTGACACCAACGGATTAAATGCCATAAAATTCCCAGCTGGTTCTGTAGCTTGGATTTCCATCCCTCGAAAGAACAAGCTATTTATGCTTTCCCTCTCTGGGAAGCTTTGGGGAGAGAATTTGTTGTCCACCTCAACTACACCGGCAGGACTATGTGAGTAACAGCTTCTGTAAGAGGAGAATGATACAATTGACGTTCCATAGTCGAACCATGGTCCCCGCAATAACCAAAGAAGAAAATTATGGTCTCGGAGTTATTCCTATATCTTGTCGAGTCTCGCAAATAATGATTCTTTGGCAAGTATTACCCTCATTGGCTTTCTCTTGGAAGAAGTAAGTATGAATCGGCTTCATCTGTTCATATTGTCGATTCAGACTAAACAACTTGAGTTGACACACAAAGTCTGAAATGACGCAGGTCAGCATCTCGAATTTCAAATAAAGACCTTTTCAACTAGCCTGGTACGAAGAACAAATCAATGGCTGTGAGGAGGAATAAGTTGCCTCGAAGAAGCCGACTACCTAAAGTCACAGTCTTCTCTTCAAACATGTATAGACCGTAAATTTCCTCACTCTTTTTACTGGGGCATTTTATGACTTCAAGATCGATACCTTTACAAAAATTTGGTCTTTTATCTGGTCAACGCCTCGATGCTCCAGCTAAACTCTGAGAATCCTGAGGCTACAGAGGGTTGCCATTATTATTTCCGTGGGTCTAAGTTTGGTCTATACTACCCTCTTGGACGGCACCACCTGAGCTAGTCTCTAGATGCTTCGTTTGGATTGAAATATTTAATTTATGGTGCTGTTGCTTCAAGTCATGGCATTCATAGTCCATCTCCCTGCAAGCAGTATCTTGCTAATAACTGTAACTTTTATCCCAGTGCCTTGGAGACTATTAATAGCCCGGAATATGGTGTTTTAGCCCTATTCCGTCCTGTAGCTGAATGACGATGGCATAGATGCTGGCTCTATATTGGGATGGTAGCTTGGGTTGGTGTGAGGTGACTGCCACATCAGGTCTTGCGTGTGGTACACTCTGGGCATATACGAAGGCAAGTGAACATAACATATTCCTCAAGGGAGAGCATGATAAGATAATCAATCTAGCCTAAAAAATTGCGATTATATACTAGCCGTCTTTTAAACTGCACATTGCACTAGTGATAGTAATGCAGAGAGCCTTGAAGGTACAGCCTAAGTCAAGACAAGGCTATTATAATCTAATGTAGTATAAAATCATGTGTTTCTCGTAATTTTTGAGCAGCTTTTCTCATGGCTTTGAAGGGTTTTCTTATGTGAGGATCATTATTGGTGTCTAAATTTGTGGGTGCCTGGGTAGTTTTAGTAGGCGTGACTGAACTCAACGCATCCACGGATATTCCTAGGCAGAGACATAGGCACCTTGTGCGTTGGCTATAGGCATCGAAATTAATTGACCCAGCCACCACGAAGACCTCAACTGCCGAGTGTAATACGGCCTAAAATTTAACCTGCTCCTGGATCGGGGCTCTATTGGTAAGATGCTGGCCTAAAGCAAGCCGCAGGCAGATACTGAACACTGGTGGTGGCACTAAAAGTGAGGCTGTGTAAGTCGCTACTGCAGGAAGCAATTCAGCCTTACTTCAACGTCGACAAGACTTATAAGATAATGAAGTTTGTAGATGAAGAACTGATATTCGTTTTGGCATTGTCAAACCCCCATCAACAAATAACACCTAATCCATCTAAGAAATCGACATGTCTCATTTAAATCTATCGCAGGGTGCCTTGATGGCGCTGGCCCAAGACGCTATGCACGATCGCATTGTCGGCTGCCTTTTTGGCTCTGCGCTCGGCGATGCCATCGGTCTGTACACAGAATTCCTCACTGCCGACCTGTCCCGTCGCGCATACCCAACTCAGAAATTCATTCTATTCCCGGAGTCAAAAGCAACACCTTTTCGTCGGGACTCGCACCGCGACCCCAATGTCCCTGGTGAATGGACAGATGATACAGACCATGCTATGTGCATCTTGCTAGCATATCTCCATGTGGATGGTAAGGATATGAGTCCGAAAGAATTTGCCTCTCGTCTTCACATATGGGTCAAATGGGGGCTTCGCGCACTCGATACGCTGCCACTGGGCCTGGGGCGCACTGTCGGCGCCATCGTAAGGAGCAAGACGTATCTTGATAACCCAGAAGGCTCGGCAAGATCTCATTGGAAGAACTCTGGCTACAGTGCGGCACCAAATGGAAGTCTTATGAGAACTCATCCACTGGGTTTAATGTGCGTCACGAAGACACTAGACGAAACCTTTCGGGTTGCGGCGGACTACTCAGTCGTCACACATGTTGATCCCAGATGCATCGTCTCGTGTGTCATTGGGACAGCTCTCATCCGAGGCCTTGTGAGGCAAGAGGTGTATCAAGAAAAGCACATTGATGAAATAATCGCCAAAGGACTAGAATGGTACCTAAAATATCGCAAAGCAAAGCTTGAGAAACACCCAAGTCGGAAGGATGAGCCAGAGCTGAATCTGAAAGATTTCCACAGACATGCTAAAGTCAAGGACCTGGCAGAACTTGAGCTGGACGATGGTGGCAAAATTGGCTACGTCTACAAGACATTCGGATCCGGAATCCATCTGCTCCGCCTCGCCATGCGGAAGATTGCTACATCTAAAGACAGACTCCCCACTCGATTGAGTGTTTTCGAGCCTCTGATAACAGACCTCATTATGCGTGGTGGCGATGCCGACACCAACGCATGCTTCGCTGGTGCACTACTTGGTGCATATATAGGCTACAAGGCCCTCCCGCCACACTGGAGAGATGGACTCCGCTACGGAGACTGGCTGATGAAGAAGTCTGAAGGATTAAGTTTCCTATTAGGAGTGAGCTCGAAAAAGTACCTCGGCTCAGAGGATAAGGATACGGCGCCAGATGGAGGAAGAGGATGGCCAACGGAGGCCGATATGGAGAAGAAAGTTATGCTGCTACAGGCGGACATGGTAGCAAGAGACCAGAAGCGAGCTAAGGCAGAAGAAATGGAGAAGAAAAAGCAAAGAAGCAGCTGGTTTAGTAGTATTCCGGGACGAAGTTGAACGGAAATCCTTTATTATTTTTGTTTTATCGAGCAATGTAATCTAATCTAATGACTTGTTTATCAGCACCTTTATGAGAAAAATTTACTACATGTATCATGTCGACCTTGCGGCAGACTAATACAATAATGATCTAACTGTAGAGGAGTATCTGTCACTCCAGCCATAAAAGAAACACAGAAACAGAACATAAACCACCTTTAATCAACACAAGCAAGCAAAGCAGAAACCATTTCAGCTTCGGCAACACAATTCTTGAAAATTCCTGGTCCATTGTTTGGGGCGGTGATTAAAGACCACGACCCTGGATACGCTCGGCAGCAATACCATAGGACGACAAGGTATCGCCAACCTCGCAAGGGTCATCCCCGAATTCTACCTTCTCGAAGCCATCCGGACGATCCTTCTCCAATGCCATCTTACCCATTTGGGCTTGACAGCGGTAGCTCCCGAACTTAAACTCGAGGACAACTCGTCCTCCAGCCTTGATGAGTTCAACTACCTCATCTACTTGAAAGATGAAGCGCTGCTTGAAGAACTTGCTCAAACTCTCTTCGTTTACGAAATCAGCACGACCGGTGATGATGAGGATGCGGGATACTCTGCCCACAATGGGGTGGCTAGCATATTTGATGCGATTGTGCGAGATTTTGACGCGGTACCCCTGAATGTAGAGACCCTGAGTCCAGGACATGCTGAGTAGTTGCTGCGCTGGCTCTGGGCTGAAGAAGACGACTTTGGCAGCAGCTGTCTGGTGGGTAACGTAGTCAGGATAGTTGATGTAGCTGCACCAAATGCGGCCAACGTTGCGAATAGCGGAAAGGAGATGATGAGTCGTCAAAGAAGGAGGCAGATTGGTTAGCCAGAGAGCGCAGTTTTGTTCCGTGGCGAGGTGTTCAGCACTGGCATTTGTCTCTGTGTGCATTCCGTGGTAGCGAGCGGAGAATTTTGTCGAATTTGCGGTTCCATCGTCAAGTTCATTGGGGAATAATCCCCGTAGTGTCTGCTGCATTACAGCCTGCATCGGCATAAAGCGATGAATGTGGTCATTAGGCAACATGCTGGCGGATGAAGGAGCCGGAGCGGGCTGACGAATCGGATACACCTTGGGAGACAAGCGAAGGACATCAATTCCGAGATCCTCAGTGGGATCTCTCATCTTTCTCGTCGAATCCGCTGTACTAGCAAGGGCCTTCTGCATCTCTGCCATGCTGAAGGATCCTGCAGTTGGACGGACAAGCTGAGTAGGTCGGGTCCCAATAGGAGGCTGCTGTACAAATTGAGTAGCATTTTTGGGGCTGGTAGAATTCGAGTTACCCCTTTCCTCAGAGTCACCAAAGGAGAACATCTGCTGTCCTCCAGAAATACAAGCCAGGGGAGTAGTAATCGGAGGATTAGTTGGTGAGAGAAGGGCATCCTTCTGGTATAACAAGGAGTCTGAAGTTTCCCAGCGTAAATGAGCGGGCGTTTCTGGACCAATAAAGACGCTCTGAATAGGTTGAGCTGCCTGCGTTGTCAATAGTTGAGAGAGACGTTGACCAAGCGGTCCTTGACTATTGAGACGCGTGTTATCGTGGTTATCATGTGGCGGTCCAACGGCCTCAGCAAGACTGTCCTTTGAACTTGTATTTATGCTCTCTTTCTTGTGAGAAAAGCCAAGAACTGAAGTAGCACTGGTATCATACGACCCCTGTGGAGTAGCAGTAGAGTCAACCGTATTATCGAATCCGAGGGAGCCGTCCTCAGAAGTCCCATGCGTGGCACCGGTCTTGGAACTGCCAGAAGACATCGATAAGCGTGAAGTGTTATGAATATTCTCTATATTAGAGTTTTCCATATCATCACTAGGGAAGAATTCGGAGTCCATTCTGTGAGGAAGTTCCAAAATGAGTTTCGTGATACGACTCTAGGAGGTGCGAGCTCTAAATTCTTGCACTCAGAATCTTTGCGGAGAGTTTTGATGAATTTTTCTCCTATACCAGTGCCTTATTAGTTTTGGAAATGATGACTGTAGGTAGCTCCTGACTAGAGGATTGCAGGGAAGTGTCGAGAGAAAATATGGTGTTGTTGGGTTCAAGAATTCTGAAACGTGTACGCTTAAGTGGTGAGACTAGAAGTCAAGATCTCGTTGTGATAAGGGAGAGAACAAACAGGGGAGAAATCTAGAGAGGGAGAAGGGAGTTAAGTAGTGTCGGTCGCGTGGAAGAGTTGCTTTAGATTCACTCTCGGCCTTCGCATTGTCAGATTCGTGGTTGGGTCAGGTGGTTTTGGCTAATAGTATCAAATATTTGTCCCGTGGCAAGTATCATTCAACCTCATTCTTAATTATCATACAAGACAAGTGAATAGAGGGGATGATATTTGAGAGAAGGAAAAACTACTGTGACAGCTACCCAAAGAGCATTAGTTTGTTATGAAAGCGTTCTGCATGCAAGCGTCCATTTGCTGTTGCCATTTTTAATCGTGGTGTTTGACACATTTATGCCAAAACTGCTAGAACACTATCATACAGGATACAATAGAAACTGAAATTGATATAAAGGCTAGATTTAATATAGGCTTCGATAATCTGAATCCTTTTCTTGTAGGACAACGAGATACTACTCGAGAATGCTGGTTGTTGGCCACAATTCTGAAGTCTCATGCCACATCGGAAGACGAGGAAATTGTGCAACCGTTGCACTGGCTTACATAGCAAGGGTAATTGCAAAATTCACCAAGCTCTAGAGGTATATACACCTATGGGATATTTGTTAAAACTATACTAATGGCTTGAAGAATCTATGGATCCTCTGCCTAGACACGGTTTATGCGAACGCACTGGACACAGGCTGGAACTTCAAACTAGAGGCAATAAAGATTCTAGGTAATCGCGAACTTTAGTAAATGAACCTGAATTCAAATCAAATATAGGTCTACAGGCAAACGGGGACTGGCATAGATATGGAGACTGCTTACAAGGTGAGAAGCCGGTTGTCGCAGTTGATCGCGGAGAAAACATGGCTAGCTGTCTACCGTTCAAGGGGAAGAGGTCATATAAGAGAACAAGATAAAAACAACATACATTTGTTTTATGCAACATAAGCTAAATCTTATCCTGAAATTATGTTACGAACCAATTCCTCATCCAGTTTGAGGTCCCCAGTCGGCGGTGACACAATGAGGCTCAAACATCCATCTTGTTTGGTATAAACGTTTCCACTGCGATTAGTCTGGTACCTCTTTCCAATGATATAGCGAGTAAAAACGAGGTTAATTGCTCAAAGGACTTATACTTATTTGGTTCTTTTCATAAGCCAGAGTTTCTACGAATCTGATATGCATCCCAAGTGAATGGGGCGCCGCCGTTGGAGGCCTGTTTGCTGGTAGAGGTACCCTTGACACCGATGAAGTGGGGGCGCCAGTGAATTAAGGCTCCAGGGCTCTCAGCCACTTTGGGGCTCCACTAAGCCTCAGTGAGTCAGGTGCTGACGACGCGTTTATTCAGCTCCGGGCAAGCACCGCTGTAACCCTTCCGAGGTCGAAAACACCTTCAACATCCATGGATTCGAACAGAGCCCTGGAGCCTTACCTCCAAGCTTCGGCTCAGCCACTCAAAGACGAATTCCACTTTTCCGATGGACGTTGCTTCTGCCAGTTGACGATGCCTCGTGGCTATAGCGAGCTTTCAACTTAACTTCTCGTTGTAGCCTACGGAAGAATACCGAATAAGCCATTATGGTTTGCACATGTGTTGCTATACTACCATTAAAAGCCCATGATCCTAACGGCGAACAACTTTACATGTACTTGCCTAGACATAGTCATGAACAACATATCTCAACCAATCTCTGCAAAGCCTGTGCAGTCGGAAACCAAGAAGCTTACATTTACTTCAAGGAAGCGATACAATAAGACCAAACTGGCTTGTAGAACCTGCAGGTTTGTTCAAATCCTCCAACGTTAGCCCAGTTGCGATTGTAATAACTCCATCATGATAGGACTCGCAAGATTCGGTGCGATGAAACAATACCATTTTGCACCAACTGCACCAAGACTGGCCGTGTTTGTGATGGAGTTTCTGCTTCAACAAAAGCAAAGTGCATCAGATTCGCAGCGCCGCTGACCCTTTCTCATTTTGCGGCAACACAAATAGGGGGTGCACAATATAGCTCGGAGGAAGTCAATTATCTCGACCTATTCAGGAACCGCCTCATCTACAGCGTTGTGGGTCGTGGCTCCTTCGTGAAGCCATCCTCGATGAAACTGATCCTCCAAGCGGTTCATGAGGAGGAGGCCATGCGCCATGCTGTCATTGCCTTGAGTGCGTTGGCCAGCGAAAACAGTTGCATCAATAGAACAAATCGCAATGGCGAGCTCGGTAACAGTCGCTTTGCGTTGTATCACTACAGCAAATCTCTCACAGCGCTACAGGACGTATTTCAACGAGAAGATACTCGAAGCCTCAATGTAGCTCTGCTGTGCGCTCTCATTTGCATTTGCTTTGAAATACAAGTGAAGTATCCCATCCTCGCACAAGTCCACCTTGAGAAGAGCCTTAGAGTCCTTGAATCATCATCAACTTCTGGTAAGCTCAATTAGTGCTCGCAGAATAAATGGCAAGCCTTACTAACTGTTGCTTCATAGTCGAAGACGAAATTGCCATGGCATTTATAAGATTAGATCTACAAGCCTCAACTTACCTAGGAGCCCGTCCTCCGGCCCTCAGTCCAAACTATGCAGCTGATCGGAAACTTGATCATGAAAACATCTACCATGAGGTAGATGATGCTCTTACTTTTCTCAAAACCAGACTTTATAGATTTTTGCGGTCAATAGCAAACCGCTATCGATATGTGGATACGGGATGGATACCATTGGAGGTTTTTGCTGAAGCTCAAAGCTTACAAACGGAGCTTCAGGAGTTTCGCTACAAATATCTGGATGATCCCTTCAGCAAATTGACTCGCAGCCAAAATTCACTTCTGACAGTCAACTACCTGGAAGCCGATGTTACTCTAGCCACTTGCTTGCATCCGGAAGAAACTCTGTTTGACCAGTTTTCCTTATCCTTCACCAGTATCGTTGACCTCTGCACCGAAATCCTCAGCTCCCGCCAGGAAAACCACCCTGGTGAGACCTTCTCACTCGATATGGGAATCATCCAGCCTCTCTACACCACAGCCTGCAAGTCCCGCTGCCCATCCACCCGACGCAAAGCCATCCAGATTCTGCAGAGCTGTCCCGAAAAGGAAGGCGTCTGGGACGGGGCGCCAAATGCTCGAGTTGCAGAAGCAATAATGGAGTTTGAAGAGGAGGGGCTGGGGTTCGACCTCATAGAGAATGAAGATGGTAATGCAAAGTATTTACTGATACCAGAGTGGAGGAGGGTACATGCTGCAGATTTATATCCTGATGCCATGAACAAGACGGTCACGGCTTTTTTGAGATGGATGCCTAATGGCCTAGATGGAGGGTGGGAAGATGTAAGAAGAGAGCTTTCTTGGTGAATAAGAATTATAATAGAGTGTATATGCACTCATATCTATGCTTCGGAAGTGGATTCAAATTAAGGGAACTATATCGCGAAATACACTGTAGCTGATAACTATTTACAGTCATCCGGTCTGTCAATGTCAAGAAGTCTTTAACAGCCCCTTTGCCGTGGTCCGACTAACCCTTAGCCCTCAACTATTAACGACTACTCCCTCACTTTCTCATATACCTGCCTCATCACACGGGGTTCGATGGCTGTTGTTGCCCCGTTTCCGTCTAAGTGGAACATGAAGTCATCCACTGCAATCTCCCCATACATCAACTGGTCAGTCAATCCCCAAATCTCTGCATTTGGATCAAACACTCGAGGGATCTTCGGGTTGTACTGAAAAGGGGTCGTGAGGAACAGCGCTCGATAGGCAGCTTGATCCTTAGTTTGGAGGCCTGTGGGGAATAGCCGCAATCCCGTAATTTGCCCTCCGCGTGTAGCATTAGCATAGGCTTGTGCAGTCGCCAGAATGTCATGCCCTTGGCTTAGCCATTTCTTGACCAAAAGACCAGGCTCATCATCAATAGCGAGGACAAGAGAGGAGTTTTGAGAATTTGCTGGTTTGTATTCGCCGCAAAATTTGTTGCAAGCTTCTAAAGCGGCAGACCTCTCGAGGGCCGGGAGAAGATTCTGGGTTGCAGTTTCGATTACGGTGTGAAGCGCTGCTGAAGCATCCACACCAGCAGCAAGAGCAGCAATGGTGACCTGGTAGTCTGGCACGAGAATAAGGAGAGACTCGTACAGATCAACGCTTCCCGATTTGGTATATAGGTCGACGAGATGGCCGACGGTGATGCGGCTGCGAGTACGAACAATCTCCCATGGAGCACCGACGGAGAGAGACGTTGAGGATGTGAGGGTATTGGGCTTCATTCATCGATTGGTCTCTATTGGAGAGAGCTGTTTGCTTGCAAAGACGGCTCGACCAAAATTTACCAAGTCGTTTGTCGAGGACAGTAAACCGCCAGTCCTGAAAGAAAAAGAACGAGAAAATCCAAACGTCAGCTACTCTGCCTAGCAACCACAGGCACTCATTTAGAACTTACGCTACTTCATCGCCATATAATCGATCCCAGCCAGCGGGACCATTGGGAATCACACCAAGCCCTTTACGTTGTGGCGGAAGAGTGCTCGAATGATTCATATTGAGGGGTCCGAAGACCTGCCCTGAAACTACTTCAGTATAGGTCTTTCCCGTAATGGTTTCGATAACATATGCTAGAATTCGGTAGGCGGCGTTGGAGTAAAGCGGCTTTGAATAAGGTGGGAAGACGGGATGTCGCTCAAGATAGCCTTTGAAGTACTCTACAAAGGCATATGTTACTTATATTCTCAAAGACCGTGTAGCCGGACATTTTCTTACCTCGCCTAGTGCAGGGTGGCTCGGTATCGTTTGCTGCACAGGACGGTATATCCTGTGGCGGAAGAACAGGAAGCCCAGTTTCTGTCCAAGGGAAGTTTTGAACCGCAAGATCACCTTCGTTGTCTGTCAATATTTCGATGTTAGAAACGGCATTCAAGCTTTCGGGGTCATCAGTTGCCAAGGGCAGGAGGATTTACAGTCTCTTCCGATACCAGAAAGTTGCGATGTTAAAGCTCCGACAGTGACTTGATCCCATTGAACCCTATCAATGACAGATGATCCCTGAGGAGGGTTTTGGACTGCATCGAGAAGTTCGGGAACATAGTCTGTAACTGGGCGATTCCAATGTGCGGTGCCGTTGTTCACAAGAAGAGCGTAAACTGTAAAGAGCTTCGATATACTACCAATTCTATAAATGCTGTCTGCCGTAACTTTTGACGTACTCCCAGCGGAGATATTTAGGGAATTAGAAGTATGGTGAAAGTCAATGATGGGCAAGGCATCATGCTGGGAAACAACTGTAAGAGACAATGAGGTCGTGCCGCTGTTGAAGCTACCATATGGGCTTTCCCCTGTATGGATGTTGTTTTTAAGAGAATTCACAATTTTGGAAACAGCATCTCCAATTACTTTGCTCGAAGATATATTGGTTGGTGGCTCAAAGGATGGCCCTAAGAGTTTCTGATCTGTGGCGGCGAATGAGGTTGCAGCCAGAGCGAAAAGAGGAACCACGAAGGAGAGTAACAATTTCATGGTTGATAAGAGCGAAAGAGGCAATGATTCACAAATAGTTTGATGGATCGAGTTTTATGGTCTGCAAGAATCGACCTTGGGTGGTTAAGTTTGGCCATTTTATATGAATGAGCGTCTAGTGCAAGAGAAGGCATCGTGACGGTATTCGTTGAGATGGCCAGCGACTTGCTCGCCTTTGGGCTTCCCGATGCGGGAGCTTATCTGCGAAGATATCTCAGCCGCTCAGTAGATGACGACGACTTCGAGTCTTGCTGGCACATTTGGCTTGACATGTTTAGCCGTAATGCCCAGCAAGATGTCAAGGAAAGCAAAGCAAAGCAAAGGAAAGGCAAGGCCCGAAATATTGGTGGAGCACAGAAAGCCTCAATTCGGGCTCGGCAAAGGCGCAGCTGAACTAACCTTATGGGGAAGTGCGATCGCGAAGACCAGGATACTATTCCGCTGTTTGCTTCCTTGCAGAAAGTATGACTAAGTATGCAGCATTAGGTCATTGCTAATGAGGCTCAATTTTGCTTTCGGTGGATTTCTTCTACTACCTATTCCCCGTTACCCCAGACACGGGTAATGAATGAGTGCTGTGGGCTCTGATGAAAAGACGGCAGCGCCCTGGGTGGTTTCCTGGTGGATAGCACCTGTTTCCCGATTTCGCTACAGAGTTGTCGATCGCGCCTAAGGAAGAGGAGCTAGGATTACACTGGATCAATAATATTGCATGGCTATTAATAATTCGAGCTCCCCCCTTTTTGATAAGGGCTCCCCTTGCGCTCAAGGATGGATCGGAAGTTGGGGCAAATGACGGAAGAGGAGAGGAATGTGACAATCACGTGATGCTCAGCCAAAAACTGAACATGCGCGTGGCTTTAATCGCGTCAAGGCAACGCGCGCAGTCATCCTAGGCAACGTCATTTTCTGCATCAGCACCATCGTCTCAAGCTCGAGATACAGCCATCTTTCCATGTCTAAGTTGATGGTATTTTGATTTCTGAGATACTCAGTTCTCCGATATATCTCGCCATGGATTTTAATAACCTTGACGAGCCGTCGCCGTTCTCGGACTTCTGGCATGCGAACCATGGCATCGAAAGCGACCCCAACTCAGCCATCATGACCTTGGCTACCCAGGCGCTTCACGCAAGAGCCACGCAGGAGCTCGAGGCAGCTGCCGAACAGCAGCCGATGCCCTCAAACTTCACCGACAGTCATGTTGCACAACCTGAATATTCTCCCGGACCCCCAGAAGGACCAGCATATCCAGAGCCTCTACGCTACCCGCAGCCAGAGGAGGCGATTCACATGCTGAGTCACCATGCCACGTCCGCCTCTCATTCAAGATCGCCGATGGAGGACGATGCAGATACAGAGATGGGCGTATCTACACCTGCTGAAAATGGATCACCTGGCCCGCCGATGCCCGGCCTCATGGACATGGCGACCAGTCCTATCACCGGATCAGATCGAGCTTCACCTAACCCCCCTGGAAATTATGATTATGGACGGCATGAGTCTATGGTGGTTGGAAACATGGTTAATGAGACTTTTGGAGACTCAAACGAGTACGCATTGAATGAGTCGTATCCAAACCCGGAAGCCCACCTGTTAGCCCAGCTGCAGTCTCACTTGCAATCAGAAGCTGAAGCAAACCCGGAAGTTCCTCAAACACAGGCCTTACAGCCAACCCCGCCTAGTTCTGAAAGCCCGTCGAACCCTCTTAGTTATCTGCCTCCCGATGAAGGGCAGAAAGCAGAGGAGGTTGCTACCTATGTCGGGCAAACAGACACCACTGTCCCAGTGTTGAACTATGCTGATACGTCAGATTGGGATCCATCGGCCACTCCACCAAGGGTTGAATCCGACCTGATACCAGCTAGAAGGGTTTATACAAGTCGTCGACAAAAGCGCAAGTATTACCACTATGCGTCTGAAGAGCCGGAAGAGCAAGGTGATATCCCCCGTGAATCTGAGCAGTCAGTTGAAACTGGTAGCGCAACGAAGCGAGTTCCTGGAAAGCGTGGGCGACCGAGGAAGAGCGAGGCAGTTGAAGAACTATCCACCTTGGTCAACAACGAAACACCGGACCAGACCGCAGCGGAGACCGCTCTGTCGATACAGAGCGACATCCTGCAATCTCCTGCTGTCAAAGCTGACGGATCTGAGATGACACCTGCCAAACGTGGTCCGGGGCGACCACGCAAAAGTGACATTTCTGTATCAACTCCAAGTACTCGTGGACCGGGGCGGCCACCGAAAACCCCAGCATTATCGACACCAGCGCAACCTACGCCAACAGGCCTAGATGATGACGACACACCTTATGGTTCCCCTGGTGAATTTTCTGCCCGGGGCCCCGGTCGACCTCTTAAGACACCCAAGAGACCCGTTGGTCGTCCGCGAAAAACACCTGTCTCTCTGCCGAAACCACCTAGCGGTAGGGGGCGTGGCCGACCACGTAAAAACCCAATTTTGGCAGACCAGTCCTCCCTCGACGCTGCTGTTGACACCCCACCCCAAGAATCTGACAAACAAGGCCAACTTGAAGAAGATGCACCGCCTGAATCAGTACGCAAGAGAGGCAGACCGCCGCGAAATTTGCCTGTTTTGGAGAACGACGAACCTGAACTTCGGCACATAGAGGTGGATACTGCATCTACTGAGGGTGCTGGTCTGACTACAAAAGAAGTAGATTTGGCGGCTCCGAAGCGGCGTGGAAGGCCACCCAAAGGTGCTTTTGCCGAATCTATCACACCTGTTACGATGGAAACATCTGACAACGATTGGCTAGAGTCTCCCTCACAAGATCAGACGACAGACGAACCTGAGGCTAAGAGACAACGTACAGCCTCTCAAGAAGTTGAGTTCACTACGGAAGTCAATCTGCCATCGAAAGACGATATGCCAGAGCCTACTGTTGGCGCCGACATCGATAGCCAGAAATTGTTCACTGACCTGCCTGATCGAGAACATGAGCCTGTCGTGGTAGAAGCGCCTTCGACTTACCAAGCTCCTCGGCCTCGTGGCCGCCCAAAAGGCGTGACCAAACCCCAGAGAGTTGAAACATAGCTGCCGCCAACAACAAACTACATGAAAAAGACAAAAAAAAGGGAAAAAGAAAAGAAAACCAGGACTGCAGCATACGAACACAGTGTTGAAACTATCGAGGGGCTTTTTGTACATATGAGCATGGCTTTGGAGCAACAAGTTATGCCGTCATTGCTCTAAGGTTGCGGAGTTTAACGGGGATATAATTGGGAGGGCAAATGGCAGTCTGAGGTTGCTTGTATAGATTTCGCTTTTGAGCACCACTGGCAACGATTATTCAGAATTTTCATTATAATGCAAGGCCAGGAGCCTCATCCTTTGGAAGGATCTGTCGCGTCAATGTCGATGGATGGGATTCGTGGCTAGAGAAATAAGCGCTAAGAAACTTGAGCTGAAATTAAACATATCGTCCGTCCTATTGGAAGTATGACGTGTCCCACCTGCTACTTCTTCGCCTTGTTCGCTTCTCACTATGTGTTAGATTGTTTAGCAAACAAGCTCTCAAGTCAGCATATGAAAATGGCCAGCCAGACGACACCCGCTGCATTTGCGGAACAGTGGAAGCAAAAGACCTACCTTGATGATCTTCCTAAGGACATTGATCCGTTCAGAGAACTCTTGGAGAAATGGAGCGGTATCCCCCCCGATGAACACGATGAGTTGCTTTACAAGATTGTGAGCCGCCGCGGGATCTCCGCTTCATGCGTGCAAGCTTACCAACAAGAAGAACTCGTGATGCTTAGCGCGACGAAGCCTGGGAAATTCACAAGTTCCCGTGCATTGGCCGCTGGTTCTTCGTGAATCTCTCGACGACCCAGCATCCCATCTTCCAAGAAGTTATTGCGCGCCTCAAAGCCCCTGGCTCCACGGAGCGCTTCATTGACGTTGGCTGCGGCATGGGCCAAATACAACGACAGCTCGCCTACCAAGGCATTCCGACCAAAATGGTCTACGGCGTGGACCTGTCCCGGGAGTTTATCAACTTGGGCTACAAGCTCTTCCAGGACGAGGAGAAATGGCCCAAGGGCAGATTCTACGTCACCGACGTCCTCCAACCGAGCGAGACGGCCCTAGAATGGCTTCGCTCCAAGTTTACGGTGGTGCATGCGTCGAATCTGTTCCACCTATTTGACCGCGATGAGCAACGCGAGCTGGCTACTCGCCTCGTCGAGTACGTGAGGGGGGACTTCCAGGACGTGCTGATCTTTGGGGGCATGATTGGGAAGCTGGAGCCCGATGAGATCAGGAGCAGACGGAAGGTGTTTCTGCATGACGAGGCATCGTTTCAGAGGCTTTGGGATGAGGTGGGTGAGGCTACGGGGACAAAGTGGACAGTTGCCGCGAGGTTCGTCAAAGACAAGAGCCCGGATATCCCTGGCTTCCCGGAGGATTGTCGTTATATTGCGTTTAAAATCACGAGGGGATAGGCGGATGAGGATAAGTTGTCTAAGTTTTTTTTTTGTGTGTTTTACTCTTTTAGCACTCTCACAAAAGGTAAAGTAGTTAGGTTATTCAAATTTACCATCACTCGCTTTCTCTCTAACTAAAAAGCTGCCTTCTTTCCTAAAACATCCATCTCATGCGTGTCAGCGGATATAGAAGAAGAAAAAACACAGCCTCACTTGCGGCAGATCATCTCCCCGTGAACCAGCGTGAACCACGCATCCTCCTCCTTGCCCCAACGCCTCCAAGCCTCAGCCGCCTTATCCAACTTCTCCTGCGTGCCCGTGCCATTCCCAATAGCCGTCTTCGCAAACGACGAAGCCACCGTCCTCTCCGCCCACAGCCCACTCCACCACGCAATCTCGGCCTCCGTGCTGTAACACCAGGTGCTCGAGCTGCTGGTGATAGCAGCGGCTGCAAATCCAGCCTTCCTCGCCCACGCGTGGATCATGCGCCCAGCATCCGGCTCTCCGCCATTTGCGCGCGCATTAGCCGAGTAGAGAGCCCTCCAGTCCTGCATGCCGTCCACGTCGGGATACCACACAAAGGAGCCGTAGTCTGACTCTCGGGCTGCGACGATGCCCCCCTTCTTGGCTACCCTCTTCATCTCCTGCAGTATATTTACTGGGTCCTTGACGTGCTGCAACACCTGGTGGCAGACCACGACGTCAAAAGTCTCGTCCTGGTACTCCAGGGCGTTCGCGTCGCCTTCTACAAAGTCTACGTTGCTCACGCCCTTCTCCTTGGCTAGTTCGCGTGCCTGGACGAGCACTCCTGCTGCGCTTTCCAAGCCGGTGATGTGGCCTTGAGGCACGTAGTTGGCTGCTAGGTCCACGGTGATGGTGCCGGGACCGCAGCCAATATCAAGAATCTTCATGTCTGGCTTGATATAAGGGAGAAGGTATCCGGCGGAGTTGACGGCGGTGCGCCATGTGTGAGAGCGGAGGACGGAGGCGTGGTGGCCATGGGTGTAAGTGGCAGACTCGGCTTTACGTTCCATGGCGATGAAGACCTTTAGTAAGCGACTTAGTTTTTTCTTTTTTCCTTATGTGATATATTAGACGATAGAGAATAGGATAAATGTTGTGATGAGTTGGGTGTAATAAATGCGAGTTATATTATATAGCCTTCGTCTTGAAGTGCAGTTAATATTGAGATGGCTTCCACCTGGCCTTATTTTATACACCACTGTTGGACGTTTGTGCAGGTCCGGTATCGGAGCAATAGCACTGCAATTGAAGATCTTATGCGAAGCTTCCCTAGAGCTTCGTTTCATTCTGAATTTACATCACCCAGGATTGAAATGATCGCCGAAACCGGTTCATTCGCTAAAAAAGCTGCGTTGTTGTTTGAATGTTGGGTTGGTGGTGGACGAGGTCGGTGTAACAATCGGTATTCAACTAGACCTGTCATCTGCACAACGTAACAACAATTACTAGCCGACACGTTATTGCAAAGTAAACGAAATAAGTATTGAAAATTTAGGCTACAATATAGTTTATGCCATATATCAAAATAACATGCCATAACGCCAACCGGATCCCCAGGATAAGTAAGTACCTTACGCTGTCTAGTCATACAAGTCCTTGTCCACGTCCCCGTCCTTTGTTGAATGCGGATTTGTTACCTTGATACCGCTCTCCAACCGACTAAGAGTCATCAAATAACCTTTATGGTCACACCAGCTCCGTACCATGCGAATTGCGTTCTTAATCTCTCGTCCATTGAGTTGCCACAACGATAGCTGACGAATATCCTCATCATCAAGCTGCTTTTCTTCTACGGCCTTCTCCATAGCCACCTCGACTGTACCCTGCTGCTGTTCAACATCTAGCTGCTGTTGCTGCTGTTGCTGCTCTGGCAATCGCTGCAAGAACTTGCGCCAGACAGTCTCGCGAGCTTCCCTGTTGAGTGACTGGAATAATAGATGAAGGCTGACACGACTGCGGAAGGCTGTATCAATGGTTTGATATAGGTTTGTAGTCAAGAATATAATGCCGCGGAAATACTCAAGCTCACGAAGAAAAATGCTAACAAGTTCGTTTCGGTGGATGTCGTTGGGGTTACGCTCAGCCATGAAGACATCAGCCTCATCGAGCAGGATGACAGCATCCCATTCCGTGGCCATCTCAAAAACGCGCTTGACGTTAGCACCGAGTGCTGCCGCGTTGATACCAAGATCCTCGGCCTGAAGATAAAAAAGCGGCCGATGGGTTCGGTCGGCGACTGCCTCGGCTGTGAGAGTTTTGCCTGTACCTGGAGGACCCGAAAGAAGAATGATAAGGCCCTGGCCCTTTCCAACAATAACGTCCTCGATGGGAGCGAGGCTATTCACCACGGTTGAGCCGGAAGAAGGCGTCAGAGCAGCAGAAGTGCCCCGTCTATGATTGTGGTTTTGTACAAAGGAGAGAACAAGATCCTTTTGCTGGTCATCATAGACGAGGTGTGAAAATGCTGAGTCGTTCCATACCATGGGTTCAATATCCTCAACGTAGAATTGCACTACCAATGGTCAGTTATTTATACGCTGTTTACCAGAGACGAGGGGGTGAAAAGGACCACTCACTCCAGAGCTTGTTTTTCAATGCATATCCTCCGAGAATTCCAGATATGAAGCACAAGTCATTCTCTCGAGATTCCATTAACTGCTTGTTCTTCAAGAAATCCTTTTCCTCCAACCTTGCATCAGGGTGTCTCTTTGTAACAGAGTCTTCTATGGATTCAGAATCGGAATCCGAGTCTGAGTCCGAGTCTGAGTCCGAGTCTGAGTCGAATAAACTAAACCCTGGAGAGGTGCGCTTCGCGGCCGGATCGCTGTCCTCGCGTTTGCCTTTAGCTAGATGATACTTATTGTAGCCAACAGCATCAATGAGGATACGGCCTTCGACGTTGTGCTTCTCAATACAACCCTTTTCGCCCGAGCGGAGTGCAATTCCATTATAGCATCGATACTGAAGGCCTTGGAGATCTAACACTTTGCGACCCCGCGACGTCAGGCGGTTTTTCGTCCCTTCAGCATCATTGTGAAACTCGAGCGGGAAGTGATCTAGTTCTAGGATCGGACTCTTCCCTTCGTATGTAGGAATTTGCAGTGCGTGGTCTTCCCAGACGAATTTTTCACCATTGAACTTGACGATTTTGGCCTTGATTTGGAGAACAATGTTATTGTTTATGGTGACGTAGGCAGTGCTATCCACCTTGCACAGAAATTCGGAGTTGATACCGAAACTGTATACGGTGGATCCTCTGGGGAATAGAGTCCATGCAGTTGTGAAATCGACCAGGCGACTGGCTTGGACGTTCTTCCTCTTGATCCGCATTTCCCGAAACATATCATCAAGCACCTGGAGAAAAAGTTTCAGATAGCCCTTCAATGGGTCAGACGCTTCAGTTCGCTTGTGCAGTTCTGCAATGTCGTCCTGACAAAACCAGAGAGGGCGGAAAGGCTCCTCGAATGTGGCCGGTTCGTTGACATCCAAGTGATGGTTCTCCTTCTTGAGAATGGGCTCGAGTGCCGCCACTAAGGTGAGATTCTGCAGTTCGACCTTGTGATACTTGAGTGGGAACCTCCCAGAGATGTATGCCTTGCTGCGATCCTTGACCTTGTATACTTTGATGGCTACACGTTCTTGCGCGCGAGCTGCCGACTTTGACAACTGCTTGGGGGGATATTCTACCCACTCATAACCACGGTAATTGTCGGGATTATTCTTCTCATAAAGAGTCTTGACGTTCAGGTTGGTTCCGAAGTTGGGATCTTTGTCGTTTGCGGAGGCTGACTTGGAGCCATCACCAGCCGTGGACAGATCCTCATCACCAGCGGCCTCCTTGGACGAAACTGCGTCCTTTACCGGGAATAACCTACAGCGCCATTTCCAAATAAAGTTTGAAACATCGTCACGGTCGAGGTCTCTGATATCGCGCCAGCCCATGATGTGCAGTGAGGAGGACGAAGGCCGCACAAGTTAGGGTGGGCGTGGTGGGCGTGGTGGTGGTGGTGGTGACCAAACAAGAAAGGGACGGGATAAGTAAACGCAACGCTCAATTTTTCTTGGTAGGGATATCACTTGATGGAAGAAATTTGGATCAAAAAGAAACACAAACTTGGATTTATATACGCATACTGAAAACGGAATTACGAGAGTGGCTGTCCTACCAAGATGCAGATGCCTCTTATCGCTGCCTTGCTGGATGCCTACAGAGAGGCGTCCAACCACAAACCGTCATGACAAGCCATGGCCGCGGCCAGTGACACAGACAAGAGTTGCGGCGGCGGATCGCGACCCGTAGCGGATAACATGGTAATGGTGAGCCTGATTAGGTTGAGGCTGATGCAATGCCATTCTGGCAAAGTCGGATCCATTTGATGACTCGCTGGCTGTAAGGTTGAATGTTTGTTTAGAGGAGAAGATGGCAGTTGGGCCCTTGCCAAAAGTCCTGGGCTAACTAGTGCCGGGCTCAGCTATTGTGACTAAAGGCACCTAGGTGACTGTATCGATGCGCAAGCAAACAACAACAACAAAATAAGTGCAGCATAAAACAACCTCAAGATTAAGTAATGGAAGAATCGTATTTCCCACATTGGCATTCTTACCAGTTAAAAATACATGACTGCAAGCGTTGATGATAATAGGTATTACATGGCGCCATATAAAATATCTTCTGAAGCTTGCTCCCGGTATGCAGTCAAGAGGCAACCAAAAACTCCACATCGCTTATGCAGATGGTGTGGAGATGGATATAAGGCGCACCTTCAGAGACCATGTAGGAAATGGCTGGACAGCAACGCCGACAGCAGTATTGCTTTTTACACTACTACATAATATACGTGCTCCGTACATAAATCAATCACTTTCATTCCCCTGGTTGCACGAAGCACTGCTGCGCCGCCACAGCAAGGCCGGCCAAAGCCCAAATATCTTGACTCATTGCCCATAAGCCTCCAGCGCTTCACTAGGCTAAGATGGGGGCGCATCTGCGGGGGAGACGGGCCGCTCATCCTTCCCTCTAGGCAGTCGTGAATTGGCTGCATAGTTGATGGCTGCGTGGGTCGGCGGCGCTTGAGCCGCATCGCATCATTGCCCAGTTGGTCGAATCGTCACACCGGCGCGTTGACTTCACTTCTGCCCATCACAACTCGAGAACTGGGATGGCGACTTCGAGCTTCAAATTCGGCCTCTCTTTTATCTTGGGAGTTGATGCTTTATGTTGGCACCTCAGCGAAGCAATTAGGACAGATGAGAGATCGCCTGCCGCGCATAGTCATAAATTCTATTAAGAGGCCTACCATCAATGCTAACAAGGATACTCTTACATCTACCAACTCCACTGGCCCAATGCTCTATTCCACATAACGTCTTAACTCTCTTACCCAAACACTACCAGGACCTCCGTCGCTGTCTATCCCACGTCCCACGGCGCCCATCAGGAATCGGCTGGCTGACTGGTCGTCGACTCTGCCCGCCTTCAAAAACTCCACGCCACCTCCTTCCCATGGCATCGACGTACGTTGGCAGACGAACCCAATGCATCCCTACTATTTCCGTAACTTCCTGACTGATCCTGGACACCTCGCCTGCAATGCGAGAGCCAATTCTGTACGCATTGGAGGCAAATATCCTGCCGGTATGCATTGCCTGGTCGACTTGATCGGCGGTATTGTGATATGCTGCGATGAGACTTCGCCGGTGGTCGGATATGGTCCTGCTGGCTTCTTGACCAGAGGTCATGTTAACGCTCATTGCGCGACGTATTATTGGCGCTGCTCGGGGATATGAAGTCTCGAAGGAGTAGCGCTCTTGTAGAATTGGCCGGTCAAATGGGACGGTATAATCGAATGGCTGATTGGCCCAGTCTAATTCGGAGTCTGAGGAGAATTCCACCGCATCTTCGTCATCAAAAGTGAATATTGGCTCTGTAGTTGAAGCCTCGGCATTGGGGCTAGTTGTCATCGTTGGGTGTGATGAGTATCCATCTTGACGTGTCTGATGGGTGGGTGCTGGTCTTTGATAAGCTTCATCCACCAAGTCCCATGGCTCCTGCTCCCAACTTCCTGCATTGAATTCTTCATCTTCATCCTCGTCTTCTTCCTCAACTTGGTCCTCCTCCTCCTCATCATTGGCTTCTTCTTCATTGCCATCATGAAGGGGTATAGTATCCTGGCTTGAGGAATCGTCATCACTGTCCGCCAGAAAACGGTTCGCTTGAAGTTGGTTCCGTCCCAATCGTATAGGACGCCTCCCTGCAATGTTACAAGGTATCAAGGTGTCAGTAGGACTAATCGACATCTGAGATTCTTGGCTATTGTCAGAGCTAGACGATGCATCTCTCCCATCAGAATATGGGCATGGGCAAGGTAATTGCGATCTCCGTGACATCTTGGTGGAAGTTCAGCAAAGTGAATAATAAATAAAACGTAATGGAGAATAAGTCGGAGATTTGTAAACGACAGGGTACATGGGAAATAGATAATTGCAGCACAGCGAAATGTGCCGGCACCAATTTATTTATACAGCCCACTAGAACTGGTGAATGGGAAAGTTATTTGTGGTGAATAATGTAGAGACATGGCTGTTGCAAACTTTGAGACTGTAAAAACAACCCAGTTTGCCAACTCAAACTTTATAGATCTGGCTTTATCATTTCCAAACCTTCTAGTGAAGAATGAACCTTCAGTTTTAGAAGGCGCCCCCCATTTTCTATAACACTGCTTTGCATCCTAACATCAATCAGAACCAACAGAATAAAAAATAGAAAAGAAAACTTGCGTTTGTAACCTAGTTCATTGACGGCAAATTATATGTGATGGGAACGTAGATGCAAATCAAGCAAACATAGGGCCTCCAATGGCAAAGTGGATAAGTCTGCCCTAAGTTTGTAACCAAAGACCGAATAGAGCATTTAGATTACAGCCTTTAAGTCAAGAAATTCAACTCTCTTGAGAGAAGGTCTGGTAGGGCAAGCCAATTGCTCACTTGAGCGACCATATCAGACGTCTAACAAAAAAACAGAACCCAAATTTCACCCAAACACTCCTAAGTTTATGGAACTTAAGATTGGGACGCAAAATGAATAAGACGAAAGAGACATTCACACACACTTATTGACTCAGGAGTAAATTTTTTTTTTTGAGAAACTCATCATTATCGTCATATATATATAGATAGCGAAGAGAAGAAGATCGTAGACGCAGCGAAGTCATCAAAGTCCGAGGCGTTGAAACCCCGACCAAGAAAAGGGTTCGCCTTAGTATCTATATCCCAAGCATGAAAGAGAACTGAAAGGTGCCACGTGGTAAAAGACTTTATTTCCATGTTGCCTAAACTCAAAGTGAGTCATGTTCCCTAAGAATGATTATAAAGCGCTATACGATCGCCGTATGGCGTGGGGTTTCCGATTTGGGTATATGTATTTGGTTGTATTTGCCATTTTCACAAATACAACCTAGGTCTAATTAATCAAGGGTTAAAGCAATCTTCAGTAAAAGACATCTATATTCAGAATATAGAAGCTGTTTAATTTGCGTTGAAACCAAGAGATCGCTAACAAACTTCGTCAACTAGAGCAACGCCCATTTTCATTTTCCTCAAAGTGAATTGGACCTAAAAAATAAAAAGTCAAGGTTTACCATTGATTTAAATTTAGCGTGTCATTTGGCATCAAATATAGCTCGAAAGATTTTCTCGCCTGAGAAAAAATTTGGTCAAAGGCAACCATATATCCAAGGATGGTCCGGTGTGACTAGACCACAGACATTGCGCTGGCCAAAGTTCGAATGGGGTAATGAACCTGGAGATGACAAACAAATTCATCAAAAATGCATAATAAGTCTGACACCTGCCTTATTTCGATATCATTGCAACCGAAACAAAATCTATGATTGTATTATAATTGATAAATGCTAATAAGTACACCAAGGCGAGAACATGTTGACTCAAAGAAGATGTTGGCGCCGACCTGCTGTCAAGCTGTGGCGGCGGCAACCTTTCCTAGTCGGGCATATGTTTCTCCGACCAACTGCGAAATGTTCCCACCACGATAATCTCCATTTTCGTAAACCGACGTTTTAACCAGTGACCGACAAAATCAAACATTGCGTCTCCTCCAACGTCAATTCACCGTGGCTGCGATAACCCGACGGCGCAGGTTCATCCAAAAGGATTCAGTGTTTGATTTATGACCAAAGAGTGGTACGAAATCTTGAACTAGGAGCTTGCGAGCCTAGGGACTCAAACAGCCAGCCAGCCATCCCCACGACAAAATCAGCAAGCCTTAGGCAACGAACCTTCAAGACATGCCCCGAGCTTGATCGGACTTATACACGAAACTTAGAGTCACGATATACACACAATACGATCAGCCATGGCGTCAGCACCCTCTATAAGCCGGCTAATGAGCCGCCTCTCCCTCCTCCCTCCGCGCAGCACGCCCTCAACAACAACCAAGATGATGCCTCTCATCACCACCACCGCCACCGCAATGCCCTCCTCCCGCACCTTCTCCTCAACCCCAAACACCCTCGCACGCAACCCGCCCGCCCAAGCCTCCCCATCCAGCAAACCCGCCCGCCGCAACCGCCAGGCCCCCAAGTCCGAAAACTTCTACCGCATCCGCACCCTCCGCCGCAACATGTTCTCCCCCGCGCCGCCGCCCTTACGAATGGCCCGCCACCGATACCTGCGCCACTGGACCATCCACCGGGCGTGGCACCTCTTCCGGCGGAAACAGCACGACGCGACCGAGAGGGAGAGGAACAGGATGTTCTGGGGCATGTATCATGCGTGCGAGGAGCTGCGCACGACGGTTGGGCCGGGCTCGAGGGACGAGGGGTACCTGTATCGGGTTGCGATGGAGAAGAAGGGTGTTTATGGTCTGGAGGGCGTGCCGATAGAGTATGCTAGGTTCCAGACAGATAGCCCTGCTAAGGAACCGTGGAATCACAACTGGAAGAGGTAGAAGATGATACAGTTGACCCAAAAAGAACAGAAGGAAAAAAACCAAGGGGTAAAATAGGTAGAAATCTCGCCTACGAGATTGTATCAACATTTTAAAATTGTATAGTATCAAGAAAAGAATAACATGACACCAAATACTTCCCGCATGGGAAGCCTGAGGAGGCACTTCAAAGGAAAAGAAAATCAATGTACCGGGATCAAATTGCTTTCAGCTCTCATTGCTGAGTTAAATTAATAATAGAACTCTGCTTAGCCCATTCCACCTTTTTTGTCCAATGCTCGCCATGGAGCATGAATGCACCAGATATTGATCTATTCCTTCCACCATATTAATACAGAGACTGAAGCTACTTCAGACGAAGTATCCTCTCGCTGCAACAAGATCGCTTGCCAATATAGCTTTCACCCAATAATCAAAAACGCACGATAAAACAATCGGTAAACAAGAAATGACTTCCCGTGTGACGCCAAGAAACAAGAACTTTAGTTCTCTTAGGCGTCCATAGTGGATGCTTTTTTGTCGGGAACAGGGCATGGGGCCCAAGGAATACCTCTTGGATTCAAATTGGAGCCGCCTTTTAAGCACCAGGTATTATTGGCGCTCGCATTTGCTTTTGTTCGGTAACATAGGATTGGGCCAGAGTTGGCTCGACTGGCGTTGGTGTGGTCCGTAGCAAGCGTTGATAGCCAGAAAATAAAAATATTATATGTCCTTCCCGTAAGGACCATCCCCAGTGGATGAGAAATTCGTAGCACCTCGACAACTGCCCATGATTCTACTTCAGATGCGACGTTGGGAAACTCGGCGGTTGTAATCGTTCACAATATCACGCAGCAGCCGGTGCTTTCGCCTTTTTCGAACGTGAGCAAGGCCGCTCTGGTGGCTGCCTCGAAAACGTCATCAACCCCCTCTCCACTCAAGCTTGAGCATTCGAGGTATCGCTTCGCGCCGATTTCCCGAGCCACAGATTCACCGTCGTGCGTCGTTACGAATCGTTGCGATTTTTTGCGCATTTCTTCGATTGCGACTGGGTCATCTCGTAGGTCCTTTTTCAAGCCGACTAGAATGATTGGCACTCCTTCGCAAAGTCGAGTGGCCTCTTCAATCCACTGCAACAGAGTTAATTGATGTTCAACGGATATTTTTTTAACTAGGAATGTCCTTCATTACCTTGTGCTTAACATTATCGAGGGAGTCAGGGGTGTCGACTGAGAAACCAACCAAGATGACATGCGCTTTTGAGTAAGCGAGTGGTCTTAAGCGCTCGTAGTCTTCTTGGCCAGCCGTATCCCAAAGGGCAAGCTGGACTGACTTGCCATCCACCCGGCAATCCGTAACGTAGTTTTCGAAGACGGTCGGGATCTAACATCATATTAACATCGTAGTCAGGAGAACTCGAATGGTATATCAACTGACATAATGCTGAGAAAACTGTTAGCGACTTTCATGACTTGACAACGGGATAAAGGGGATTCATACAGTTGGGAAGTAACCGAGTGTGAAGACGCTTAGCAGACTTGTCTTTCCGCAAGCACCGTCTCCAATAATAACGAGCTTCCTGTCGGGCGATCTGGGTCAGCAAGGGTCATATTTTGCCACTGGATGTCGCAACATGTTTCGCAAGGCTGACAGTGTCGCGAAGCCATTGGACTTGGGACAGGATGGGGCAAGGCTGGGGCGGAAACAATCTTGATGGCGGATCATACCTGCGGATGACATTCTGCTGATTCCCGCTGGCCATTTTGAATCTCGTAGTTGACAACAATCAACTATCTATGGTCAAGACTAGGCGCTGCTGCTTCTGCGAAACTCCCCAGTTCTTCCACGGCTTGCTCGCCGACGATCTGCAAGTGAATAGACCAGTGAAGCCAGCGTCTAGATCAAAGGCTGTCCAATTGTCGTCTTTTGTATTCCAAAATAATAATAATCGGGAACGCCGCTGTGCTGCCTCTCTGGCAAATAGGCCGTCGGTCGCGTCAAGGGGATACGGGTTTGTTAGGGCGGTGGGACGAATTGGTTGGCAGCCAGGCGTTTTTTTATCGGAATACGAGCTGAAGAGGCTCCAGCTACATACACCCTGCGGGACGCAGCGTGGTTGGTGGTCGACTGTCGAGGACTTTGGCGGTGCTAATCGAGGGAAAACAGGTTTGGGGTGGGAGCACACGAGTAATTGAATATGTCAAGGAGAATAAAGGATATGAACAAGAAGCCAGGCTCGCTGGTCGCCCGGTATATTACAATATAGACAAGCAAAGCATTAAACAATGAGCAGAGCAACAACGTTTCACCACGAGGCCGGTGCTGTCTGGGAGAAGTTAAGTACGGAGAGGCAGCAGTGGACAAAGGCCAGGAGGGTCAGGTCCAATGTACATCACTTTCGGGGGAGGGGGCCTGACTGCAGGCTGCGCTAGCTGACATAAACACCCCCCCCCCCAAGCCAGCCAACCGGGAACCTTTCTGTCGTCAGGCATGCACTTCCAGGGCTCCGAGGCGGAGCCGCTACCGCTGCTACAGTACCTGCTGCGACTGCTGCAGGCCATTCTCACAGTGACTGGACACGCGCCTATTATGTCTCCGTTTGGACATCGGCGGATACCTTCTGCAGAACTGGACGAGGACATCAAGAGCCTGCTTTTCTGTCCGGCGCGAGTGCTTTGCGGACAGCGATGCATGTCTTGTGTTGTGTTGTCTTGTTGTTTTCTCAATTATATATATATATATATATATATATATTTTTTTTTACATGCCAAACCCTCAAACCACAAGATCAGCCGCAAAGAGCTACCGGCTGGCTAGGACTGTCCGTTCGTCCGTTTCTCGCTTGTTGAGGTGTCCATCAGGTTTTGAGGCTGTGCCCAGAGACCACAATAAGGGAGCTATGAAGACTAAATACGCCGATGTGGTATTTTAAGGGGTTGGCAGAAGGACAGCATTTTATGGGCGTACGGCCTATCATTGGACTATTGGCCCTCTGTCTCTGTCTGTCTCTGTCTGTCAGTGTCGACAAAGCCCAATTTCCAAAATGTCGGCACCAGGCGCAGCTTCTAGCCAATTGGCCCAGTCCATTCCGCCGCCGCCGTTATTCGACAGGACTATTATTAGATGATTACAACTTGGGTGATAAAGGACAGGCTAATTCTATTCGGTACAGAGTGCCTTTTGGCTTCGCTGGAAATGTCAGAAAGTCATTCCCGGCATCCGCACTCAATCCAAATGGGAGCTCCGGATGGTGCCGGGAGTGATGGAGAGCTTACACCGCGTACCTTAAAGTTCTAGGTAGGGCCTTTTTATGCAGGCCAAAGAGCTGCCCGCAATCCTTCCAACAAAGGTCCGTCGGCGGCTCCGACCTTGCCAGAACAAGCCATAGCCTTTCTTTACGACCACAGCGGGTGCTCGGGTGCTGACCAACAATGGTGCTAGTGTGGAGTCCCTGCTGCTGCACCTGTTAGTGACAGTGGATGATCTCACATGCAGCCTTTGGCAGTAGAGAGATCTCACGCCCCGTTCAACTCCGAGTGAAATCTGGGTGAGGATGCCACTAATATCTCCATGCCCCAAAATACATAATAGACTATTCTCCTTAAGGTATCACCTGTTTATATTTTCTTGGATGCAGAGCCTTTCCTTTGCCCTGTAGCACAGGATGCAAAAACATGTGTCAAGTCCCCAGTTTCTGTATGCGGTAACCCGAGGTTGCACCAGCGCCAACTACCAGTATCTGTTGGACGACCAAAGCTTTTCTCTTTCTTTCTTTTCTGCTAGCTACTATAATGAATCATGATTAATGCCTACCTTATAGTATCCTAACGTCATCTTACTGGGCCATTAAGTTGGTGGTTGACAATGTCATGTTAGTTCTGAACTTAACCTATATGCCCAGCACACCCCAAGGCAGTAGGTAGAACGGCATCACATCGTATTGCATTCGCCGTGGCTACTTGCTCCGTACATGACGGCACATGTTGGTCTGTGTAGCATTCATCTGTAGGACAAGGCGGGACGGACGACACCAAGAATTAGCAAAGGATGGGTTAAACGATAAGATTGGCTAAATCACCCAAACAAGACAAGGGCATACCCTCAGGTAAATGAATCCTTGAGCGATACTCGGAGGAAGCGGGAAATCGGGGTGATGAATACCCCATCCTCTATTAGGGGGAATCCTGATGACTGAGTCAAGTTGTACTTGTGAAATTTGAAATGCCAATCAAGGCTCATGTTTGCAGGGCCAAAAAAAATAAAAATAAAAAAACCACTGCCACCAGACATGTCCGGTTAGAATCAAGAGATAGGATTACTGGAACTGGGCTACGATTAATAAGAATATGGTGGCCTAACCAGGTACAGGTATCTCGAGGCACGGAGTAATAATAATAGGTACCTTTTCGGTGGTATAGGGCAATTTCGCTCCTTATTTTAGCCACGCCGTAATTAACGGCGTCGCATGCGCCGAAAAGGTAACTGAGGGTCTGCTGTTGCTGGACTAGCGGCCACCTGACATGTGAGGCACCAAATCAAAGACCAGCGCTTGACTTTGGTTCGTTTCAACGCATCACGTGGACGTGCACAGGACGACGACCGTTCAACTCAGGGCGAAATCTAATGGATGGCGCTGGCCCCAGTTTTTACAGGCCTCAACCGGTGCCTTCTTGCATAACCAAAGTACACGCCACTATGTAACTGCACCACACGGTGACTTCCATTCGAATTCTGGTCGACTAGATCCATCCAACGACATTCCCACTTCCTCCCCAGACGCAATCGACGCGAGCACCACCACGCGCTGGTCCCCAAGGCCATAGGAATTCGAACCGGAGCCTTCGATAACCCCCCCACTGGCGTCATTGCTGACCTAACCTTGACCTGGCTGGCGGATTTGTGAGTGCCTCATTTTGAGCCACCCAGAGAGAGGCTCTCCACCAACTGAGATACTTTGATGCCCCCATGCAACGCTCAACCCTCGTCCTCCTGCACATCATTGGCCCATCTGCTACCAAACACCAAACACGGCTTTCTGCACTGCGCCGCGCCGGCATTGAACTCGAGAAGACTGACTTGGCTACTCCGTGCTTGCAGATTGCCCTCTTTTACTCCGCCTAAGCCCGGTGCGAGACTTCTTCATGCTTTCGACTGCCCTGCCTCCGTAGACCTACGATGCCGGCAAACAACCAGAAACCGGCTCCTCCCACGCCGGCATCGCCTCGAAATACTGCAAAGTATACGAACAAGGACGGCTCCAAGTTCATCACCGTCCCCAAAGGGACCCCGTCCGACTCATCCCAGCCCTCGACGCCCACCATCGCCAAATCCAACAACCCCCCACCATTGGACCCGACAGCCTTGGACGTACCAGCCCTGGTTGTGAACCGCAAGAAGCAGAAGCGACGACAGAAAGCCGCTGCCAAGGCCGCTGCCGCACAGGTTGTCAATGGCCACCCGAAGCCTGCTCCAGGTTCCACCAAACATGTGCCCGCGGACGATGAGATTGTCGCAAGTGACGAGGACGATGTGGATTACGTATTGGCTGAAGAGAGAGAGCCCGTATCGACTACAAATGGCCACAGACCAGATCTGAAAGCCAAGAAGAATAAGAAAAAGAAGAAAAAGAATAGCGGAGACACTCATGATGCTGATACACCAGGGCGATATTCTGACGACGGCATCACGCAGCCCCCTGAGAGTTCTCGGGGGTCCGGCATGTCTCGGGATAAAATATGGAGTACGAACAATCACGAAGAGCGGGAACGGATCAAAGAGTTCTGGCTTGGCTTGGGCGAAGAGGACCGGAAATCTTTGGTCAAGGTGGAAAAGGATGCGGTGCTAAAGAAGATGAAGGAACAGCAGAAACACACCTGTAGCTGTACTGTATGTGGAAGAAAGAGGACTGCCATTGAGGAAGAGTTGGAAGGCCTTTACGATGCATACTACCTTGAGTTGGAGCAGTTTGCCAATCAAGGAGAGGGCCCCCCGATGCTGCCCCCTCCTCGCGACTTCTCGATCCGCCCGCCTCGAGGCCTCCCGTCCGCATACCCCCGCCAGCCGCCTGCTCGAGGTCGAATAGTCGAACACGTCGGCGACGACGATGATGATGAGGAAGAAGAAGAGTTGGAGGAGGAAGGCTACAGTGAAGACGAAGCCGACGATGACGAATTTAGTGACGATGAGCCACCCGAAGAATTCCACAGCTCGCATGACCGAGATGTGGCAGATTTCTTGACGTTCGGCAATAGCCTCCAAGTCAAGGGTACGCAACTTCTTGAATCACTTCTCCACAGATATGGTAACATGGACTTAGGCGGCATTCTCACCGTGGCGGATGATCTTCTGAAAAACGACGGCAAGCGTTTCATTGAAATGATGGAGCAGCTTGCAGAACGTCGAATGGCTCGAGAAGAAGAGCACTTCTCTCGTGGCTACGGTCATCCGAACGGCTCATACTCCACTCCTCATACTCACCCTCCTCCTGAAGATGATGAATACGAAGAAGAAGACGATGAGGAGGAGGATGATGAGGAGGAAGAGGAAGAGGAAGACTACGACGATAGTCAAGACGAGGAGTATGAGGATGAAGAGGTACCCTACTGCAACCCCGCTGTGATGCCGTCCAAGTTCCATACTGAGTGCTGTTGTCAGGATCAAATGACGGAGGAGCAGCGAATGGAAGAAGGCCGTCGTATGTTCCAGATATTCGCCGCCCGCATGTTTGAGCAAAGAGTACTCTCTGCCTACAAAGAGAAAGTCGCCAAAGAGCGACAAGAAAAGCTGCTGGAGGAGCTGGAAGAGGAAAGCCGACAGGTCGATCAGCAAAAGGCCAAGCGAGCGAAGAATGCCCAGAAGAAGAAAGACAAGGCGGCCCAGAAGAAGCAAGCTCTTGCAGAGGAGAAAGCGCGAAGGGAAGCAGAGAAAGCTGCCGAGGAGGCAGCCCGCCTAGAAGCCGAGCAGAAGCGAATTAATGAGCAAAAGCAAAAGGCTGAGGAGAAGCGCAAGCAGAAAGAAGCCCAGAAGAAGGCTGAAGAGGAGGCACGGTTGAAGAAAGAAGCTGACCGACAACGGCGTATTCATGAACAGAAGGAGAAGCAAGCCGAACAGGAACGCAAAGCCCGCGAGGCAAAGGAGCGCGAGAAGAAGCTGAAGGAAGAGCAACGCCTTAAGGAAAGGGATGCACGCGAGCAGAAAGAACGCGAAGCCCAAGAACGGAGAGAGAAGCAAGATCGTGATAAACGGGAGAAAGAGGCTAGGGCTGTAAAGGCCCAAAAGGAAGCACAGGAGGCAGCCGAGGCTAGGGAAAAGGCAAAGGAAGAAAAAACCGCCCAAAAGACGTCGACTCAGCCAGCACCATCTCAGCCATCACAGCCTACCAAGCGTAGCCAGCAGCATCCGGTCTCCATCCCGACTGTCTTACCTCAACACCCTTCTAACCCTGCTAATTTTGTGTCCCCCAAGATCCCCGTGGCTACACCAGCAATCCCCAAGGCACCGACTCCTATTCGACCTCGAACGACATCTCTGCAGCAAGAGACTAGTCAAGCAAGCTCATCTGGGTCACAGACGGCATCTGTACCCAGCCAAAACACTTCACCACACTCAATAACGCCAGTTTATGCCAGTCCAAGCTCCAGCGGACAGGAGAGGCGAGTCAGCGGAGGAAATCTAGGAACTATGCATCCCGGTGTAGTATCTGTGACACCCCCTGGATTACTGCCAAAGGGCCCAAGTCCATCCGCACCATTCCACATGCCCCCGCTTGGGATGCAGCCTCCTCCAGGGCTAGCTCATCATCCGCCACCGCCCGGCTTTCCAGGTCGACCAAATCATGACCCTATATTTCCACTCGGATTTCGGCCGGCTCCTGGGCCCAACATGATGATGCCGCCACCTGGTATCAACGGTCCTATGAGCCGCGGATTCCCACCAGTTCCTATACCACCGCCTGGGTTCTCACAGGCAGTGCCCGACCAGTTCCCCATGGGCCAAGGTTTCCCATTGTCGAAGGATGCACCTATTCCAACACATGGACGTCAGGGTTCTATAGGCTTTGAGGGGTCGCCAGGAGCGACAGCACAACCCATAGGAAGGCCAGCACCGATAGGGCGACCCGGCAGTATCAGCCACGGACAATCTCTCGATGGAGATGAAGACACCAAGCATCTTGGAAGCCGAGTTCTTGTCGAAGATGATGAGCCTCTAGGTCTGGACATCAACCCGAGTAATCTACGCAACCACCCTCCTGGGCCTCGATCAGCATTTGCAGGAAGTCCGTTTGTCGATTCAGGCTTTCCAATGGCCCATAACCCTTGGGGTCCGCCTGCAGTATCATCGCAACCATTTCCCCCTCCTGGCTTTGCTAGTCCTGGCTGGGGCCCCCCAGCCATCCCTCCAGGTTTTCACGTTGGATCGCCAGTGGGATTAGGGTCTATACGCTCACATGCTCAACCTCGCCACGTTGCAGTCCGCTTGATGCTATGCCAAGCATGCAAAGATCTGACTGGGTCTGGAAGTGCAGATTCGGGGGGATACGTGGATTTGGTTGCCGTCAAGTCTCACATTGACGCCCAATCCGGTGACATGGGCCTAACACAACAAGATCTACTTAACCTATGCGATACCGAAGGCAGTCCGTCGAACGGAGGAGGCACATTTGATGTGAGGCGTGATGACGCTGGACCGGGAAAGCACGCCGTTCGTTGGGTTCCGGACTCCAACGACGGGCTGAACTCTCACTTCCGGGCTGTCGGAGCCCCTGGTGAAATCGGAAGCCCTTTGATTGGTCATGCTTCACTGCGGGGGATCTAGAGACTTCCCAACGGGAAGACTGAACGGACCGATGAAAGTCCTTCTAAGCGGAAGAATCTTTTGGAGCGAATTGGCGTTACGACTAGCTCGTGCTCTCCGGAACCAGGATCGAAATCATGCCCACATAATCTGGCACTTGTATCTGAGACGGCTGGTCTCAGCAGTTGCGGTAGCGATACGCAGCACCCTAAAGGTCATAAGAAAGGCATAAGCGAACACTTGGCACGGACTCGATTTGATGGTGATGTCAGTGATGCCGGGAAGCTCGACACCTGGGAAGGGTTTTACGATCCCCGCATTGGCGGCAGGCGATCCCTAGGCTCGTGAGGGGGAAATAGGAATATGGAAGAAGAGGAGCTGCTTCTATTTTATTGTTTAAGGTCCCTTGCCTCCTCCCGCTTTTCTTCATCTCTTTCCATGAAAGGGGAAGGAGGCGAGAACGGAGAATGGTTGTTCAACGCATTTCATCCAGCATGGCGTGTGCGCATCATAATGTGAACTAGAATTGTGACCAATTTTTTTATTGGGAGGATACATGAGAGTAGCAATCTGATGCGAAATCGTGTCGAAATATACCTCTACCCGATATTTGGTAAAAAAAAAAAAAAAACCGTATATGAGCTGTCGTATTTGGCTTTTGTACTCTGTAGAATGTATATGTGAGTCAAGTTGAGTATGGTAATTCATGCTGGTAAGAATATGGGGGTGCGTGAGAATCCCACTACGATGAAATGTCCATGTGCTATACCAAATTTTTTTTTGGACCAATACTGATGCTTGCTATGAAAAATGTATATTTGTTTTTGTCATTATACCTACTCCAAAAAGAATACCTGACTGGACGCTACACAATGAGCACACACATATCTCGACCCAGCCTCTGTATGCCAACAAACTAAATAACACTATGTCAAGGTATCAAACGACGTTATCCTCCCTGCAATGCCCAGCTCGACATGGGGGAAAAAGCCATCCCCCATTTCATGGACTATTATTTAAACATGTCCCCCCCCCCACCTTTCCCCTTAGATGATGTAGCTTCTAGACTAGGGTCCACTCGTACTTTGTTTCAAATCCAAATCTGCCCGTTGAATAAAACTCTCCTCCCCCTTTTCACCGAACCACACTACCAGCCCTCTAGCTCTGGTGACTATCGTGGAAGGGGTCAGTACCGCCGCCCTCCTGTTGTCGCTGCTGGCGCATGAGAGGTGCGCGAGCATCCGCAGCACGCGCCTTCTTGGTCGCAGCACGGGCGAGGGCAGTGGCCTCAGCTTTGGCCTCGAGGCGCTTGTGTTGGCGGCCTTCCTTGCAAGACTGGAAGGTGATGAAAGTGATTCCCAGGATGAGAGCGACGCCGAAAACAATAGCGATGATGATGCCGCCGATGTCGATGCTTTTGGCCTTCATGCAGACGTTCTTGCCCTGAGAGTCCATGGAGCATAGGAGGCCGTCGGCACAGTGGCTAGAGGGGACAACGGTGGTGATGCACGAGAGGGTCTTGAGGTGGCCGTTCGAGGTCGAGAGCGGGCAAGACGTCGTGGTAACGGACGTGGTAACCATACACTCTAGGGTTGTCGACCGTGCAAGCAGGACCGCGGGCGTAGGAGCCGGGTCAGCCTTACGAGCAGCTACGGTCCGCTTGGCGGCATTCTGGTCGGCCTCCAAGACGCCGCGGTACCGCTTCCTCAGTTCGTTGGACGATTTAGACCACTCGCGGCACCGATCGGCTGCGAACTTGGCCTCGCTGGCGGCCTCGATGCTTGAGCAGCCGGCTTTGACGTAGCAGCGCTCAATGTCGGCGGTGTCGGAGCCGGGGAGGATGGTGAAGCAGTAGTTGAGGGAGCCGTGGTGTGCGCAGCTGGAGAGCTCGGCGAGGTCTTTGCTGTTTTGGATGAAGCACTCGCCCTGTGTCATGGCGAGAGCACCGCTGCCGCTGAGGGCGATGGCGGCGGCGTATGAGAATCGCATTGTCGGTGGTTTTGGCGTGGTGCTACAGCGGGAGTAGGAGGCGGGGAGGAATCTGGAGATTTGGATGATTCCCTTTCAGGGGCGGTAAAAAGAAGAAGGATTAGATCGTCGGCGGGTCTCGATGTCACACAAGAACACTCTCCCCTCGTCGTTGGTACAATCTTGCAACACAAGAAACCAAGTCACACCCGCTATAATCGAGCGTTAAACCTTTGTCAGGAAGGGGGGAGGTAACGCAGCCGTCGAGTTTGGCGATAGTGGCAGCTGAAGAAGGGGAGGAAAGGAGATGGAGAAGAAAAAAAAGGTGGCCGTTGTCGACCTGAAAAAGGAGTTAGGTGGTTACGAGGTGACGGGGCGGCCCTTGTCCGTTTCTGGTTGGCTAAGGGGGGGGAAGAAGCTTGCTGGTGCTGCTGCAGCGGGAGTTATCCAGTCAGCCTGGGCATTACCGGGGTTTCTGCCGTTGCGAGATTCCAGCGGCGGATGGAGGCTGGAGGGGGGGCTTCTACAGTAGGTAAGCTCAACTGTTTGGGCTGCGGCCCGCCGGTTGGGTGGCTGATTCCGATGGACACTGTATTTTTCTTATTAGGGGGGACCGAAGATTTAATTTTAGGGGACCACGAGGGTGCTAAGGAGTTGAGACCAGACGGGTTGTGCAGGGAGTTGGAGGGTTAGTGAAGGGCTAGAGAGCTCTTCCAGGTTGGGTAGCAACCTTCGGGGGGCCTATAAGGCTGTGTAGCCCCTAAAAGCGGGCGGAGTACCAAGGGGAATTTTTTTTAGAACGGTCTAATTCTTCTTCACAGCCACACTTTCATCAGTCCCATGCACATTTATGTTTTACCGACAGCTCACTGTGCTTTTCGTGTGGAAAAATAGAAGCTGACCAAGGAATCATCCATCGCTGGTTTTCCAAAATACCCAAAGCCTCCGCTCAAATAAATAAAGAAATAAATACCTATCTACAGTCTGGAAATATGTTGCTGCGCAGGATGACTTCTCCGTTCATTGAATGGTACCTGTATGTAGTAGGTCTACGCATCTCATCAGCGCTACTGTCATGTCCCCCCCCAGTAATAAGTGAGCGTCCAATGCAATCCCTCCAACTACCAGTTAGGTAGTGGCTGTGAAAGTGGCGTCGTGGTCTCAAGTTTCAACGGTCAAAAATGCGTGTGTTGGTGTTGGTAGGCTGTTGGTAGGCTGGTGCGACCCATCAGCACCAATAATAATACTCGACTCGTATTACATGCATCTGTCATATGCTCAAAAGGAAAATGCCTATACACGAAACATCAACTTCCCAATCTGTACCCCATCTACGTTTTATCCTTCAAATAAGTGGCTCGCCGCCGCTCACGAGTTCCAACGAGCTATTCTGAAGCAAAACTACCGTCTCCTTCGCACTTTGTCTCTTTGCATCTATCACACTTGATCGATGCGCGATGATAATCACAGTATGCCCTGCTTTAACAAACTCGTCCTCTATTATATCGTGAATAGCCGCCTCTGTCGTGGAATCCAAGGACGCAGTCGCTTCATCCAATAGCAGAATCGGCTTAGGCATCCTCACAGCGTCATTTTCATCATCCTTAAATGGGTGTATCAGAGGAAGCGAATTTTTGCGGATAATGGCACGAGCCATGGCAAATAGTTGTGTCTGCCCAACGGACAATGTCTGTAACGAGGATAATGGCTGATCCAACACATTCTGGGGATCGCAAGCGGGGCTGCTCGAGAGATGACCCCAAAGCCCGACTTTTGCGAGCGATGTTTGTAGAATTTCGTCTGATGCTACTAATGATGGGTCCAGATTGAATCTTAAAGATGCCTCTGGGAGCAAGAACAAGTCTTGCGGAATGGTGATAAAGCATTGCTGCCGAATGATGCTTCTTGGTATCCGAGATAGGTCTCGACCATCTATCTTGATCGATCCAGTCATCTCCACAAGGCGCAATAGGGCCAGCAAAATCGTGCTCTTACCACTATAAAATTGAGCTTAGCAAATCAGAGTCTGGGGGAACGATATGTACGTTGTCTCACCTTCCTGTTGCTTCTGGCCAGCAGGTATGTTGAGATTCATAGAGGTAATGATAGGATGATCGGAGCTGTTGCATCATATTAGGCGGTTTTCATCACATCTTCCCCGGCATTACTTACCTGTAGCCTGCACTAAAATCCCTGAAACAAATTTCACCCATACTCGGCCAAGGGCCATCGGGCACTGTATTCTCCCAGGGCTGATCTTCGCGGGGCGTATATCGCTCGAGACTCTTGAAGCGAGAAATGGCTCCAAGCGAGACCTCCAAAGTCGTCCAAGATTGAACAAGACTCACTAATGTTGTATTGGCGACGAGGATAACATTCAGCGCAACCCCCATTTTCGCCCCCGACGTCGTTCCACTCCAAGAAACAGCAATAAAGATGATAGCAAGGGCGATCGTGCTCACAATGAGATTTAGTACCAGGTTGAGCCATCGTTGAATGCAAAGAAGCGTGTAGAATGGTCGAAGAGAGTAGTTCAGATTATGCAACACTCGTGTCTCAACCGCCTGTTGCCACTCGAAAGCTCTGATTGTGACAGCGCCTTCCGACTAAATTCTTGTTAATACTTTCTCCTCATATGCCTATTGCAAAGGCTGCTTACCGTCTCCAGAAAGTTAGAGTACACAGCGGATTGACTATCTAGCTCCAACACTCGAAGTTGGCGGGACGTTCGTAAATACGCTCTCTGCACAAGATAGACCACAACAATGCATATAGGTAGAGAGAAAGCTAAGAGCTGTTGAACCTGCACTAGTAGTGCAATCTGCATAATCATCTTGAAGGTTTCTACTGGCATTAGACTCTATTGTAATCGGTACTCAATCGCCTACTTACGAACACACAAGGAGGAAAAGGCAGATGGCAAGTGCTTGTCCACGTAAGTGATGTCTTGGCCAAACCTATATTGTGCGTAAGTATAAATTGCAAACGAGCCAATGTCATTATTCTAGTGCGTGATAATACCTGCTCAGCGTTACACCAATGTCCGTTGTTGAAAAGAATGATAATGGTGCCCTGAATGCATCTTAGTCTCTTCATCTCTAAATCAGAGCATGGATAGAAATACCCAAAGACAGTTTTAAGCAAAGACTGGTGGAGTGTTCCTCCAGAATTCGGAGCGAGTAGGATCAACGTACTCCTTGACGATAAAGTTAATTAGAACAAAATGACAAACACTAATATGAACATACCACATCAGTGCGCTTGTAGCGCTCCAAGACAGTAACGAAATCACAATATAACCAATCATGTAGTACGTCGATTGTTCCCTTTCAGATTCAACCCACCACTTAATCCAGTAGTTCGGCACTGTGATGAAGAATGAATAAGTTGCAGCGAAAAATATAACGTAGAGTGAGTTGAATAAACCGGCGGACTTTATATAGTAGGCTAGGTAGAGGGTTAGATAATAACTATGATTGTACTTCGCGGACCAATACTATACCATATAATGACAAGTCTCCGGCATGGCGGTATAAGTCATCCTCAGCCTGGTCGATCTGGGCTACCTTTTGCTGCTTGAGGAGAGCATCAACGTCATATGTACTGTTGGTCGTTCCTGAGCCATCAAACATGAATTTCTTCATATCATCAAGTCTGAAATTCAAGTCATCCCATGTCCCCCGGTCCTTGATTTGTCCATTTTCTAAGAGGAGGATTTGATCTGCCGTAGGAAAATGCTGCGCTGAAACAAGCTGTAGCGCTCTAATCGGGTAGTTGATCCAGGTCGTGGAAATACTTACCGGAATTTGTAATTAAGAACACGGTCGATTTTGTTTTCCTCAGCCAGCCATCTCTACTCAACAAGTTTTCGACAATTTTGTTTTCGGTCGCACCGTCTAAGACAGTGAAAGGATCGTCTAGAATTGCAATGCGGCTCCGAGAATACAACAAGCGGGCTAGTGCCTACCGAATGTCAGCCTGCGTTATCTTCTGGAGTTCTGTTATTCTGCAGGACATACAAAACGCTGACGTTGGCCGCCCGATAGATTGATACCGCGATTGCCTATTCGAGTCATGTGCTTTTGAGGGAACTTGGAAATGTCATCCTCCAGACAGCACGCTCTGATGACATCGTGATATCTCTGCTCGTCGACTCTTTCATTGAAGCCACAAATTATCTCTTTAACACTGCCTGCGGGCAGCCATGCTCTTTGGTCACAAAATCCAATCCCAGAAGGATTTATCTCCACAGTACCACCTGAGAGAGAAATCTCCCCTAATAAAGCCCGGGTTAGGACGGACTTTCCACTTCCAACTGAACCACAGCAAATGGTGATTGAGCCACGACGCAGATCAAACGATATATTTTTCAGCAACGGCTCCAAATTAGTCAGGGAAGTTACTGTGACATTGGAAAACTTCGCAGCTATGAAATTGTCATCATCTAACGGAGGTCTTGACCTAATTGGTGGTTGCCGGTTATCGCCTACGGGCTCCTGCACAAGATATTCCTGAATTCTTTCAAAATTAGCATACGCTGCGACAGCTCTGGGTCCTATTGTCATGATCATATTTGCTGGATGGGTGACCACTGCAAGCACAGCTACGGTAGTGAAGGTTGCAGCAACATCAAGTGACGAATGTCGACCTTCTGCTAACACAGCAAATAAGATGACAGTGATGACAGGCGTGAATATTCCAAGAGCATTGGCTTATAAGATGTCAGCTATGAGTTATGGAATACTACCAAACAAGTGAACATGACATACCACTGGCATTGTATATGACGTTTATCCACCGGACGCTATTTGACTTGACAATCTCATCTTGACGAAGGCTGGCGATGAATGAAACGATTTTTTCAGTAAAGCCGAGAGCTTTGACGCTTTTCATTGACCCTAGTGTTGTGCCAACGACGGACATACGTTTTTGGGTTGCCATGTTCCAATCCTTCTGCCTCGTTCGAATGTTTTGTGCGACGTAGCGACTGACCCACGAACAACCTGCCAACAATTAGATACCTAGTACAGTACTCAGTGAATGCCGCGTTGACTTACAGAAAATGAGAGCAATGGGTACAGGCCATAGCCATCCAACTTGCCTTGACAAAACAATGAGTCCACCAGTGAGTTCTAGAAGATGACCCCATGCCTCGTGGAACATCCCGGCTGCGGTAATGACACCATCTACATCTGTCGACATGAGTGTTACGGGCTGTCCGGGGTCAGAAACGCTGAATCCTTGACTGAGGGTCTTGTGATGTATAAGTGAGATTAAGGTTCCTCTAATCATCACCTGAAGTCGATTCAGATGGTGTTGATAGATTGACGTTGAGAGCTGTAACGAGATTTAATTTAGCAATTCACACAGTTGATGACTGGCCAATAGCTTACAGCTACACCGACATAAACAACTATAGATGATAACAGTATCCAGAATGACCCGCAAACTCGGTCATCTGCTGCGCGTGAACGGGAAAGAAAGCGAATGACTTCATGAATCAAAATTGGCTGGCTACAACGAAAGATAACAAGAAATAGGCGTGGAAGCGCCACCCACCAAAATGGTGTCTTCAGGCATCCTAATAGTACTTTTGGTAGAGTTGCCTTACCCTCAGGTTTCTCTAGAAAGAGTCATGAATTATTAGTCCGACTGCTTGTACTTAAAAGGTGTGTTTGCATTCACAAACCTCTTTGACTCCAAAGTCTCAGTATAATAACCCGAAGTCTTTCAGGCTGTAGGGCGTCAGGCAGAGTCGGCAAGTCAGGGACTTGAAGGATCTTCTTGTTTCCTTGCGCTAAGAGGCTGTTGATCCACCAGAAAAACAACGATGCAAAGATTCCCGAAGCCTCTTCAGGAGGGAGTTGACTAAAATCCGGGTCTAGAATAGAAGCTTTACTTTGACTCTCTAACCATAATAGTGTAATGCGAGTTAGTATATCGCTAGTGATGAGCCATACTGAAGTAGATTCAACTAGACTTGGCGATAGGGGGTATGTCGATTCGATGAGTCCGCTCACAATTGTTACCAGCAAATAAATCGCAGCTGCATCAGATGGACGAATAGATCGATTGTGGTCTACATTGGATATCCACGCTAAAGCGATAGATCCGACGAGAGACAGCCAGGTTGAAACGATTACCAGTTTATCGACGCCATTCCACGGCCAGATTTTGATCAAACGGATAAAGGATATCAGTGGAAGAGCAGGCGCAAGGTACTATTCTACATGTGTGAGTAAGAAGTTACTGCGAATATGGCGTTGCGGGGCTAACAAACGAGTTTAGCATAACCAAGCCAGTTGGACCTGACATTGACCCTGGATTGTCGATGGCGCCATACACGTAGAGGGATATGAAGAAGAAACGTGGTCGACACAACGATTGACACAATGGATGGATGAAATGATCTCCGGCAGACCAGAGATTCCATTGTTTCAGCAGCCTGTGACGAAGAAGCACATAGCCTTCCGCTGAAGACTCAATGGAAGGAGGAAAGGGAAAAAGAAAGACATGATCGGGAGGAAGCACGTTAGTATATCTAATTGCATCATCCTGTCTCGTATTTGGGAAATGATCCTTTTGGCGGAGATACGGCACTCTTGACTTGTTGGCCGCTGTTCCTAATAATAAACTTGTGCATGAATTAGCTAAGTCGTGCTGTGCCACAGATCGGGAGGAGTGGCTGGTGATATCGTGGCGGCAGCGTGTGCTGGAGCTTCGACGATCCACAGCAGGTACTACCTTTTGTTAATGAAGAGATATGTTTTGAGTGGCGGCCTCTTGCAGTCAAAGATGATTAAACTAATCTACTTGCGGATGGAATAGTCTTCAAGTTTCAATGTGAATCATCATTGGACGCCAAAGACCCGGTAACCGTACCCTGGAACTTGAATACTGGAACTCGGAATTAAGTCAACCATGGGGACGACGTCATCGCCTACGAGTACTTGGTCATTTCCGGAACGTCGCTGGCTTTTTAAAGGCGGCGGGTTTCTACCTACCCTACGTCGACGAATTCGTCATTTAATAAGCAACTTTGAAGCTACCAGACACGTGAAGACATCATTATAAGAGCCTTATTGTATCCCTCGTTTGGAAATTGATCTTTTCCTTCGTCCATTTAAATTCATCCACTGCTATCACGGAAAATCAATCATATAGCAGCCTCACACAACCACCTCTACTATTAGATCCTTAGTGCTCTTCCGTCCAATCTTTATCACCGCCATAATGCCTCTTGTAGTGCCCGGTATCATGACTCACTCTGGCGATAAGACAGAAGAGTGGACAAACAAACTCGTCGGCAAGACCCTCTCAGATAGCGAGTCCAACGAGACAGTAAGTCAGCCATCATCTAGCACACTGTTGGTCTAGCTAGCACTTGTGTGGAGCCGCGGGCTAATAGAGTACTAGATGTTTTGCAAGAGAGACTTGCCTCAAGAGACCCGCATAGTCAAACCTGGCATGATGGTGACCAAGGACTTCAAGCCTGAGCGCCTCAATGTCCATGTGACTGATGATGGTACGATTTCTCACGTCGTGCATGGTTGAGTTTGAGGAATGGCAGACACATGACATGAGCACTAAGCTTGTGGAGCTACTGAATGCTTGCTAGGGAGCAGCATTGATTGTAATATTGGAATTATCATGATAATCGAATCTTCGATAAATTTTATTTACTTATTTATTTACAATTTGCAAACAATACGTGACATCATATCTTACGTTGTTCTGCTATAGGTAGCTTGTGTTTCAACGTCCGCCTTTGCCACCCACACACTCGCTGCTTCACCACCTGGCAGTAAATCAACCCCCCGCTATATTGCATGTCGCGATTTACCCCGCCATCCCAATGTTTGTTCATCGCGGGGCAACAGAACCAGATAAGCCCAGCCCAGACAGAGCAGCGCAGAGCTGAACTGATCAACGAAACGCCAACACGATAGTCGTCGTTCCGGGTCCAACACCAACTTTTCCCCTTCTCCCTTCTTGCATACAAACCGCCCTCACCAGCAATCCAACCCTGGAACGCGCCTCATCATTACTCTCTCTATCTCCGCCTTTCTTTCTCTCTATTTCCTCTTCCCATAATCACGTCACATCAATACCGCCACCATGTTTAAAAAAGAGTCAGTTCATGCAAACTTCCGCCTTTGCTCTCTGATAGGTCTGCTAACCAAAATACTGATATATATGTATAGCCTCCCTACCGCTCCCAAACAGAAACTAAAGTCCTCTGTTCAGCGCTCATTGCGAAATGCCCTCCTTGCAAACTACCCCCTCCTCACGCCCTATATCGACGAAATCCTCCCCAAGAAGAGCTCCCTCACGAGCATGAAGCTGCCCGATCGCAACACTCTCTACGTGCTGGACTCTGAGCCCTTGTTTTACCAGCAAGATGGTTCAGATCTGCTGCCGCACCTGCGTCTGGTGCACCGCTTCCCGCAGGCCTTCCCTAGTATCCGTATAGACCGCGGCGCTATCCGATTTGTCCTCTCCGGCGCCACGCTCATGGCTCCAGGGCTGACATCTAAGGGTGGCAGATTACCTGTAGACGGCGCAAAGCCGCTGGAAGAGGGAAAAGAGATGGATCAGCGCCTGGCGGAAGATGGGCGATGGAGCAGAGAGTTAGCCAAAGGCGAACCGGTAGTGATTACGGCCGAGGGGAAAGAAACAGCATGTGCAGTGGGTGTGCTGGTAGTTGGAACGGATGAGGTCAAGGCTAAGGGCAAAGGACCAGTGGTTGAAGATGCTCATTTCCTGGGTGATGGGTTGTGGAACTTGAATACCAACTGATGTGGAAGCCAAAAAAAAAAAGAGAGACCGGAAGCCACGCTAGGGCCATAGCCAAGAATTGGATTGAAACTATGGTGTATACCTTATAGACTTTACTATAACAATTATTCATGATTACGATGCTTATGACCTGCATTAGCATTCTTAAATACTCAATACCCACCTAATACTGTTATTCAATATCATCAAAATTTTCTCAACAATGTAAGCACACTCACTCTCCCCCTCTAAATAGGGCATTAGCTATCGTTTACGGTATGGGTAGTCTCGTTCTTGTCTGTACTTCGTTCCACATGAAATCTTCAAAGTTAGGAGGGTATCATGTGTATTTCAGCTAGCAAATTTAATTACACCATGTACCGAACCTCTGTGGAAACCCCTTTGAAACCGACGTTGAATCCCCCTAGTCTGGGCATGGCCAATATGCGACTTTCCGGATCTCACCCTCCATCACGGCCACCACCGCCATGCCTCTTACTAACTGTGATTGAAGAAAAAAGCCAAGGGTTTAGAAGCAAAATTTTTTCCATCCTTAAATGTTTTGTGTAAGTCATAACTATGCCGGATTGTGCACTGCTCAAGATCCCCCAATCCTGTGGCTGTAACACTCACCGCCAAAGACTCGAAAGAGATGACTACTTTGAAAACACTGTGAATGTAGCCTTTGCAAGTTAGACATTGGTGAATGCACGTTTCCAGGAGCCCCCACTCCTGTAATACGTCGCAAATTTCCAAACGAAGATGCAGGCTCTTTGAAATGAAACGAAAAACCAATTGAGATTGTAGCTGCAAGCCGGGATTTTGTGATGTGCTGCAAAAACTCTAGGAGCTCACCCTCCATCTTGGTAGTTGCAGAAAACACCCAAAGATAAATCCCCAAAAGAGACTTGAGCTCCGTGAAACTTTGAAATTTTGAAACGTTTAATGAAAAACTCATCTGTCATGCCATGCCATGCCATGCTGACACCCGCACTGCCGTGAATCCTAAGTCATGGCGGCAAAATGAAAACCATACCACTCCAGCCAAATGCAATCGTGATCGTTAGGTTCGTGAGATAAAAATCTAGCCAGTTCATGTGAGGAAAATGGAAACCGAAATTGAAAACCGAAAAATGAAAATCAAAGGAAACCAGATCCAGCGGTTTAGCAGACTTTACATTTAGCCTGCTGGACGAGTGTTCAAAGCTATGATTCGAATTGAAGAAGGAAAAAGAATTTGGAACGATGACCCGTGGAATAAAGAACCACGGCAAAAACCGAGGAATAGAAACAAAAGAAAACAAACTCAAGTGCTTCAAACTAGCCTTTGAAGGTCAGAAGTTTTTACTCAAAGACGGAAGGCAACTGTTCAGTAATCGCGTTGCCGCCTTGAGTGCTGTCGTTGCCCTCAGTAGCAGTGAAAGTGAGTGCAGTTTCAGCGGCATTGCTTCGTAAATTTCCATCAGGCTCATTGGGAGGAGTAATGACGATGTTTGGCGGCGCAGGGTAATGGCGAGCATGGCCCTCAGTGGCAGACGTATCAGCACCTTGAGCGGCGGCTTGTTGTTGATAAGTGTCGATAGCGGCCATGAGGGCATCGCCTCGAGCTCGAGCGGCCTCAAACTCAGCCCGTGCATGGGGAGGAACTGGATGATCATCCTCATCTTGACGGCGTTCTGGCTGACTGTTGAAGCTGATACGAGATAGAACTCTAGGGCTGAACCATTCATAGTCTAGATAACCAGACAGCTGGAAGAATCGCCACCACCAGTCCTCAAATGTTTGCTCGGCCGGATGCTGACGCACCGCGGAAGAAAGATCGATGAGCATGGCAAACTCTTGCTTGAAATTGGTGGTAAGAGCAGGCCACAAGTTGTTGGGGATAGTAGTGGCATAGAGAGCAACAAGCTCCCCGGTGCTCAGGGCTTTCTCCAAGATTGGGTATCTCTGCGAAATCTCCCAGCAACGGTAGATCTCTTCGGATCGATACACAAAGTAGTTGTGGTTCATGTCCCCGGCAGGGTCAGGAAGGAATGGGTTTCGAGCGAGCATCTTGCGGACCACATATCGACGAGTGGTGTCTCTGAGTTTTTTGTACTCAATCCTCATGCCCCATTTCCAGGCAAGGATAATGGCATGATAAATCTTGACGAGGTTCAGTCCAGGCTCAGTGCCATGGAGACCGGAAGTGGAGTAAACGCATTCCATCAAGACGGCGAATATTTCAGGCTCGACACCGTTCATGGCCCAGCCTTGCTGAGGCCTCTCGAGGACACTTAGCGTGGACCAAAACTGGTGACGCTGCAGGAGTCTCATAGGAACCCTGAAATCCTGGTCACCAACACGAACCAGCTCAAATGGGCTATAGTCTCCAACGTTAGCCACAAACATCTGCTGGAAATATTGGATAGGATATTGCTTACCCTCCCATCCAATGGCCGCTCATAGAACGATCATTTTCTGGTGATCGAAAGATATCCTATTCGTTTACATCAGTGGACACTCATCAATAAGAGTTAGAATATGCCATACCCTTCCCGGAAGCTCCCATGGAGTGATACGCCGTTGTTCAGCGCCCGTCAGTTGGTTTCGGTGGAATGGAGAAAACTGAAGCTCCGGAAAGTGCTCCGTTTGGGCCCGTTGATGATGATGAGCAGCAGGGCGAAAAGCCGGCGCGGGCGCACCTTGTTGAGGAAAAGCTCCAAATTGACCATTTGGAAAAGAAACCGACTCGCGTCGACGGCGATAGCCCCCTGGAACTTGACCTCTTCCGAAGCCACGCAACCCAACCGGTGGAGGAGGAGCCGGCCGAAGTGGAATAAGAGGGACGGAGTTGCGGCCGGGAATTGCCATGTGAGCAACAGGGGGAACAGTAATTTGTGGTGTGGAGGGGATTTCAATGATGTTGGGGGCATCATTGTCTTCAGCTGTTTCGAAAGGAGTATTGGCTTGAGGTGGAGTGACCGTTGAGTCCTCGAAAAAGATGATGGGGGTCGCATCAGGGGAGATAGACAAAGCAGAGATATTGGGAACGGTCTCGTAAGTCTGGTTGTTATCTTCAGATGCAGAGTCATCGTGAAGAGACGCTTCGATGGTAAGAGACGAGTCTGCAGTTCCATCGTTCTCAAGGTTAGGGGAGTCCCGAGTATTGTTATCGTTGACAACGGCGATCTTGTCATCAATAGACGCCTCAACAGGGTCTTGAGAAGCCATAGCGGCAACCTGAGACGAAGAAGCTTCTGCTTCGGTGGCAGAGGAAGATGTAGCTCGAGTGGAAGAGGCAGGGTGACGAGGTTTCTTCTTTCTGCGGATGAGGCTTCTCATACCCTTAGAAGAGGGCATGATGGTAGGGAACAGGGAGAGATTAGTTTTGATGCTTTTAGGGATCTGATGAAACAGGTGGGTTGGATTTCTGACGATGAAGGGGCAAAGGAAGGTGGGAGGTGATGATGTTGGAGGGGGAGGGTGAGAGAATTTGGGGGGAGAAAATTTCCAAAGTTGTTTATATACGGGCAACTGGCAGAAAATCACCCGCCCTGAAACTAAACAATCAGTTTGACAAGTGTAAGTTGACTGCTGACAACACGCGTCTGTCAATACCAGCCCCTTATAGTCCTATAATACTCTACTAGTGGACAGCAAGCTCACGTTCTACTAACAGAATAGAATCAATCATCTGTAAAATGAAAGGGTAGTTTCCCCTTAATATCTAAAAGCCTTTTGAGTAAATCTAAGCCACGCAGCATTTCAATTATTTGGTTCTACTTTAGATTGTCTAGACAACATGTTGCTCTGAACGTAGCTCCCTAACGTGACTATGGCAACCTGAGACGCCTAGAGGGAATTAGGAACTTCACAATCGATAAAGTGGGCCTTATACATTTGTAATTTTACGAGCAGTAAAGGATATGAATTGTTTTTGTGCTGGCCTATTTCGTTTTGCACAACCCTACTGGCAAAATCAAAGCTTTCGTGGAGGGCTATAGCCCCCTGATGACGAACCATGGACTGCCTTGAGCTGAAACTGAATTAAGGCAAACGTGAAGAGCAAAAGCTTGGCTTCTGGAATTGCACATTTTATATTACTGCCGTCACTCTCTATGTATATAGCCGCCTGAGGCTTTTGCTACTGCTAACGAGAGGATGTTTATCGTTGTTGGATACGCAGAGTAGTCTTCTCTCATACTAGAGTTCATCCCACTTTCAGTTTCCTATACGTGTCAGTAGCACCACCCTTCTACTGATCTCGCTCATCAGCTCTATATCTATCAATGCTCCTTCATCTGTACCACCTTTTTGAGACTATTTCTTTTTATATCTGTGCTAACATCCTGTGCTACGAGCAGTCTTGAATCATCCCCTTTCGACAAGAGATAGAAGCAGACACCTTTGGCAGATAGGGTCTTTAGCATATGTTACAATACCACCACTCCACTCGAATCAGTAGAGAACCTGCGTCACTAAGAGATAAAGAGCCTATCCTGTGGTTCACTGGGGTTGTATTTCAATGCATACGGCTATGGTCATGCTACCAGTATGATTTGTGTTCTATTCTCAGAAATTTCTTCCCGTCTCTTTAGCTTTTGGACGACATCTGCTACATAGTGCTATTCAATTTTGTCTTCCCAAGCGTATCCTCCAACCCCCCTCCATAGTTAAAGCCTGGAAACCGTCTGTAGGTGGCCACGCAACTCGAGAGTGTTTCAACTACACGAATAGAACCTTTCCTCTTTATTGTGTTGCTCTGTATTCCGCTTCAAATGGTGTATCCTCTGCTCGGAATTATCTCGTGATTCAAATCTTGTGGCATGCCCAAGTTCTTAGTGATTGCAAGGAATCTATAGATATATTATTAGCGGATAGCTCATTGTGTCTCGCCATGCGGGATTCTGCAAGCACATACCATGTGTCAATGGTAGATGCAGATTAAAGGTATATAACGAGACCAGGTACCGTCAGTACTTAATCTTGCTGCTAAAGCCATGAATGTGAAGATGACTATTCTAATCAAGTATTTGAAGATATGCCAGAAAGACTGGAGAATTCTAAAAACCATAAGGAGGGCATTGACGTTGTGTAAGTCGAATTGCAGAGTCCGTCAAAGTTGCAGCTAAAAATAAGAAACTACTAAAAATATGCGTAGTGTACAGGGATATATGAGATGCTATTGAGTGTCAAACAAGGTCAGCCACCGTTGATATTCGTTGGGCCTAGAACCATGTACCAAAGGCTTGAAAACTTTATGCTGGGGGAGATTTGGTAAAAGTGAAAACGGGCTAGGAATTCAGGCTGCCACCTGACAGCCCTTGGACAATGTTATGGAATTTTAGTGCGTGTGGTACAAGTGGACGGAACGGATCAATATTCTAGTTTCATGGACTATATGCCAAGTCCCGCTCCTTAGGGGGGATTGCAAATAGAGCATCAAACAGTATTAAAACTATACATATACTATCGAGACTGAAGTCATTTAATCCAAATATATCTTCTGATTTTCTGATTACTTCGATGCCGAATCCACATTATTTTCTTCGATGGAGCTGCTGTTTCCCCTATTCGCGTTGGTTCTCCACTGCCTACGTTTCTTAGCTATAGAGTCAAGGTATCTATTTTTGCATCATGGTAACTATTTTGAAAATTTTCAGCTGTGCTAATGATGTCTTCATAGAAATTAGGTGTTTCAAAAACCTTCCTCAATCCCACGTCTCTATTTCTGGCCCCTTCTCTCCTACAACAAGTATACTTATCGAGATACTCACCCCCGATCCGAGTGATGAGTGACGAAATGTCTACGAAATGTCTACGAAATAAATAGTCTCTTAGTCCGAGAAAATCCGAAGATCCATGTTCGAATAGTTCAAATCGTTGGAATGAAACTCGGAGCCGTTAGCGAAATCATAGCTAGGAGGAACAACAATTTTGACACGCCAAATATTTCCTCCATTTATTTCTCTATTAGCTGTCAAGTAACACCATCAAAGTCATTGGGCTAGTCAAAAGCTAATTATGTACTGATATTGCTTCTATAAATTATTCTATCTCGTACCATTGCCGAATATATATTCTGTATGCCTGTCCACCAGAACAAAACTCAGACTTTGCAATAGTGGCTCTATCTATACTGATGATTTGTTCGAAATTCTCATTCTTATTCTTCGTGCGTTCTAATTTGTTGGTCAGTATTGCTAGAGTTCTTAGGATCAATCATCATGACAATGACACCAGAAATCGAAAACAAAGCAGCTGCCGCAATAAATGGAAAACCAAGCCAAGCCCCTCCCCATTGCAGACCGAGCTTGAACGAAGCAGCCAAAAGAGGCCCAGCAACCAGGCTTCCTGCACTCTCTAATAGACCCATCGTTGCATATAGTAAACCAATGTGTTCTTCCTGGGCGAGAAGCGCTATCAAACTGCGAGTGGTGTAAGGCAGGCCTGCCCCCAGTGAAAATACGAGAAGGTTGGCAATGAACGCGGCTGGAGTGATGGATAATGCAAGGCCAAGAGATCCAACGACTAAAAGTAGGATACTCCCACGGGCCAGGATTAAATCTTTGGTCAGCGGTGTATATTTCAGCTTTTTGAGGAGGAATTGTGCAATACCAGGTAACAAGACTATCGTCAATGCTAGACTAGCAACAGCTCTCACAGACAGTAATAGATTTACCTGAGAAACTATTAGTATACATAAGCACATAAATGTCTTGGTTAAAGGTCACAGGATCTATTCATACCTCAGCCCAGGTCCAACCAAAGCGATTTCTCGCATATTGCAGTATGATGCTCGTTGCATATTTACCCAACGTCGTGAACAGAACGCTGATCAAAAGAGCTCCCAATCTCTTATCCTGGGAGAACAAGAGATTAGATGTCTTGGAAATCTCCGACAAACTCGAGCTGAGGCGGGAACGCAACCGATGGATGATAGTGTCGTTACTTCGCTGCTCTTGTGCCTGATCTCGTTCGGCGTGTGACGAGTCTGCCACTACAATACTATCCCGCGTTCTCGGCGAAATTATGGTCAAGAAAGTGCAGAGACAATATGTCACGAGACCAAGAAATACTGAAAACCAGATACCGCGTTCCATAGCAAAGTACGTGAGAGGACTGGCGATAAGTGCGCCTCCGATAGCTGTAGCCCCGAGATAAAAGAATGCGGTCGACCTGTAGTTCTATATCAGCTTGTAATAAACTTCCTCAATATATATGTGAGATATACCTTTGCGCTTCCGTGGAGATATCGTTGGCAATTGCAAAGACCAGCGCGGAGAAGACAAACGGCCCCCCTCCGATGAATGAGATCAATGCCGCCGCCCATAGTAGGCGGATGGGGAAATGGTCAGGGTACATGCCTATCTAAGCGTATCAGTAGTGTCATCATATATTATTGAGCCATACTATTCCTCAAATGTGACTAACAAATGATGATGTCGGCTACCAGCATGAAAGTCATGCCAGTGACGGACAAAGCCAGTATGGCCTTGCGACTATATTTGTCTGCAGCAATACCATAGGGTATTGAAGTGAGGAAACCTGGGATGAGTAGAAAACTAGCTTCCCAGCCTTGAATATAAGACAGCTCTCCTTGAACATCTTTGTCTTTGCATCGCGCATCTTGAGAACTCTGGGTTACGTCGGGGTGGTACTGGCGACAGATAATGCCCTCTTGCACTTGCATCAATGCCATGCCAGAAAACGAGCCAGCGAGCTCGAAAGTTATAATAATAAACACCAAGAGGACAAAGGCGTATATTTGCCGAGCTGGTGCACATTTGGCGCGTCCATCTTCAGCAGCCTCGTCGTTGGGTAATGACAGAAGGGGTCTGCGCTCGTCGCTTGTTTCCATGGGGATTATCCGTTCAGCGATTTAGTAGCGACTTGTGTTAATTTTCCTAAAGCCTGAGATACTATGTGTGATGATTTATGGCAAAGAGACGCATCAGGTATTGTAGGGCATGTTATGCTCATTGGAAATGGAAGAGGCTGGATTGAAGCAAAGAGACGTGGAAGACCCCTTGCAGTCCAGCGAACTCGGTGTGCAGGGCCCAACCCAATAAGACTCCTATTATTTGAGACATACCACCCGATATGGAGCATAACTGACATCGCAATAACTAATCATTCATCTATGATGAATAAGTATTTTTATAAAGCTGCCTTTCCACGGACGGCATTTACAATCTTTATCATTGGGCCATGGCTGAATAATGCGCATCAGTGTATAAAATATTTTTTTCTTTTTTTCGTTTCAGTTTCATACTCAATTCCACTGAGAGTCAAAAATTGTACACAACGCAATCAGATTAACTCCTTAACTCCCTAGATTATCCAGGACACTTATTTTGCCAAAACGACGCCTTGGTATTTAGACTTCATCCGCTCTGGCGCCCTCCAACGAGTTATACACTTCGCCCTCCACCACCTCTGCCACATTCTGCTCTTCGCTACCAAATGCCAGATGCCCAGGATCGCCTTCAGTGCGCTGATACGTACCCTGTTTTCTAGTCGAAACTACCCCCCATTTTAATTTACCTAGAGAAAGACTCTTGAGACTATCATGACCTATACAAGATATCGCCTCTTGAGCCTTTGGATCCGAGACCTCATCCAAGCTTTGACGGATAACGCCCGATTCTCGTAGTGGCACGCAGTGACAAGCTGCTGCAATGACCGCAGAACAATTTCCTGCAAGGACCATGTCCCCAGGCAGTTTCATCATGGCACATATGATTGGAATCAAGGCGAGGCAGATGCAGGTTATTAGTGAGATTAGGATGGCCATGGTGGAAAATTGTAAACCCCTGTAAATACTGCTATTATAAGGCAACGTCGCTTCAAAGCCTTTATGTGGCAAAAGCAAATATTGAAATTAGCAAGTTGGTCAAATGCACCGAATTGAGAATATGTAGCTTACTTTCGTAAATAATCACGTAAATGCTGTTTGAGAACAACCAATGTAATGCTACGCTGGCAATTAAGAGTGGAATAGACCAGTGGTAAGGTAGTTGTAGTCGGTAGCTAGAAAGCTGTTGGCCCTTTTTCTGAGAAACGCGTAGAGGTTTGTATTTGACACTGAAGGCTGCCCATTCGTATTCGCTGCAGATTCTCGTGAATAATCCGTTGTAAGCCAGGTAGCACACTGATAAAACCACCTGGGGAGTGTTTGCGAGAATAGTTAATATCGCGACATTATTCTCTAGGTCGTGGAGAAACTCGTCCAGATAGACATTGAGATTCTGAGAGTCTTGACCAAAGTGTGAGTTTGAACTGCCGCAGCCGCATAATTAGTCCTACGAGGCTCAAATAATGGTATACGATTTTCTGGAAACAAATTGAACTTACAGAGGGTTAGACATGGAAGCTTGATGATAAAAGAAAGCTCCTGCTCCAATACCCACTAATATCACAAGATAGGACCCAATCCATATGTAAGTTGGAACGGCAGCATAAGCTCGTCTGGAAGGTGCTTTCCATGCCCTGGAGATGCTTTGCCACGGGATACGGTGCGATTTTGTGGTGACGAAATCTTGCCGACTCCAATCACATAGTCCAATCGTTTTATCATCTGGGTGATTGATGAATGACTCAATGGCATCTCCTGGTGTGATCAACGGATTCCGATTTCTGAAGCTGACCAAGAGAAATGCGCAAATGCCAGATTTAATGAGACATATGAGGCAAACAATACCGAGAAGCTGATTATCGATATCGATCCTACATGGAATAGTAACAGGCTCTGAGAGGCAATAGTGCCCTTGCAAAGAAAGGTAGGAGTCTTTGAACCAGTAGCTGTATGTATCGTTTCTGTCAGTCATAAACAGCCCAGTGCTCAGATTCATCTTTACGAGTCCCTGGAGAGAATCCCCGTAATAGCCATCAACCGCCTCATTCCAAGTCAAATATTCAAGCAGCGCAGAATCCGTCCGTTGAAACTCATTTATTATCCATAATGGGCTGATGGTATTACGAAGGTCTGGTGCGACTTCGGACAAATTGCGATAGACTTCTGCGGCGGTCCAGCCACTCGTTTGCTCAAGACTCTCGTTTCGATTACTTGCGACTAGAACAGCGTGTCTATGAGTCGTAAGGATAGAGTTTCTATCGCTGTAGCGTTGGTAACAGTCCTCGAGGCTTAGCTTTTCCCAGCTTGATGTCCGTAATGATGCAGATATATTCTGCAACAGTAGAGTATCATTATAAGAAAACTTTGACGGATATGCACTACCTATTTGGAGAAGAGAATTGTCGGAATAACTTTCGTGGGCGAATGACTCGGTACTGATGATGAACTCAAAATTCGTGGACCCTTTTGTTTCGATGAAGCAACTGTTGAAGATTAGGTGCAAAGGTAGCGTCGTGACAGCTAGAAGCAGCCAGAACACAACATTTAGCTTGCGTACGAAGCGCAGATTTTTAACAGACTGAACACCAATCTCAAGCCATCGGCCTCGTGCGTGAGCCTTGTCTACTTCTTGTCGCGTGGGCGCGATAAGAACTTGCATGAAAAAGTTTGAGGATGCGAGAACGATCGAGGCAACGATGTTGACGGCGAGGTGAAGCAGGACGCTTGTGCGGGAAGCCTGCCCACAATCCCCAGAGTACAAACGGCTAGTACTATTAAAGGATGGATGTCCTTGGCCCAGGCAATATACGGACACAAAGAACAGGATAGTGAGCAAGATGGTTGCTAGTCCTGTAAGAGTTGTCAGGAAGGCGGCAGATGTCCGCCATCCTTTCTGGAAGAGACCCGACCGCTCTGACATGGTGCCATGGCTCTAGAAAGAAAAGATCTGGAAATGATAAAGACATTCGAAGTTAATAAAACAACAGAAGCATCCAGTGGTGGTTTATTGGATTTCCTCAACAATGTTGGCGCAGGGAAGGGTGAAGCTGTCTAGGTCGTTGTGGCTGATGGGTGGCGTCGTCTAGACTGACCGGGGCCGTCCCGCAGCATTGTCTTATTGGTCACTATATGAAGAGAAGCAGGGAAACGCCATCGATGCCTTGGGCTGAGTTCTGTCAAGATGAATAAATAGTTTGATCAATAAATCGGTTCCTGCAGCATCGCGCTATAATCTTCTTTATTTAGAGTTAGTTTTTGCCTATTTCAGATTATGCAACTAGAGGGACCGAAGCGAGGTGCTAGTGGCTACAATAGTGAGGGGCAGTTTTAGTTTCAGCAGCTTAAAGCCCTAGAACCCAGTAAAGTATTGGATGGTCAGCGATATCGAAGACGCCTTGCCGGTTATAGCCTTGAGGCGGATCATTACGGCCGACGATGCCCCCGTCGCCGCCTCGCCTCCTAATTCTCTATCTTTGCAGTTTCTTCTTATTCCTTCTCACTGCCAGAACTTTGTATGATGTTTTGCTTGAAGTAGTTTACCAGACCCTACAGCCCTTTGGCTGTTCGTCTTTGTTTAGAGACATGGCTCCGAACCGCTCGATCCGCCTCTCAATATCGAACCAAATTTTGTCCTACTCAGAAGCCTAGCAAGGCAATTTCCAGCTGGCTGGTAAACTCCATCGAGCCGCATCAGCGTTGCGAGCGATGATGACATGGCCCGATTGGGCCTGTCCTGGTGGCATACAGAAGGCTACCTTTCAGTTGAAACATAATAAAGGAAACGACTCATTATTTCTCTACGGGCCCGGCATTACTATGTCTCCCTCTCCTGAGGCTTGGTTGAATGGTCGGCATTCTACTTCTCATACCGACAAATCACGTTGCACCTGCTTGACTTTCGGCAAAATGTGGCTGATGCCTGGTGATTTCTAAGTCCTATATACAGGTATGTACAGATTGTGCTATCAATATTTACAACGAAGGTCGAGAACTATGTCCTGATAACAAGTGGAGCTGACTATCTTTCCAAGCCCCGAGTCGCCGTGAAACGTGCCATCAGCGCTGGACTCACGTCTCTTTCTCTTATCGCCCTCTCCGTTACCAGATCCTTCCCTTAAGATTGTCGCCAAAAGTCCAGTTCTTGGATCCGTCCCAGTTGATCGACCAGGTCATCAGACCCTTCAGCGCGCCGTTATAGTGATCCCAAGCTTGTCCAACCAAGCTCGGAGACATGTAGCCACCGCCAGCACCAGACTGCGCGGGCAGACCTGGGACCTGCATGCTGTAAGGCACCTTGATCGTGGTGCCCTGGACGACGAGGCCCTTGTTCAAGCAGTCGGTTTGGGCGACGAAGCCCTGGACGGTGCCAGCAGAGTACGAGTCGCCGGTGCAGCCGTACATATCACCGTTGTAGTATTGCATGTTCAGCCACCATAGCCGGCCGTTGTCGACGTATTTCTTGATAATGGGCAGATAAGAACCCCAGATGGATCCGTATGTTATAGAACCACCCGTCACGTACGCCGTCTCGGGTGCCATGGTTAAGCCAAAGTTGGAGGGCATCTGCGCAAGGATGCCATCGATGATGCGGATCAAGTTTGCCTGGGATGTAGACAGTGTGTTGATGTTGCCGGAACCAGTCAAGCCGGCCTCAATGTCGATGTCGATTCCGTCAAAGTTGTACGTCTTCAGGATCGGAACAATAGTCGAGATGAACTTGTCAGCGACCACACTGGAGCTTAGGTCGACGGCTGCGGTGGCACCACCGATAGACATGAGGATCGTGGATCCGGCCGCCTTAGCCTGGCACATCTCCGCTGGGGTAGCGACTTTGACATTGGTGTCCATGCCATCTTGCCACAATGCCGTGCCGTCAGGCAGGATCACGGGAAAGGCTGCCATCAACACGTTGTAGCCGTGTTGTTTGAACCTGGGGTCCTGGATTGGCGTCCAGCCAAACGGGGGGTGAACGCCATTCGTTGATCCATCCCAATTCTCCCAGTATCCTTGCAGAACTTTACCTGCTGGTTTTCCCTTTGTTGCACAAGTATTACTTTGCCTGGCCGTCGGTGCAGCACTGGCAGTACTAAAGAGTGCCGATGCTATAAGGGGCAGCACCACGAGGCCGGCTTCGAGAAGACGTGTCATTGTGAAGAACAATAGGTAAGGATGTAGATGGTTTACGGGTCAGAAGAAATGACCAAATATGAGATGGCCAATAGAGATGTGTTTCTTCGACTACAGTCTTGAATCAACCAGCTACCCTTTGAAGCTCAATATCCATTTCCCCAGATCAGCGTCGAGGCTCTATTTATGAACGCATGGCTCAACCTGAGCATCGTCCTCCGACGGCCCGTCTATTGCACATGAAATACCAACGTAGTATCCCACTAACAACATATCGGGCAGGTAAGTTTCCTTTCTTTTGTCTTGTAAGTCGAGCGTGGGCAGTCGACGTGACGCCGAACGGCGACACCCCCATATGAGCGTAACGTAGGATCCTGCCCTAGAACCGAATAATGGCTCTAGCGGGCCGTGAGTTAATAAATGTTTAAAACAAAAACTGACAGGAAGCTCCGTCTGAATGGGTCAAAATAACTTGGCGCGGGGACCCCAGTCATCTGAAAGAGGAATCTAAAACACGTTTTTCAGTCGATTATCTTTGCGTCTTGTGATCGATGCATGGGTCATATTGGCCGCCTAGTACTACTAGTAACCCAACACGGCAGGTAGCATTAGCATCGGCGCGAGATGTCTACAATGGTTAGTCAACCTTTATCACGCGAGGATAATAACTGTAGCGCATAATCAAGATTGTCTTGGCTGGTATCATCGGCTATAGCTTCCAGTCACTGACTGGTACACAGCCTGATAAGCTTCTTCTAGATATCCACTGGCTTCATTGCGGACGGATGGGGATGCTACTATGTAAATGTATGACTTAGCGCTTGTATCTCCTAGTTCCAAACTGCATGAACCAAAGTATTATTAATAATGATTCTTTTTTTACTCCTTTCTTTTTCTTCCCATTCCTGTTCTGAAAATTGCTTCGTCCTCATTCATTTGAAATCAATTTTTTTATTGAGAAAAATAAAAATAAAAATAAAAATAAAAATAACCCACTGGTCGTTGTGAGATGCCAAAACTACATTACGGCGCGCTTTGATGGAGAAGCATCACGTAACCCTAACCCAACCCTAACCCTACGTTACGGTGACCTTGAGTTTACAGTGTTGGGATTTCCCTCGATTCTACGAGGCATTTCCCAGCCGCTAGATAATGCAACTGGCCTTCACTACAGTGTTCGACTTAGTGAAGCTGTACGCGACGGATGGGTCGTTTCTCGATCTACAACTGTTGCTTCTACTGGCCGTTTTGGATGAAAAGGATTTGATAGCTACAGCGCTCAATAGGTATCTCCAATCCCACTATAGATTAGAAAATACGAATATCCTCTTCAACGAGACTTCCCCTCTGATGAGCCTCCTCAGCCTCGTGATCCATGAACCCATATATCAATGCAGGGCCAACTAATTGATAGTGATCCCCGATCCGTCTCAGAACCAACGGATATACTGAACCTTTCACCACAGCGCATATGTCACCGTGCGCGAGAATCCTTGGCCCTAAACCTATGTGTCCCTCGGCAGTTCGGAAAACCTTGCGACACATGGACGTCCATGTCATGTCCTGGACAAACTGATTAGCAGATCCCGACGAAGCAAGCGCTTCGAGAGCATCCCTTTCTTCTTTAGGGATCGAGCCGAGGAAGCCAGGGGAGGTCTCAGCGCCTCGTATCTTCTCATACTCGAGGATGTAGGCAGCGCAGTCGGCCCTCTGTTGATTTAGGGCATCGCCACGAGTAGCGTTGTCCTTGCCGTGGAAAGCGCCGGTAAGGGTGGAGCTGAGAGCATTGATGAATTGTTCAGACGAAAGTGGAGCGCTTTCATGGCTGAGTATCAGTTTGTCATAAATGTGGTCAATTAGAAAAGGGATCTTCTTTCTTTTCTCCGTATCATAATCCGTAACATCAAGTTCCTTTGGGTTGATCATGTCCGAGTATGCACGAATTGTGCCTATTGGAAAACCACGACAATGGACGTTGGCCTTCTCTGATGAGAGATCTATCTTGCTACCCTCAAACTCCCTTACGGCAGCTTGTGTTGGATACCTAAGCGGCGCAACAAGATTTAGGGCATGCCAGTCCGGTACCCATGTGGGCAGCTCGAGCAAGCTGGCCTCCTCACCATGGTCGACAAATGCAAGGATATACAGGCTATTTGTCTTCTCGATAGTACTAACCGCAAGATGAGTGTATACTTCGACTGTTGAGATGGCATACGAAGGCTCGACTAAAGGCTCCCCGTTGACCACTGCACTAGGGTGGCCCAGCAGCGAGTAGACATAGTCTCGGGCATCTGTCGACAGGTGAATACGAGCCCAGTGCAGAACCTCGGAAAAATCGAAGACTGGTTTGCCTGCTTCGTCGTTGGACCACACCAAATTGATGTGATTGCAAACCCAGGACTTGAGGTCGAGGTGATTAATAACGGAAGCCCCATAGTCATCCAGGAACCGGACAAACTCCGCGACCTCGGGCCAATCTATCCATATTTCACTCTTTCCCCATGAGATTCGGGCCAGCCGCGCCAGTCCAATCTCCTGGATAATCCAAGCCCTGTGGAAATACTCCCGGTCGAAGAATATCTTGATAGCATTCCAAGTTGTGGAAAGAAGGCTGTCGTCTTTCTGGCTAGTGTTGCCGTGTAGATGCTCTTGGATTTGTCGCAAATGGTCATGTTTATCCTTGTTGAACTGTCGCAGGAAGTTAATAGCGAGGATCGCGGTAGGCTCGTTAGCGGACAGATTGTCAAAGGCTCCAAGCCAGCATAACACCTGCGTAGCGCTGCGAAAGATGTCGCCCATCATGCGAACCTGCGCCTGGCGCTCAGGATGGTCCTCCTGATGGATGCAGATGGCGTCGACCCAGAGACGTCGAGGTTTGTCTGGATAGCGGTATGCCTTCAGCGCTGTTGCGAGGTTGGCGCCGATGACCAGGTCACCAGCCGATTCATCATTGCTCCCATCTTGGCACTGGATGTTTGAATGAAAGACAGCCGCCTTGCCCCAGACATATGATAATGCCTCGTAGGGTGCGTCCCAGATCTTCTGAATCGTAAGTCGACATGAGAGGTTCGCATCCGCTGTAGGCGATGGCTGCAATTCCAGCACGCGGATGTGCTCTGGTGGCAGTGTAAGATATTTGTACATCTTGCTTGTGGCTTGGGTGGATGAGGCTCTGCGGATAGCCGATCCTTGGTGGATTTGCCCCACCGTGATACTACTCTTCTCCAATATTTTGAGTTAACCGTTTGGCCTCACAAGAAACTTGAAAGGCTTGAAGACTGCTCTGCTCTGAACCGCCGCAGGTCAATCCAAGTCTCTTCGGTGAAAGTATTTATAGGTCGTCGAAGACATCAGGAGACGAGACGGCATCCGATATCTCTTTTACCAGCCGAGAGTGAGGGGTCATCTCCAGCTGCTAACCCGAGACGGCCGGCGTGATATTCCATTCCGATCCCTGCCGCAGAGGAGAGGCAATTGAACCGTGAGGTTGACAACAGGCAGTTTTACTCAACAAGGCAGCAGCAGCAAGCAAGCGTATGTCAAATCTATCAAGGTCTGATTTTAATGCATGAATATTAGGCAAAAGCTACCTAACGGAAGAAAGAAAGGGTCCTGCTGAGCCAAGGAGATTTAGATGCCATCATCTGATAGGTAATCCTAAACAGCTTATATCCTCACAATTTAGCCTTGTCTCCGGTGGTTGATGACAAGTCTGACAAAACAACCAGGATAAACATGTCGCAGTTGCAGTATTCAGATCAAATGTTAGCTGGCGGCGGCCTCCTCGCAGCATCGCGATCCTGCGTGAAGTCCGAGGTGAGGCTGAGCGCGCGCTAATTGCCCCTGTCAAATTTACCGGTGCCGTTTTAAATGCTGACTCCCGACTGTCATTTTAGAATTAACTACATATGTCCAATACTACGATGGTGGGTTTAGTAAAACATTGGAAATCACACAAAAAACAGTAAGAAGTTTCTTATCGGGTAGTATGCTCTTAATTCTGCCTATGAAATCATTAAAAAAACGCCTTGATGAGGCAGCCTTCACTGGTGTAGCTCGTTCATCGATCATAATATCCTCATCCCCCCTGCTTGCGAAACGCAACGTCGAAGCTACAAAACACCTTTCTCCATAATGTTAAGAAACGGCAATACACATAACTTAGCTAGAAACTAAGCCCTGTCGTAGCTGATGTTCAGCTTTCACTCGCTTTCTTCTGTTTGTTGCGCATGTGTTCCGCATACTCGGCGTTCTGCCTAGTCATAGCCACATCGCCAACTTGTTTTTGGTGCGTCTTGACGAAAGTAATCACTTTATCCATAATAAATCCACCATTAGCATCCTTTAAGCTCTCCTCGGGAACAATTCCGTAGGTCGCATCATCTTCGAGGATAATTCTTTTGAGTGCCTTGGCGAGACGAGATCTGTACATAATTGCATTGGTATGAGTGCTCGTTGGCTGAGGAATATTGTCCTTAATGACATGATTCCAGATATGGTCCTTTTGTCGTTCAAGAAGAAACTCGTCTCGACGAGCCTTAAACTCTGCTTCTACACCAAAGACAGCAAAGGCTTCTTTGGCTACAGCTTCTCTTGTCGTAGGCTTCGAAGCAAACCTGCCAGTGCGGCGGCACTCTGGTAGAAATCCGTCCACCCATTGCTTGAAAACAGGTCGATAAGACATCCGTCGGCGATCATTGGCCTTGAGTTTCTTGGAATCTGGCTCTAACTCTGTCGGTGATACGTACATCAAACGGCAGCTAGCAGCATATTCATACAACTCGTCCATGCTGTCAAACGGCCGGTCCCAAAAGCCTTCGTCCTTCAGGCCAATAAAGTCGAGCACCTTGGTGGGATTCGAGGAGAGGAATATTCTAGCTCGTTTCTTGTTAGACTCTTCAATCTCAGGCACACGCAACCACAGGGCAGAATCGTCCACGGTCAAGCCATAGGGTCTAATGGTGGACCCAACAAGATTCCATAAATCGCCGTGCCCATGTTTGAACATCATCCAGTGTAACTCGTCTGGAGAATCAAAGATACGGACATCGACCTGGATATGCAGCGGGCGTGAATCATAATCATGATCTTCAGTCGGCCATTTTAAGGCAAAGTGCGCCGAGGCTCCGTTTCCTTTTTCGATAATTTTCCCTTCGGCTTGAAGGGTGTTATATATGTACGCAAACCCCTCATCCTCACCGTTGTAGTGGAACTTTGGCCCAGCAACAAAGATGTCAATGTCACCAAAATCCTTTTTGCTTGGTCCTTCAATTGGCGTCTCTACGTAGTGGAAGAGTCGTTGAAGTTCAGCGTGGCAAAAATTCGTGGTCTTCTCGTAAACTTCTTTTGGCATTCTTGGAGTGAGAAGCGGCCTATCACCACCTGCAAATACCAATCCTCCCATTTTGAGAAAGAAAAGGTGAATCGACTAAGCGCCGACTATCAGTCTTGTTCAGCCGGGCGGTAGTGGCATTCGACCCTTTTCACACAATAATCTTAGGGAGAATCGATTTAGGGATGTCGATGATGAAGTATATGCTTAATTTCTGTTAATGGTAGGTCTGATGAAGGTTAGCTTGAAGCAAATTGACCTTGAGGACAGTGATTTGCGGGGTCTGTAGGGTTCTTTCTCAATTCTCCGCAGCTTATAGCACAAGAATCTGAATCCTTGAAAAGTAGATGCTTGAATAATTAGAGATGAAGAGAAGAGATTCAGGGAAGAGGGCAGGTGTTTCCAAATTCTCAGGGGGGTTGAAAATGTTCGTTAGTGACATAGTTGCTTCAGAGAAAAATGAGAAACATCCACCTAATGCCATCAGTACAATTAAAATAAGAAACCACTGCAAAATGCATAAATGCTTAACACAGTAGCAATTTTTACTCACCGTCTTTATAGGACAATTTACGTTTGACCAGATCCTACAAAACAGGTTCTCACAGCATTGTTTCCCCTGTAGGGTTTTTCAATTGCATAGATAGAGAATAGTGTACTTTTATTATAGCCTTCCCTGTGATGTTTTTCTGATGGACATTGATGGTGCACAGGCCAAACAGGGTAGGCAGTCGACGAGGAGTCGAGATATTATGAGAAGCCAAGCATCAAGAAGTAGGCGATTGGGATTTAGAGGCTTTCGTTCAGTTTCGTGATGTTATCTTGGTTCGATGGTGGCTTGAATCAATGCTGTGGTAATTGGACGAATTTCGAAGATTTGGTGTCTCAGTGGTGGTGGTGATGCAGTGATGAGGTGTAGAATAACTGAAGCACTATACACTTCAAGCAAGGCAACTGTTACCCCTCCATACACCACAATCTGGGGGAGGCCCACTCCCCAAACATAAGAGTGCTTGGGTTATCTAGGTGTATAAATGAAGCAATGTATGGAACTCTCGCTAAGAAATACAAGATTTCATTGATCGAGCTTTCTAATATTTATGAGGATTCTGAGTCTTGCAGTGTGTGTCTGATCTCCAGTGAAGTGACGGACTCAACGCCGCAAATCGGGGGTGTGATTATGTGTTGAGTCATCTCTCGGCGGATGAGCAAACGCTCCATGTGATCTCAGACCAAGAAAGACCAAGAAAGACCAGTCATTGTAAAATTGTGTGAAATGCGGAATTGTAGTCTATCAGAATGGTTTAGATTTTAGAGCACATAGACTATCAACATGCGCAATGGCCTTATACGCAGGCTGCATAAATAATGTCAGATGATTGCTAGAACCATTTCGGCGTCTTTTTGATCCTGAACTGTAGAGCCGATAACTTGATACTATTCTATTTTAGAACTAATCCATCTTTGGATTCAAGAAAGCCATTACTGACATTATTTGATTCCAAGGAAGAAGAGTAATCTGACAATTTCCGGAAAGGTCGGTGAGTGGGTTTGTCTCTCAAGACAACACCACCATCGTCCGCATTACCAGCACAGCAAACGAAACCTGAGACACGCTAGTCTTTCTAAAATCCTTTGGTGAATTACTTGATTCATGAGAAAATCACTAAAAAAACACGGGTTACTATATACCTTCTGTAAATACTGATAGGTCGAGCAAACTCAAGAATAGCACTATGACTTTTGCGTATGAAAGACAACTGGTTTCGCCTAGCTGGGCATCGTCACTAGATACCATTATAGTAGCATGCTTTATAATGGTGTTCCTAGCTAGATGTTCCAAAGATACGTGGCCCGATGTCCTACTCTTACATGATAGCGACGTCCCCAGGAATTGGACAGGGCGGCAATTGAATAAATATCTTCTATAATTTCTTTCTCAACTAAATGCAATTATAAACAAAAAATTTAAAAGCTTCCATAAAATTTTTCTACATGGGCAACCTCACACTCATAAAGCTCATGCTTGTGTTAACATTTGATTGTCACGAGAACCAGGCTGGTGCTGTCATATGCATAGGGTTAGGGTTAGGGTGAGATCTTTGCGGGAGGTCTTTCCGTTGCTACTAGAACCTGCATTCAAACGCCTATCATCAACAAGACCAGTCGCCGTTGATAAGCAACATGTTATCCAGAATATTCCTGAAAGAATATATTCCCTCTCGGTCGGGTACTTCTAACCTCTACATATTTACTAGTCCACAAAGATACTCAATTTTGCCTCAGGTGACAGGGACCTGCTCCTAGATGAGACACCGCCTAGGGCATGTTTTCTGTTTAATGCCCCTTACGCCTTCAGGCTACCTATCTTAAATGGGCATTCTGTGAATCTCCAATGGAATTAGATATTAATGGCGAGTTCTCTTTTTTTTTTGGGCTGAGTGTCTAACAGAATTTTCTAGACCCAAGTAAGCCTGCCGCTCATTAGCGACCATTAAATCGAATAGCACTACCAATATTCCAAACTGAGTTATCTTACTCTAGAAACTAAAGTTTGATCCCGTCATTGTTAGGAAACTTCACAATGTCGCAGCAGCCTTCCACCAGGGTCTTGAAAAAAAGCATAGAGAGAAGACTAGCTTCGAAGACGCTCCGTAGAGAGGTCGACACCATTATAGTTGAGTAATTCATAGTCCAACCCAGCATACAATCTACTGCTTGCTGATGGTATCTTTAGAATGCGGATCATGTGGAAAGGAAGCGACATCCGCGAGACCCACAGGTCGATCCTCCAACGAGATGCGAGTGTTGCAGATTCTGGCTCGTGCTTTGCGCCTCATGGGGGAACCAACACGGAGCCTAGGATTCGCTTCCCGGTGGCTTCATTTCGAAGGTGCCCGAAATTTATGAAATCCATTAAGTCATTGGTAGTTCCTGTCAATGTAATTATTTCAAGATGAGAATTAACCAGATAACCTCGCAGTTACCACCTGGTACGAAAATGAAATAAAATAAAATAAAACGAAAAACAAAAGGAACCCCCCCCCCCTGCAATTCATCAATTTCCCATCCTTCTCCGCCAGCGCTGAAACCCGAGTTGTTTAACAACAAAAAAACGAGTTTCTTAATGAATGACTCGACAAAGCAAAAGGACATTAAAACGAATGAATGAATGAATGAATGAATGAATGCAAGCAGGGCGACGAGGTGGACGTGGCATAATCCGAAATCGACAGGGGCAGTCCGCTGATCTCCGCCTCGAATCCCACGCTACTATGGAGCTGCTCTGCTGGCGTCGCCGAAGCTTGCATCAAGGGGGGGCCTAGTTTTGTATCTGTCCGTCTGGTCTTGCTAGGTCTAACCGCTCTTTCAAACGGATGGCGCTTCATGATACAATTTCAGCATCAAAGAAAATGAATGATACCTGCAGGCTCGTTGTTGTCAGCATGAGAAATTTCCCATCTGCTTCACGAGACACCAGTTGCTTTATGCAGAATAAAGAGCGAGGAGAAGGAGTAGGAGAAGGAGAAGAAGAAGCAGAGGAACATGAAGAATTCTCTCGGCTGAAGGATCTACCCAACCCCGCGAAAGTGGCGTTCACTAGCTCGTGCTGCTATTGTTAGTGGTGTTGTCTTGGTCGGATGAAGTCACAGCCAGTGCCTGGCGCTTGGGCTTCAGAAGTGTTCTGTGAGGATTCCACAGCCATTCCGCGAGTTCCATTTCCTTAACAGTCGTAGCCATCATCTTCGGCAGTGAATTCAAGTGGTCACAGTCCATCTCTAATCGCTGGAATGGCGCCGCCTTGCCCGCCCATCCGTCCGTCATCGGGCCCTCGTCCGCCAATGCGCGTCATCTCAAAGAGGAGTCCGGGTTGCGGTCCTCCCGTCTCATCCTTTCTTTTTGCGGGGTTGAAGACCATGGAACTCACGACCAAATCGGAAAATTGATGAGAGAGCTGGCGACAGGTTGGGCAAAGCTGGTTGGTTGGGAAGCTTCATGTCTGAAATCTTGCATCTCAGCTTACGGCCGGACGCGGTGTCTCGATCCAGCAAATCCGCCCATTACCCCAAGCCGCTCGCCCCACCGATTTTCGCATTTTTTTTTTTTAAAGTCCTTGCCCATGCTCCCGTTTTGGGAGCCATTTCCGGCCCAGGGCAAAACCACAGAGGCCAAGAGAGGCGCAGGCAGGGGGATCAAGGTGAACCCAGGCCAGACGAGACAAGGCCAGACGCATTGGTCAGGCTGCGTCTTTTGCATTGTCGCCCTTCGTCAACAAATCTAACCGGGTCCGGCACGGACGGCCAGACTAGCGATTCCGACGATGCATAGAGCCGCCAGCCCCCATACCTATGTATCTATGAATAATATAAATAAATGCCCTCGAAACTATATTTGACCCGGCTACCATCCCTTTCCGTTCCTACCGTAGCCTGTAAATCTAATTTTTTCCCATTCTTCGTTGCTCTATAAAGCTTACCTAGCTCCATTCGCCTTGAATCCTCCCCCAGCCACTACCCGTCTGTCGTGGTCTATCGAGCGCACGAGAAAACCAAGAAAGACGAATAGCATCACCGAATACTACAAATTCATCGCCAACATGCGTGGAAGCACTCTCTCTGCAGCTCTGCTGGCTGTCGGTGCAGCTGCTGCCGACTCCAGCCCTTCATGCTCCAAGGGGCTATACATGGTCGTTGCTCGAGGCAGCACTGAAGATCCCGGCCAGGGCGTAACGGAGGCGCTCACCAGCCAGATCGCCGCTAAGATCAAGGACAGCACTGCCGTCGCCGTGGACTACCCGGCTACGCTTACAGACTACCAGAGCTCCGAGAGCAAGGGTGTGGCGGCCATGCAGAAGCTGCTCAACGACTACCACAGCGCGTGTCCAAGCAACAAGATTGCGATCCTGGGCTATTCACAGGTGAGTCTCTACGGAGAAGAATTACAATGACAAGGGCAAGAAAAAAAATGGAATTACGAATCGTGAGAACTGGGCGCAATTGCTGACGCTGCGTCGAATAGGGTGCGCAAGCCGCCATGGACTCTGTCTGCGGTGGCCTTGGTAGTGGAGGTTTCGTTGGCGATACGCCTGAGGCCTCTGATGTGATGGACAGCGGTATGTCTTGCATTCTTCCTACCTGCCGTCTCTATTCTGGAGATTTATCGCTAATTCTCTGCTTGTAGTCGTCGCTGTTGCTGTCTTCGGTGACCCAACTCACATCCCCAATGAGCCATATGATCGAGGCACCAGCACCACTCACGGGGTAAGTCAGCGACTGTGTTCTCCTCCATCAAGAAACATGCGTATTCTAACAATGGTGATAATAGCTCTTCCCACGTAACGACTCATCTACCTGCGAGAAATACACCAGCAAGATTGTTTCGTACTGCGACATCGGCGACGTCTACTGCTCCTCCGGCAGCAATGTCAGCGCCCATCACCAGTATATTCAAAAGTACGGCACCGAAATCGTCGACTTTGTCGTCAGCCAGTACCAAAAGTCCGCGAGCAGCAGCAACAGCAACAGCACCACCGGCTCCGGCTCCGGCTCCGGCTCTGGCTCCAACGCGACCGTCACGACAGGGTCGCCCACTGCCTCGGGCACTGGCTCTGGCTCTGGCTCTTCCAGGACGGGTTCACCCTCGGGCATCCCGACTACAAGCAGATCTGGCGCGACGGCATTGGCGCCAGCAACAAACAGTCTGATCTTTGGCGCTGGTCTATTCGCGGTGCTTAGCGCCATGTCTCACATGTTGTAACACCAACAAAAAAAAACATGGGTTGGCATAATCTTTTTGTGGTATTTGCGCTTCGCAAATCAGCGAGGGGGGAAAGGGAAATGATATTTCCAAGTGATACATAATGCATACATATCTTCAGGCGTACGACAGGCTAGCAAGTCATTAATTAGATAATGAGATATTGGAATTATTTGGCACATACGTTGCCTATGAAACGATTCCTTTTTCCAATAACATACACATTAATGAATTAATAGAATTTTGGAATTATATCTGGATCTTTGTGTTTCAACTGCATCCAGCGTTTCTCCACGTTTTGTAACTTTCTTACTCTGTCAATGCATTTCGTCAACCGATATTCTAGAACAAATCAGCCAACCGCTTTAAGTCACAAAGATATAAATACGGTGTCTGGCTGGGCAACTTATTAGTCTTATGAAAGGCAAAGACCTTCATTAGTGGAATGGTGGGGTTTGTTCCTGACTTGGACGTTTACGAATTTCCTAGCTAGGATCACAACTCGCCTTTTGGGTAATAATCCTCTGCCATTCAAATATCCTCATTTCATGACTGTTTTTTAAGAGGGTCTGTACTTCAGGAGAGTCTAGGGCTGTCAAAATTAACTGACCTCAATCAACGCTTTCTATTTAGTAATGCAGAGGTGATTCAAACAGTCTAAGCTATGAGGTCTTAGACAACCTAGACGTATGTTGGCTAAAATATTTGGAGTATTGAAAATTCTTCAACTACATAGCATCAACGTGCTAGTATCAATTATTTTTGTAACAAGTTGCCTACCTATGCTAGGCACTACCTAGCTATCGAAGTGATTAGGACGCTAGCAGGGCAGAGTCAATGTAAGATGTGACAGACTGCTGATGCGGTGATTGAATTCATGTCACTGAAATTCAACTCCATGTCCGCAATTAGTCTGTCAATGACATTCTGTGCCGCTTCTTACGAGATGGCCATATAGATCACGATAATCCAGGGTATTGTCATTTGTATATCCAAGTTCCATACGTGATAGCTAGAGACGACCTATCCGAAGTGCAGAATCCAAGAGTTCTCTACATATGCGTTTGTCCTCTACCCTAGACCATATTCTCTAATAGACAGTCTTCAATATCTTTTATTTGCCATGGTCACATCGCCCGTCCGGAACACTAACCGGGCCCCGCTGCCGTGAGATGTGCACGTGTTCGGGAGATCTGGCCACCGCATGTCTTGCGTGTTTATACATAGATAGGGGCGGTCCGGTTTTCGGCTGCTGGAAAAAGAGGGCTCTCCACGCGCCCGTTGTCGACAAGTTACCATATCAAGGCATTAACAAACACTTAATAGATGGAGGCCCTGCGAACTATGTAGCGGACATGCCCAAAGGGGAGGAAGCTAGGGGGGGGGGGGGGGGGGATTAAATGATTACATAATGCGAAAGTGGCTGCCGCTTTGCCACAATAGGAAGCCAAGACTCAGTCCTTACCCACCAAATATGAACAAAGAGTTCCCACGTCATGGGGAAGAGAAAAAAAAAGGGTTTTAAGTCATCAATGACTCTAGAGCTCGTTCAGGCAGTTAACTGGCATCTTACGCCACTATAACTACAGAATCTGGGTCTAATCTGCTTAGTAAGGTGTTTCCGTCGATGCCAGACTACCGATAGTCTTCCGATCACTCTAGGTACAGCCAAGGGTCCAGCCAGTCCACCCGCGCCTGTCATCAGCATGTCGAGGAGGAGTAGCGGAAACCCACCCGCCTCTCTCTGGGGCTTGGCTCCAATTTATAACAGCCAGATGAAGAAAAACTGGATGGATGGGGTCATTCAGTTCCCTACTAATATATAAGATGGAACACCCATGGCTCGAGGTTGGCCCCGACGGTGCTCGAGGCTACGGACCACGCATCGCTACCACGCACGACTGACTACGTGATATTCTTCATCCCGTGTCGGCTTTCAGCAGCCAGTACTTCACAGGATAACCCTAGCGGGGCAATTTAGGAAAGCTTCAAAGCCCTTCATTTCCAGACTGTCGTGGCCATGGGCGACCCCACGTCGCCTGTTCTCGAGAGTGGCGTGCTCCCCTCGGGCAGGACGTCCACCGATATCAGCAACCCAGATTTGCTTGACAAAGCTGAGATTGAACGTCTGGGCCGCTCGAGACCTGCTGTTCTTCCTCACTGGTACACAGAGGTTGGTTTCGTCGTCACGGTTGTCATGTCCATGACCATGAGCGAATACTTCATTGGCGGCTTCAACATTGTCCTGCCGCCGGTTGCCGATGCGCTTAACATCCCCGAGAACTCGCGGACCTGGCCTGCCGGCGTCATCAATTTGACCACCGCTGCTCTTTTAATGCCGTTTTCCCGTCTTTGCGATATGTATGGAAGCCGCTCCGTGTTTCTCCTCGGTCATGCCTGGTTCATGATATGGTCCCTCGTCTGCGGCTTCAGCAAAAACACCATCATGCTCATCATCTGTCGTGCCATGCAGGGGATTGGGGCTTCTGCATTCACACCCGCCGGCCTTGCACTGCTCGGACAGACGTACCGACCAGGGCCGCGGAAGAATCTCGTATTTGCGATCTGGGGTGCCTTTGCCTGCTTGGGCTTCTACTTTGGCATCTTAATGGGAGCTGTGTGTGCCCAATTTCTTAATTGGCGGTGGTACTTTTGGATCGGCGCCATAATCATCTTTGCTATTGCTTTCGTCGGATTCCTCACTATCCCACAAAATCTTCATGAGCAGGACGACTCCATTCGGATGGACTGGTGGGGTGTCTTTACCATTGTGCCCGGCCTTATTTTAGTCGTGTACGCATTTACCGATGGCGGCCATGCGCCGAAAGGATGGCAGACACCGTATATTTACATCATATTCATCATTGGAGTTCTGTTTCTCCTTGCTGGGGTATATGTTCAGGGTTGGGTGTCCGCGCAGCCATTGCTGCCGGCCGATCTGTTCCGTCCCAAGTACATGAAGCGTCTGTCCTTGGCCTTATTCTGTTCTTACGGCGTATTCGGCCTTTATCTGTTTTACTCCTCCTATTAGTATGCACTTCCGTGTTTGCCCCCGTCTTTTCCATATAACTAACATATGGCGTTAGCATCGAGAGTGTTCTGCACACGAAGCCTCTCCAGACGGCGGCCTGGTTCACACCACTGGCCGTTGGAGGCATGTTCCTAGCCATCTCCGGTGGTTTCGTCATGCACCTAGTATCGAATCGAGTTTTGATGATGATCTCCGCCGTGGGATTTCTCGTTTCTGTTTTGCTCTTTGCCATAATACCAAACCAGGTCGATAACAGTCCGTCCACGAGCTTCCTCTACTGGGCATACATCTTCCCCGCCATGTCGTGCGGCACAATCGGCGTAGACATTACATACAATGTGACCAACGTCTTCATCACAACCCAGATGCCGCGACGGCATCAGGCGGCTGCTGGCGGGCTCATTAACAGTCTGCTCTACCTTGCCATGGCTTTCTGGCTGGGAATCGCCGACATGGCCATTTCTGAGACGGTTCGGTCCAAGGGAGAAGCGGGAATGAGTCTGCGCGAGCAGTACAAGATTGGCTTCTGGATCGGCGTGGCCCTGGCTGGCTTGTCCATGATGCTGACAGTTACCATCAAGATGGGCCAAGCAGAATCAGCCATGACGGCTGATGAGAAGGCAAATCTAGAACGTGACTCTGCGTCAAACTAGATGGAATCCTGATGGACCCTTTCTCTATGCATATTTTCCTGGTTAATTACTTTTTTGTCATTTTCCATACTTGGATGCAAAGATATGATTGTTTTTTTATGGATGGGTTATTGATTTTCCCTACGCATATATGAGGGGGGCATTGTTCTGCGAGATCGGCGAGCTACATTTGGGAAGATACCAGAAATTCTCCTAGCATTCATGATTAACGACAATTAGCATAGATATACCATAGAATTACGACGACGACGACGACGACGACTAGAATAGTATAGTACTTATTAATTACACTCATCTCAACCCGATTCAAGTTCCCTTGATCACATGTCCCGGGCACTTACTTACCTACTCAGCCTTCTCGCTCGAACCTTCGCGCCTGTCCGTCCAACGCCGCCGAACGCCACACCGGGTTCGGTCTCGGCTTCGGCTGGGAGCGGGCCATGGGGGGCGGTTTCGATCACTTCGGCGATCCATGCATGTCATCACACTTCCTTTTATCCGCCAGCGACTTTACCATGCCCACTCAACGGTAGCTTCATTCATGTGATGAAAAGGGCGTACGTCCAATAACACACCGGAGGCATAACGAAGTCTCGGCTAGCTCTTCCATTGCTAGCTAGCTATACTGTCGTCGTGCTAGTCCTCCCCTCCCATACAATAACTATGAAATAACAACCTCATTTTGAATCAGAGCGTCAACTATTCCCTAAGCACTTGCCCACAACCATGTCTGCGTCTCTCACATCTTCTAAGCAAGACACACTGCCGCATAATAACAATAATAATGATGACCTCCCCAGCTCTACAAGTCCCCTCGTCAACCGAACATCCTTCTCCGCCCACAACATAGTGAACGACATCTGGACGTCTCTCAACCTCCCTCCCCGGGCATTAGAATCTCTCCATATCACAGAGGATGAAAACCCGGCTCTCCCGTCAAGCTTCAAGATTGGCCTCCTCGCACAAAGCTCCATAGCCTTGTCTGCGCTGGCTGCATCTCTCGTCCACAGCAGCCGGAATGCTTCTTCCACTTCTACTTCCCCAGCAATACCCAAGGACATTATTCCCCGAGTGAACGTCCCTCTCGACCACGCCGTCATCGAGTTCAACTCTGAGCGTCTCTACAAAATCGAAAACGTACCCCTAACGTCCGTTTGGGGAGCCATCGGCGGCCTACACAAGACTTCAGACGGCTACGTCCGCATCCACGATGTATTCCCCAACCACGCCAACGGCACGCTCCAACTTCTCGGGCTACCTCTAGATGCTACTCGCGCAGACGTCGCTGCCCAGGTATCCCACTGGAAGAGCGTCGATCTCGAAACAGCAGCCACGCAAAATGGGACACTCGCAAGCTACGCGTTGAGGTCATACCAAGAATGGGACGCACTGCCCCAAGCCTCTACCACAGATAATAGCCCCATTCTCCTGCGGCAGATATCTTCCTCGAGTCGTCCTCAGACGCCATTTCCCCCTCGGTCCTCTACCAAAAGCAACCGCTCTCTCCACGGTATCCGCATCCTAGAAATGAGTCGCGTTATCGCCGCCCCTGTTGCAGGTCGTACACTCGCCGCCCACGGCGCAGATATCCTTTGGGTAACCTCCGCTACCCTCCCTAACCAGCCTCTCCTCGACCGCGACTTTGGCCGCGGCAAGCGCACCATCCAACTCGACATCCACGAACAGCAAGACAAGCAGACTCTCCTCAACTTGCTTTCCACGTGCGACGTCTTCATACAGAGCTTCCGCCCCGGCAGCCTCGCCTCTTATGGCCTCTCCCCCGAAGAAATCGTAAAGGCCAACCCCAACATCATATGCGCCAACCTCTCCGCCTTTGGGCCCAACGGCCCCTGGGCCTCCCGCCGAGGCTTCGACTCCCTCGTGCAGACCTGCTCGGGGATGAACATCTCCGAAGCAGAGCACTTTGGCCAGGGGGGGCCCGCGCGCGCAATGCCCTGCCAGGCACTCGACCACGCAAGCGGGTACTTCCTCGCCACGGGCATCATGGCAGCGCTGTACCACCGGGCATCGTCCCAGGGAGGCGCATGGGTGGTGGACGTCTCGCTGGCTGGCACGATGAAGTATCTCCGCAGTTTGGGGCAGTATCCTGGGAAATCGGGCTTCGAGGGCAAAGATTACCATAGTCAGGATGATGTTCCAGCTGAGTTTCTCGAGACGAGGGATACAGCTTTTGGGAGGATGACGGCAGTGAGGCATACTGCAACGGTGGAGGGGTGCGTGGTAGGTTGGGAGATTATGCCCAAGCCTTTGGGATCTGATGAGCCAAAGTGGCTGTGATAAATGTGTCAGTATAATAGTATGCCAGAAGTAGTATTATATCCTAATCTCCTCCATTCACATATACAAGCTAGTACAAAGAGAGATCATTTCATTAATGTGATTCAATATAAAAAAAAGGAACCTCACCATATTCTAAAGCTCTCTCATACACCTCCAGACGAATTCCCGGAGCAAATCGCCAAAACTCCATACACAACATCCCTAGCTCAACTCATGTACCTCTGTTGAGCTCAATTCAACTGGCGGAGGCGGGCTGGGTGCTTCTACCGTCGGGACTGGCGTGTATTGTCCTTGATGCTTTACCGCACTCTCAGAATAGGCTGACGGACTCGTGTTTGTCTTCGGCTCGTCGAGCTCTGCAGGTAGTTCTGTCGCGCTGCGCCTCCTCCTTCGTAAGAACCACAAGAGCCCAGCCACAAGAGCAATGGCTGCTACTCCTCCTACCACTCCTCCTGCAATTGCCCCTGCATTGGTTGTAGAGCCAGAGCTCCCTGAATCGTCGTTGGGGCGGGTGGTGCTGGAACTGGAACTGGAACCGGTTACTGTCCTATGACCGGTGGTTGTCGCCCTGCTGCTCGTGGCAAATGTGGTGGTAGAGGATGCCCTGGTGCTTGCGCTTGTGCTAGCGCTGGTGTTGTTGGGATTATCATGGAGAATATCGAATCGAATGCTACCGTCCTTGCAACAGTCTCCATTGTCAAAGTCGGGATTGCAGCAATACTGTCCCGTTGCGCATTGCTTGACCTGTACCCACGAATACGACTGCACTGCGATTCCACAACCATGCCGTTAGTCTTCTCATCTCCCGCCTTCGTTCGCCACACCGAAAAAAAAACAACCGAACCGTCCATGCAAACCTTCTGACACCCCGACCAATCCTTATTCTGGCACGCAGGCCGATAATCATACGGCAGAGCAACCGTGTTGGTCAAATGCGTGCAGAACCTATCCGGTGTGCAGATATCCTGCCCAGGGATGCAGCACTGCGACCATGTTGTGTTGACGCCGTTGCAAGGCTGGTAGTTGTAGTCGAAGTGCTGGTCAGGGCTACCATTGGGATAGTAGCAAACGGCTTGAGTTGTCGCGACGAGCCAGCTTGCCGCCACAGCCACTAAGCAGTAGCCTGGAGATCGTAGAAGCATGGTTGGCCGTCAGAATTGTAGAATTGAGGTTTGGTTTTGTTGAAGTGCAGTTAATATTAGGGTAGTCTTCGTTTTTGTGAGTTGAATTGTTATCGCACCAGAGCCTCACCACACCGACTCTATCGACGATTTGAGAGCTCAACATTGAAGGAGTAATGAAAGAAGAAAGAAGAAGAAGGATCAACAAAAACATAAAGCTGCATGAACACTAAGTTACACGGCAGACGAAACGAGATTCAATTGTCCACTTTCTTGCCTACATGTAGATCCAGTCAATCACAGCCCTGCAAGCACCACTAGCAAGGGGTTCATTCGGCGATGCCTCAAAATAGAAATTCAACAAAGGCCCCTAGACAATGGGACATATGAACGATGTACCCTCGGCTGTTGCACCCGTTCTTGCTGAAGTGGTAGCTGGTTCTCGGTTTGAAATGAACGTTTCGGTTCCAACAGCACTGGCGTCTCTGCATCTCATCTAGTGGTTTGCGTATTTCTATTTCCTTTTACTGTATTATAGTCATAGTCATATGTCAGATGAAAAAGAGAAACTTTGAATAATGAATTTCTTTCCCATCTCACGGATATGTCCTGGGCCAGTTTCCTCGATCGTAGGTACATACATCCCTTGAAAGAGATATAAACAAGCTTCCCCTGTCCCCTTTCCCGTGCCACACCTTCGCGCGACGATCCTTCCTTAGCCGAGCTCCTCTTTTCTGGGCCTGCTCGTATAAGCGTATTGCCTTCGCTTCCATCCGTCTAGCGGCTGTCTTCTCAGGTGGCCTACACGCAATGGCCGAACTATTCCCCAGTTTGCCAAGATTGACGTTATCTGCAAGAGGGAGGTTAGTTTGGCTATGAGAGAGCGCCATGACCGCATTTTTACTGCTCCAAGGATCCGTTAATGCACTAGGTGAAACGGGTATGGTATCCATCTCACGGCGAATGCCAGCCAGTCATGGTGGTGATGTAGCAGCGCGCTTAACAGGAGGCAGTAGTTGGTGGGATCGCACGCGGAAAGTCAGTGGGACCATGGGAGAGAGACAATGTCAAAGGATTGAAGGGCCAAATTATCTGGCGAAGAACCACATCAGTTATTAATTATCGCACATCTGTTTATGGTTGAGTTCTTGTCCTAGGAAACTGCCGCATTATAACTAAAAGACTAGCAATTCACATTATGACGACTGATTCATACGGTGGGAAATAGTCCCAACAATACTGCTGATTCTCTACATAATCGACAGGCTATCATGAGAGATAATACTTGATGCGAGTCTCAGCATGATTCCTTATCCAAACTGACCAGCAGTTAAGTAATTAAACAAAATGGTTATATCATTCTTTTGCCCAATGTGCTCGCTCCATATACTCCATAGAAACGCTCTCTCAAGCCATAAATGCCACAATATGTTAACACCAGAACGACAACGAGAAAGAATCACAATCCATAACCTCCCCCTCACGCAGGCAACTCAACCCGTTCCATCTGCACGATCCTCGCATCCGACTCTACTGGAAGCTGTGTATTCTCCATCTCTACTGCACTCTGCTCACAATGCAACTCCGCGGCGCCCTCATGGCTCTTCTTATCATCCTCATCATCACCGCCACCACCACCATCTTTCTCTCCCTTATTTTTCTTCCTTCTTCTCAGAAACAACCATATCGCAACACCACTTCCAACAACAACAACCACTCCGCCTACTGCTCCCCCCACAGCCGGTCCTATCGGCGATGAACTCGAACCTCCTCCCCCACCACCACCAGAGGAATCACCGCCGTTTCCTCCTCCTTGAACCGTCCCAGCAGGGTTCTTCGCGATATCGAATTTCGCGTTAGGCAGACTACAGCAGTCGCTTTGAGGGTTCGCAACGCAGCAATATTGCCCGTTGGGGCATTTCTTCATCTGTACCCATGAATTGGGGTTCACTAACAACGGCATTAACACTCACTCCACAAGATACCAAACAACAACACCAACAACAATGAAGCAACATATAAGGACAAGAAGAAGAAGCAAAAAAAGAAAACCCCAAACTCACCACCCGGACAAACTTTCTGACACCCCGTCCAATCCTGCTTCGAACACGCAGGCCGGTACTCATACTGACTTGCCACCTTGGGCGCTAGGTGCGTACACAGCCCATTCGCCGTACAGATATCCTGCCCGGGAACACAGCACTGCGAGAACGTCGTGTTGGCTCGACAAGGCTGGAAGTTGCCTCCTCCTCCTCCTCCTCCTCCTCCTTTGCTGACGGGGGAGCCATCAACGAAGTAACATGTTGCTGAGCATGTCGTTGCGAGGAATAGGGCCGCTGCTGCTGCTGCTGCTGTTGTTGTTGCAAGTCTGAACCTTGGTCGCATGTCAAATGACTTGAGAACTCGTTCCCAAGCAGAATATATCGTCTGCCTCCTCTACTTGGTGTGAAATAAATCTGTCGTTTGCGGTGCCCACTGACCGATATTCCGAGATACAATGGCTTCAATTGCGTTCCTTGAACTAACCTCTCAGTTCCGAGTTAGAAGAGGCCCCGTAACAGATATTATATGGGAGGAGGACAGTATCATGGAAGGGCAATAAGCCTCATCCCACCCGTAATAACAAATAAGAACAAGTCATAAACTACTGAATCCTTCCACCCTCTTTGCGCGCCATGAAATCATCAAAACACCACCGACAGTCCGAGGCACAATCCTACGAACCAGCCCCCAAACTCCCAGGTGCATCCATGCTGCTCCTCACCACCCCTTCACCAAAAAGCACGTCTTGCACAACATGAGATCCCTCCTCCTTTCAATTATGCTTCAGACGAAATTTCTTCTTCCCAATTTCTGTTCTTTCCCGCCGTTCCGCCCAGTTTCCACTCCCGCCTCGAAACTAGGGTCCCATCGATTCGCACTCAGCTTTGCCCAAATCAGAACACCGGACCGTATCACGATCTGCAAGGCTGATCGCCGGATATATTTTCTCTAAAGCTAAGCATTTCCCATTGCAAGACTTCACAGCATATAGCATTAATTAATCTTGTGCGCAGTACAGGCCCTTGGTACAAATCGTCATTACACCCTTATTACCGGTGTTTTCTTTCACCAGTCTGCACATGCGTCCTCAACTACTTAGTATTGCTTGACAGGGGAGATGAATCTAACTGCCTCCATGATCTACAGGCCAAAGTCAACTTAAGCATCTGCCTTATTTCTACATCCATGTAGTTCTTAAATTTTTAAGTAACTCAGCCTTGTCAAGTCAATGTCAAAGTTTTGGTCAGCTGTAAATGACATGCATACAGTGTTCCTTTAAGGATCCCCATCCGGTAATACCATTCGACCTGCACATTGACCTTCGGGCATCGGCCTCCAATGTCCGATCCGCATCACAGCTTCCTCAAGTGACATCTTGCAAACTAATCGTAATGCTTGAATTTTTTCCCATCCATTACTCCACTATAGTATATACAATCCTCGGGGTCCAAGTCCTGCAATGCATGTCCCCGACAACGCTGTCCGTGATTGTTGAGACATCATTCTTCCTTCATACAGCACAAGTTTCCGGTTGACGGTACCTGCAAATGGACTGAACGGCCATTCCGCCACCGCATAAACGCAAATTGTGGACATGCAGTGCACCACAACGAGACCTCGACTGCGGTTGAAATTCCTCGACTGCACATCTCCTGACTCCAAATCTTGATTCAACAATAAGTTTCCCGTAATCAACCTCTTCCCACTGATATTCCGCTCCTCCTTTGAAAGAAAAAAAACAAACTTTTGCGTAGACTAATCGACTTAGATCTTACCGCCCATGTCCAAGCAAGTAAATGAAAATTCCGAATAATGGCTCAAATAGATGCAATAGCAACATCAAGACGAAAAATATCATGGTCGTGATATCGGCTTCGAAAACGAGAATGGTAAATGGAAATAAATAGATCCAAAAAAAAAACAAAAAAAAAAGAAATCAGGCTCACTCGTGGTCAAGCAAGTTTACACATGCAGACCAGAAGTTCGCTCTTTCATCAAATCTCGTCGCTTCTTATCCTCATCTGTTTACGAGTTAGCACTTTGATTGATGTTGAAAATAGCTGGAGTGTTTCAATGTTGACTCACCTGCGTTGTATACAATAAACTCATGCAGAGCTGCTCCTCCAGGGATCATGGGCAAAACGGGAACCTTCTTGTCGGTCACGACTTCCAACAGGGCAGGGCCGTCTGTGTTGAGGAGCCACTTCAGACTATCAACCAGCTTGTCGGGCTCAGAAACACTCTTGGCTTGGACCTTCATGGCCTCGGCTAGCTTCGTGAAGTCGGGATTCGATTGGTGCGTGTGTGAATATCGGTCTTCGTAAAAGAGGTTTTGCCACTGCGTCACCATGCCCTGTTCCTCATTGTTCAGAACAATGACTTTTACGCCAATGTTGAACTGAGCGGCCGTTGACAACTCCGTCAAGGTCATATTAAAGGAAGCGTCGCCGTCAATGTCAATAACCAAGGCATCAGGTCGGGCCACCTTGGCTCCAATGGCAGCGGGCAGTCCGTAACCCATAGTGCCGAGACCACCAGATGTGATCATGGACCGCGGGTACCTCCATCGGTAGTGCTGGGCTGCCCACATTTGGTGCTGGCCAACACCAGTGGCAATGAAAGTGTTTTCTTTGCGGTCTGCGGTTAGGTTGCTCAGTTCTTCCATAACAGTCTGTGGTTTGATGAAGCCAGTTCGGGTGGCCCGTTCATAATCTGACAGAGGCCACTTCGTCTTCCACTCGTTAATCTTGGCGAACCAATCCTTTCGATCAGCCAGTGTCTGGGCCTTGACCTGAGGAAGCATAAGTTTTAGGTTGAGCGCGATATCACCCTCGACGGCTTCCGTGGCCTGAACGACCTTGTTAATGTTCTTGGGCATTATCTCAAAGTGGATGATTCCGCCTCGTCCCTGAGCGGCGGCAGCCTTGGCTCCAGGAGCAAACTTGGCGACGTTGCCAGTAACACGCTCGTCAAATCGTCCACCAAGAGCAATGATAAGATCAGCCTCTTGCATAGCCATGTTGGCATAGGCAGAGCCGTGCATGCCCAGCATGTGCAATGCCTTTTCATCGAGCTCATCGAAAGAACCGAGACCATGTAGAGTAGTAGTGACAGGGATGGAAGCCTTGTTAGCCAGCTCCCTCAATAGCTCTGTGCCGCCTTCTGACTGGATGACACCCTGGCCAGCATAGATAACAGGCTTCTTGGCAATGTTGATGAGGTTAGCCGCGCGCTTGATGCAAGCTTGAAGCTGTCGGTTGCTCAGCTCCATGGCGGCGCGAGATGCGGCGCTGGGCAGAGACGGCAGTGCCGTTTCGGTGGGGATGGCGGTCCTCAAGATACCAGCAGTAACATCCTTGGGCAGATCGACCAAGACCGGGCCAGGTCTTCCGCTTGTTGCAATTTCAAAAGCTTCATTAATTCTCCGAGGCAGCTCGGCAGTGCTCTTGACGAGGACATTCCACTTAGTACAGGCTCTTGAGATGCCAACAACATCAGCTTCCTGGAATGCATCACTTCCAATGGCAGTAGTGGCGACCTGTCCACAGAAGACGACCATAGGGGTTCCATCTGACAGGGCATCCTGCATAGGAGTTATGACATTGGTTGCGCCGGGGCCGGAGGTGACCAGGACAACACCGGGTTTGCCCGAAGCTCGGGCATAACCCTCTGCCATATGCCCGGCACCTTGCTCATGTCGGGGAAGGACAAAGTCGAAATGTTTTGAATTGTAAATGGCGTCGAAAACCGGTAGAATAGCACCGCCGGGGTATCCAACTAATGAGTCAAGTCAGCAAATGTACTTCTTTTTTTTCGGGGTCGAAGTGGTGGTGGCGGGTGGATAGGGACGTGGTCACGAATGGCCGGCATCGGAACCTACAAATATGTTTGACACCCTGCCTCAGCATCATCTCGTGAAAGATTTCTCCACCAGTTTTGCCAATGAACCTGTAATAATAGACCAATTGTAAGCCCGAATGAATTTCAAAACAAATAAACAACTGTGCGGCGTTGTTGTGGGAATATATTGTTGCGTAGTAGGAGTTGCAACTTGGAGACGTACGATTCATCCATATCAGGCTTGCGCGGGTTGACCAGTGGCTGCACATGGTTGCGATCCTTTCCCTCGGCGTTGAATGACGAGCTTGGTACGGCGCGAACTTGTCTGTATCATTTAAAGACAATTGTCCCTCAGTCAGTAAAAAAGAACTGATAGTAAAAGGAGAACAAAATTTTTTTTTTCCCGACTGGGAGTCGCATCTCGCCAAAATCCTCCCCCGCCATCGGCGATGCGCCGAACTGGGTGAGACGAGGCTCCCAGCACACACAAAAGGATAGATTGACTCACGGAGCAGCGCTGGCAGTTGCTTGACTTCTCTGGCCTTTGGGAATCTGCTTCTGTGCCGACGTAGTGACAGGCGGCGGCTTGCTAGAGGTGAATGCGCGAGCCTGACCCAAGGCCCTGATGGCCTTGGTAGCTTGGCGACTTCGGAGCATTTTGGAGGAAGCTGTGGTGGTGGCGGGTGACAAAATAAAGAAAGAAAACAAATCCAAGCAGAAGCAGCCTTTCCTTCAACCCCCAAGAGAATGGAGAGTCTGGGGGAATGTCGTGAGGCTGCACAGAGGAGATGATTTCGTCTCCCAAGTTGCTCGTAGCAAGATGGCAGAGAGAAACAGAAAATTGCTAGAGAGTTGAAGTGTGGAGGTGGCAAAGGAAAAGGGAAGAAAAGTAAGAGGAGGAGAAAGACGGCAGGATTCAAGATGGTCGTGAGTGAAGGCGGCGCCACCGGGCAAGAAGGTTAGAGTCACCACGACCCTTAGGCAGCTTTAGGTGCTCCGTCGAGTCGGAAGCCCTTGTCTGGCAGCTGGGCGACAGTCGCTGAGCAGGGTTCACTCGCACACACAGCGCACAGGGTCCCCCTCCAGCTCCAGCCAAGCGCTGTATGAACACTGAAGGAAGAGCACCAAAAGAGGGTCCGGTCGGTGGTGAGGGTCGGCAAATCTACTAATACAGGCTTCACGAGCCAGACCATCACAGTCAGAAAGAGAATAAGGGCACTTGTTGCCCTGCAGCTTTGTGGGGTAGTGGTACCTTGCCAGAACCTGTATCATCTGCAAGCCGACACATGACAGCCAGGTAGATGGATGTCAAACACCACACCCGCCATCGCCAATTATACTGGGGTTTTTTTTTTCCTAATTGTTTTTTTTTTTCCTAATTGTTTTTTTTTTCCTAATTGTTTTTTTTTTCCCTTGTGGTGGTGGTGGTGCAGCAGCGGGCTTTTTATTAGCGCACAGACTACTCCGTACATCAGCCATCTCTCCGCATTCTGCCGTTTTTTCATGTTTGCCAACGACCGAATAGCGGCGGTAGTACGGAGGAGTCACTAACTTGTGAGATCCCATACAACCAACAACAGCCGAGGAGTTGATGGATGGTAGAATGTCATAAGTCATTGGCTAGCAATCGATCCTCGGTTCTGGTCGTTCATTTTTTTATTTATTTTTTATTTTAGTTTTATGTCCTAATGAGGATCCTCGTCACTCTTGATGGTTCATGGCTCTCTCTCTCTCGTAACAGGCTCTGATAGCCCATAACAGCGCTTACTACTCCAGGTTACCGTATGCTGACACGCTGCTGCGGAGAGGCATATAAGGTAATGGATGTACCAATATCCATGTGGACAGCGGACAGCGACCGTTTGCTGCTGCCGATGCTTGCTTATCACCGGCGGTTGGTACCTAAGCCAATTACATAAGGCACATTACCTGTCTGCACCTACAAACTTCACCGCAGCATTAACAAATCCGCCGAAAGCGCGCGGCCTGTTGCTGCAACTGCACTGCACGGCAACCTGCATTTCGGCTCTCGACCCACGACACCAGGCAGATCATCTCCTCCACCCCATCATACCAGCATCAGGGGTCGTCGCCCAGACAGACAGATATACCAGCTAATGTTGTGTATACACCAGTATGTCTGTATGCCTTTATTTCCATGGGATCATCTCCATGTCCCCCTCACCTTGCCGCTAATAAAACAATCACTTCCTCTGGAGCCTCCGAGGCTCCAACGCGCCCTACTAACATGTTGTGCCACCTCTCGTCGGGCCGGGTAACGATCCTAATAATTAATCTAAGTTTTTTATTTTTTTTTATTTTCTCCCCCATGCCGTGCGTCGCTTGTCCTCCCTCAACTGCAGGTCATACCGCACATGGCCTCTCGTTTACTGACGCTGACACGCACATGTCAGGGCTTGCGTGTACTAGCTAAACGGCGCCATTTTTACGCCTCTCTGGCCTTGTCTAGCCACATTCGCTCTCAGCCCACCTCCAAAAAAGCTAGCCGTGAACCATTTTACCCAAGCCAACCTACTGAGACACTAATAACCAACTGCGGAGAAAGCTCTGGCAAGGTGCTATTAGTTAGTTAGGCGGGTGGATATTGGACCTCCGTTCTACAGTTCACAAGCTGCTGTTCACACGGAAACGCTGCCTCTTCTCTTCCTGGATTTTCCGCGTTCCTCTCAGAGAGTGTCAAAGAGCCATTAGAACAAAGACATGCATCACCATCACGGTGCAGTATATTAGCCAGCCCCTCTTTCGACCTCCTCTCTATTCCTGTCAGTCAATGTTACGTCGCGAAGTCGGCCGCCGGGATAGCTAGCGAAAAAACCGGTCAACCAACGAACCCACCAACCAATGTAGACAGAACACCACAGCGAAGCAGGCAGAGCTTATAACGATGCGACTGTTTAACTTCTTCTCTCAAGCGAGACCGGGGGGGAGAGCACGTCCTTCCAGGCATCATTGCATCCAATTCCTTCAACAATACCACAGCATCTCCCACTTGGAACAAACCTCGGCGATTTCGTCACCTCGCGCAAACCTTGCCGGAATCGGGGTTGCGCCAACCTCACCCCACGTCAGGCGCCGTGGCCATCAGAAACGCCTCCCTCATGTCCATCCCCCTCCGTTCTGCCCTCTCGCTGCCAATAGAAAGACATCAATTGAGTATGCTACCCTATTTCGCGCGACTTCAATTGAACAATCGTTTGACTGCAATCCTCTTATTAGTAGGGGGTCACGACCACAAGAGACCAAGAACTTGCCACGAATGTCTTTATTACTACGCCACCTTCACCAACGGCGGCTGCCCCTCATTCGTCCACGCTCTCGCTCCCACGCCAAAACTACCACTTTAAACTCGTCCACTTCTCGGCCTCTGCACTAATCCTACCACTTAGCCAATTACGCCCAATACACACCATCCCACTAATATTATAACTGTTCCATTCCAGCCTCATGAAGCGCTACATACCCAGCACAGAAACAGTAAAATGTTCACCGACTGATTCGATAGCCCCCCCCCCCCCCCAATTCTCAAATTCCTAAAAAAAAAGCACCTGAACAACCAGAACAAGGCGAGTTTCACCGTGCATGAGTCAATAGTAACATGGGGAGGCCTTCCCCATAATGCGACCTTTATCACGTTACTAAAGCAACACCTCGCATGCTATGCCACATCAAGAAAATCAATGGGAAGCGAGCGAGAGAAAAAAACACACTTTAGAAGCGCAGGCTATAAAACCAATGACCCACTCATAAAAGCACAGTATAGTACCTAGGTAGGCAGTATAGTAGGAATCTAGAGATGTCTATCTTAATCTCCGTAGAAGAATCACTGCAAGTCTATTTGGACTGAGCATGCGCATCATCCCCCCCAAATAAGAAGATACTATTTCTTATTAAATGTTTATTATTATGCGTTTTTTTACTACTTGTTTGACTTGATTACAGTGCTGCTCGTAAGCTGCATCCGACGTGCCAGATAATAATATATCTCTGATGGGTGGTGGATGACGTGGGTTCCCAGTCAGAATGGCCGGTTACAGAACCTTATATATCCTCGAAATTTCTACGCCAGCATGGGCAAGAAAACGATTACGATGGCTGATGTGCTTGAGTTACCTTTAAAATGGCCATTTCACAACAAAGAGATTGTATCACGAGGCATATCATCACTAAAAAAAAGAACAAGTATATCAAGTCTAAAAACCCCTTTTGGGTTGTCGCATCTCTTCCATTGCCTGTTTCACACCAAAACATCGTGTAATATATATACATGCCAGAGAATAGATGCATCCAGTTTTTTGCGCGCCTTGTCCTATCCCCATTTCTTACTATTCCATCAGATGACCCGCCCCCAAGCCTCAGATATACAGTTTCCTGAAAACGCCACCCATATAAGAAACAAGTTTGAAAAACAAAAGCTGTAAAGTGGTATCTCAACGCCAAACTCAGTGACAAAATTCGAGGAAGCGGTTTTGGTTCGCTACCACCCGTGTCTTCATTTGGCCAGTTTCCTTTTTTCTTTTTTCTTTTTCTTTGGTTTCACGGATCTATTAAGTATACATTATTGTTCCCCACCCATGGTATATATGGCAATATGAAGAAGCCCTGATGGTATCCTATCGGGGTGAAAAAAAAGGAGGGTATAGAGAAAAAAGGAACATAATTTAGGGAGTGGTGTATATAACTCAATCGTGTCTCCAAGTCGGATGTACCCACGGCGTTAAAAGAAACAAGGTTGTCGACTAAGTCGCTAGCCGTTCAAAGAAGAAAAAATCCAAGTAGTTCAGAATAATAGATATTTGTCTCACATGCCCATCATCATCCCAGACGAATCTGCTATAGGACTAGCATGCGGCATCGACTTTTTGCTAGGCCGGAGATTTTCCATACTCATCATCCGACTCCAAGATGCCGGCCGTTTGTTGGGCACAGGCGTGCCTGGACGCACCGACGCTGTCGGACTTGTATGCATTGTATAGTCGTAGAGACCAACCATGATTCCAGGCTGCTGTTCTTGAAATTGTGGTTGTGTCGGGTATTGTGACATTTGAGCGTCTATGCCAATCCATGACTGGTGAGGCGTCTGTTGTGAGGGCATGGAATACATAAACTGCTGCTGAGGCTGTGTATCAAAGTTATGTTCTATAGGTGGACTGTTTATCTGCTTCGGCAGGGAAGTAGGTGCTTCTGGGGCAAATTTTGGTGCATCGACCGGCCAGACAGTCTCATTAGGGATAGGAAATGGCGTTCCTGGATGCGGACCAGTCGCCAGGTCGTCTCCCATGATGGTGTCTCCACTACTGCTGGTCACACTTGCAGGCGTTGATGGTCGAGTTGCCCGCCTCAATGACCGACCAGACAACTTGAGGACTGTCTGAGGAATACTCGTAATGCTTGACCTGTGTTTCGGCACGGGGATGGTCTGTGTATCGTCTTCTGATTTGACCGAGGCGTTAGAAGCTGCTGAATGTCCCGCTGTTTCTAAAAGACATTGGCTTCGATACGGCAACTGGAAATACTGGTCGATTTCGTTTGGTGGAGGTGTAGAACTAGTTGTGAATGGTGCTGTGCCGAGAATGAACGCGAGTCTCACCAAGCTAGAGATGTTGCTACCGAGGTGGCGACATTCAAGCATACGCTTCAAGTCACCCGAAGACCTAGCTCGCCAGTTGAGCTGCTGCCTCTTCTCTTTGGGCCAGATGCAGGTTTTAAAGATTTGCTTTACTTGCTTCTGCCTCATGAGATTTTGGATCTGAACCATGTACTCCCAATTGCTCACATCAAAGCCATCCTCGAAATGCTTTGCTATATGTTCAAAGTGTTTGTCGCGAATCGCGGTAGCGTCGTCAGCGGTTTGTGCTTCAAACAAGCGATCTTTACAGCTACCAAATCCACATGGGAAGACCAGTTGTGGGCACATTTCTGTCCTAGCTGCACTATTCGGCAAGGCCTTCATGCGATGTGCGTCCTTGGCATGTGTACTGTACGCTCGTTCAGTTGAGAAAGATAAGTGGCATCCCTTTGTCCGGCAGATCCAAACAACGTCTGCCCCGTGGAAATTGTGTAAGTGCTTTTTGAAGTCGCTCTTTCGGCCAAAGCCTACAGGGCTGTTATCCAGGTAACACATGGGACACTGATATTTCTTATTTGTAGGCGTGACTAGTCGCGGAGATGGGTGAGATGTCACCTCAGTCTGAGTGACAAGCGGCGACGGGTCAGCAGCTGGTGAGTCGAGCCATGACCGTTCGCTGAGTTTGCCCGCCTCGCCGTCAGGTGTCGGTGTCATATCGTTTGGAACATCTGGCCATGTGTATTGCGTGAGAATTGATGATTCATCAGACCTGCATTGTGATGCTGATTCTGAGCTGGTCCAAGCCGCCGACGAAGCGCTTGCGCTACTAAGCATGGTGTTCGTGGAGAAGATGGATGCTCGAGCTAAGTGATAGGTTAGATCAAAGTGTTATTCCAGAAAACAACCAATATAATACTCACATGAGTCGCCATAGCCCGTCAAGGAGCACAAGATACTCGAGACGCCATATTTGTGAACAAGTCCGAGAAGGAGTTGGTGGTCCTCCTCTGTCATCGGGCGCACATCGGAGTCGTTTGGCGCGGAGTTATAAGGAAACATGATGTCGGTTGTGGTCTTCCACAAACTGAGCGAGGTATCTCAACGCTCGAAGAAAATCGATGGATGCGTACTAGTCGATGGACTGTCCAAGAAAACGCTCGTTCAGTCTCTCGGACCGTGGCCTCACCAAGCGACAACGCGGCGCGCGCTGTCTGCCTATTTTCGCAGAGTGCAAGAAAGGAAAGGCGACGTATTGCGCCGTCAGTGATCCTGCCCACCCCACGACGCGGTGATGCAATTGAAACGAACAAGAACAATGAAGCCAAGCAAGCCGCTGGTGGGCTTTCGCGTCCCACTCAACTCTCAACAATAAAGATTGAATAGTCGGGCGCGTAGTCGGCGTGAACTTCGACAAGAGCCACCTAGCGCCGTCTCAAGATCCAATTTCGACAAAGAAAAGGCGCTGCCTGGACACGATGTGCACAAGATGAGCCAGAGAGGTGGTCGACGAAAAAGAAAACAGACAATCACACGGGCCAAGCAAGGAATGGAAGGAGAAAGACGACGAGGGGGGGCCACTTGTTGAAAAGCCGGGGAAGGCTTCTAGAAGATCTGTCGGAGAAAAGCTAAGACGTCGACTTGATCCGTCCTTGCAGGCTGTGGCATCGCTAGGGTCATTGATAGACATGTTAAAGGGCAGTATTCGTCTTAGTGAGGGTTACACATGGCACGTAGTAATTAGAGCCACACTTGTCTTCGACCTAGTCTTGGTATCGAATGCAATTCCCCCTAATCCCAAATCCTTCTGATTCAGTGAATTGGAGAGATAGGCAATACGCCTTGTCGGGTGTCGAATCCAACGAATTGGTGGCACGCAAGCCCTGTCGAAGAGTGGTCATAAAGCCCCGTTTCAAGAACAGGGTCATTTCTCACTGCAGCCCCTAGGCCATCCTGAAACACAAGTGGCGGATGGCTAGGCCAAAGACGACAACAGCCCATTGAGGCAAGTGGGCAGTCATTTGTGTGGCTCTGTGGGCGACGGTGGCGGTTGGTGTGGGTGCCATTCAAGACCAAAATGGATGTCCGCTGTCGAACGGCGACCTCCATCGAACTCAATCACAGCCAACCAGGATAATGCAAGAGCCATCGTCTGACCTCACTAGCCTAGTAGTCGCAAATTAGCAGCGGTGCCCCCTGCATTTCGACCAAGCGGGAGCGCCTGGGCTCCCCTGCCCAGATTCTTCTGCCGTTCTTCTAGAAGGGTTGAAGGGCACAGCCAACAGCGCGAGGCAGCTGGGTTGTGTGAGAGGCCTCGAAGCCAATGAGATCGACATAGCCAATGTCAAAGTGTCTTGAAACAGTGGTCCCAGTCGGTTTCGCTCTTGACGCGTCGAGGCAACCAGCGTGAAGACAACGTCGGACCCGATAGGCTAGGCAATTAAAGGTGTGATTAAATGTCTCTGATGGTCACAGTCGCGTCGCCTTTTCGCAGATCTGCTCAAGTCGCGTGGTAGAGGCTACTTATTCTCGGTAGTTGAAGTTCTTCTGGGGACTCCGACATAAGAGATTCCAACATTCGTCGAGGTGGACAAGACTCACACCGAGCAGGTTCTGTTGTGGCTAAGCTCTGAGCAAGAAGCTGCGGCTGGGCCGATCAGCAGGCAAAAGCGTTTGATAACCAACAATGCAGAGAGCTGCAGATGCGAACCACGTCCTCCATATACGTATATGTTAATTAAGATGACGCCAAAAACGGGACGATGGGATTGACCCACTCAACACTGTTTAGTGGAAATGACTGCCAGCACCCTATTGTCTTCTTTGTGCTCTGCAGGTGGCGATCAGTCAGGGGTTATTGCTTGGCCGATTCGTCCAAATAAAAGCTTCTATTTTCTGCAAACACCGATCAACTGCGCGGAGGTCTATTTTGAAGCATAAGTACAGATATCTCTGAGGGGGGAGGGCTGTTTTCGCTTTTTGGTAGTAGCACAATGTTAACCCCGTAAAAACCAGGCATCCAGATCCTTGCCCCACGTGCCTGCGCTTGCACAGCAATCCATCGAGCCTTCTTTGTCGAAGATGCTATCAATGCTGATAAAAAGGGATGCTCCACGACGCAACGCCTTCAAATAGTGGCGCGTCCTGGCTTGACGGAGAAGGCGTTATGGGACGTAGACAAGTCCATTCATAGTTATAGATATAGATGGGTAGTTTCACACAAACACTTTCATTAGACAGTCTATGCAGCCACAGATCATTGTTGATAAGCCCCCAGCTTCTAAGGGGGGCCGAATGCGCGTCCCCCAGATGCTCATACAGGCCCTCCCACCTAGCATAAAAGTCTTTTCGCCTCAGGCACCAAATACAGTTGGATATCTCCCTTTCTTCGTGGTTTGTCACGTCCTTGGTAGTTATAAATGAAATACATCACAGACATACACGAAACTTCAACAAAAAAAAACAATCTCAGACGCACCTTCGCCAACAGCCAGCTTCTGTTTGGACATCACGGCGTGCTAGCCTTGTCCTTGATCCCAGACGAATGATCGCATCTGCCAATCCCCAATACTTTTTTCCACCTTGGCATATGGCGTCCCACGATTTGATCCTGCCACGGAAACGCCGTGGATAGGGGCGGAGATGGCAAAGCTTGGCTCTGGTAGTTTGGTCAAGCTATGCATTTCTTTTGCTTGCGTTCCCTCTCTTTGCGTATTGTGGCTGACTCTTTCACTGGGTATATCTTGTAGTGCTGCACAGGGTTCGGTAGCCGTGGCGCCGAACTTCCAAGGCAAACAGCGCAAAGACCATCACTGTACATCAACCTTACATTGTATGAACCCTCAACAAAGAGGCATCCGCTAACCTCTCTCTCGCTCTCGCCGTCTTCATTACTGCCCCTGTCGTTAATGCTATTAGCCCACCACGTACTGTTCCGCGATAGGCCCCCTCCTTATTGAGGCGCTGAAGGGCCTGTCCTTGTTCGAACACATCCATGGATCCATTTACACATCGGAGTCCCCTAAACGAAAAAACGCTGCAGAAGATCGGTCTGCGGAACAAAATAGGCTACTGGCTTCCCTCCACATCCCGGACACTGGCACGCTTTCGCCCAACTGCCGCTGCCTTGATCTTAGCCCTAGCGACCACTTTCAACGGCGACTAGGAGGCTTCATCGGTCGAATGACCCGGAAACAGCACTGCAGCCGTGTTGTTTGTTCAGAATCAAGGAGAAGTTTGGACAAACCACTGGTCCGTCCCGCCACATCATCTCCAACGCCCAAGCAATATATTTGCAGGCGTCAGGACAGAGGCTGGTGCGTGCGTGAGTTTGTGACCTTGCAGCCAACACAAGTCGCTGAGCTGATCCTGACTAACTAACCTCTATCACCAGTATACGGAGTACCTCAAAAGTCCAAATCCAATCATTGGAACCCACACAACCAATCATGACTCAAGCCCGTCATCCAACTCACCCCGTATTTGATTCCTTACAGCCACCATCATCACGTGTATCCACCAAAACGTAGCCAAGTGCGCCACTGGCATTCATTCTGTCTTTCTAGAACAGTTCTATTTGCTACATAGAGAGACAGTGTCGCTTCTAGTCCGCATTGCCAGCATCAGCAGCTATGTCGAACAGAGCCAGCGCTCATGCGAACTACTATCTGCCCTCTGTTTGTTTGACATTTCTAACTGATAGGTCTCAATAGACTTGCAACTTCACTCTCTCTCTGCACAGCTTTCAATTCTCTCTTGCTACTACTGCCCATTGCATATACAGTGTGCTTGTCTCTGCCGTGCCCCCTCCTTTACTGCGATCTGCATCTTGCATGTCTCTGGCATGTTTGAGCCATTCAGCCACACGCTCAGTAGTTCAGCTGTGTTTGACGCGGGGTCGTCTCGGTCGGCTCTCCACAATGGCGCCGCTGTTTCTGACATTTCTATCACGGCTTCACGTTCCACGCTAGAACTCCCGCTGGCTAAACACCACTTGGCAGCCAAAATTAGCAACACCGCCTTTCACGTTGGTGGTGAGTGTGCAGACGCCAGTAAGCTGAGCGGCTGTCATGTATCCGGCGCTGGTATAGCGTGATGGCGCCCCAGAAGACATCCTCGAAAACAATGGCTCCAGCCTTGTCCAGTGACACTCCTCAGCCCTGGCGACCCATTAATAATTCGGCCTTTTTATTTTATTTCTTTGTTGCTTAGGCTGTATTACCTCGGGTCTGTTAAGCTTTCCAGGTTCAGGGACTTCCAAGAAATCGCCCTTATGTTAGGTTAAGGGTCCCACCCGGCAAGCGCGGGAACGCCCACTAACCATTCAACTGGCGGGACATAACTCGGAGTCCGAGCTCTTCCATCATGCTCTACTGCCATTCAAAGTCAAGTGGCATATTTGTACGGAGCTGTTGATTTGTCTATGACTTCCTGCACCTTATAGTTACAATCTAGAGGTCCGTCTTTGACGACCATATTCACCAAAGGTTTTATAGGCGAGTCCTCCACCACCAGTGCTGTGGTGTCTCGCCTTGTTACCCGGTGGAGTGCATACCCGGCGCCGCGGTGCTCCTTTACACTCCGATCCGATCCTGATAAGAGCAGAACCCTCTCTTCCCCAGACTTATGACACTGGCTGGACTTACCGAGCCTGCCTCATCGTTTTGTTTGTGTCTTTTGGAGGCCGCCCTACCTACAGTATACAGTCCACAGGACCCAGAAGCATCGACTTGGCCATGGGTTGATATCAGCCCTTTACCAACCTCCTCTTCGGCACTATATACCTTTTCGTAATAATTTTTTTTTTCTTTCGGGATGAGGGGGAAACATCTCCATGATATCATCTATGTGGTCTTACTACCTCCTCTCTATGCTATATGCACCTACCTTCCTACCTTCCTACCTGTGTATATGCTCTCCCGACGTCCCGGTTGTCATTTGCCCATCCATCCCCCTACCCAACGAATGTACTACTTCCAGACCTCTCTAGACTATCAGCAGACCGCTCCTTTTTTATTTCTTTCCTACCTTGCCACGACACGTCAACCCTGGAGATGAACACATGCGAAATTATCCAGCTACTACAGGAAACCCGACTTTCACCTCCTCCCCATGTATTTCAAGCTTTGCTAGGGGAAAGGGGAGGAGGAGGGGAGGGACGGGGGGTGCAGTATTAGAACACCCGGACAAGCCACTTTACCAGTCGCGTTATGCCGGTTACTACCTACCTATGTATGTACTATGCCTGATGCCTGTCCAATATAGAATATTCTGTGATTAGTCGTCAATAGGGATAGCGGATGATCACATAATCAATCACGTAAACAAGCCCAGACTTCGTAGAGTGCAGTGTATTAGGTATTATAGTTTGCTGGAGACGATGACTCCAGCCAAACACACGTGTTCCATCCCATCCCATTTGCATTGCCGCTACGTGCATGAGGTACCTTCTATACACTGCGTACATTAGGTCGTCCTCCCTACCTTACCTACCTACCCCAGTAAGCAGCGACTGCCCACTTTGATCTCCGATCTCTAGACAACTGTACAAAAAGCACCACCCCAGGAAAATGCGGTAAGAAGCTAGTTATCTTCGGGATCTTGCCTACGTTCGTATGGGACATGGGGGAGTGTGCATTACTCTGTCTCTGTCTCTCTCCCTCTCTCTCTCTATCTCCGTCTCTGCATGATGATACACATAACGTGGTATAACGCATCAGGTAGGTGTTAGGTAGGTGTCTTCTTCTCCCTCACTGCGCTTAGCCATTCCAAATATTGAAGTATAATCAAAACATACATTTTTAATCCTTGACACCCTATTTGATGCTTCCTAAATTTCTATCCACGGTCCATAGACAGATGTATATATGAACCCGTATGCACCACAGCATGGGGGAGGGGAACAAAACTCCTCTTTTTTTTCTCCCAAGTCGAACTCGTGTACTCCGTTAACCGAGACCCTTAAGAGTGATCTTACACATAAACCCCAACTTCTAAAAATGAAAGCCATTGCGCCTTCTCCCCCCAAGCAGATCCTTATGAAAACAAAAAGTCTCACTCTTTCTTGTCATCTCCTCCAATTTCTCCAAGCTTGCTTATCAAAGTAGGTGAATGCGCCCACAGGGTATTAACTATATATATAAAAAATCCAAAACAGGAAAATGTAGGGAGGGGGGAATAGGTAAGAAATGGGCCAGCAACGCCTTGTGGACCCCTTGCTATGTGGACTTCCCCAGATCATTGCGTCGAGCCCATGTCATCTTGTATGCCTCCTTCCCAGTAATTACATGCAACTAGGCCCTGATCGCTCCAACGTTGGTATTGGCCTTCAGGAGTATGCAGCAAGGGCCAAATGCAATGGGCCAGGTAGGGTGGTTGTAGCCCGTTGCTGTGTAAAAACTTTGACATATTAAATGTTTGTTGAGAGCGCATCCTTTAATAGGCATATGGTGAGGAGGTATATCCATATGCAGATCGTTGCTCTGTATTTGGCCCCGGACTTGAGGAGCCACATATATTTGTTGCTGCAGGGCTATGCATACCGCTGTTGCCGTAAGGTCCGGGCACATTCTGAGTGTTCTGCGTAAAATAATCTGAGCCCCCCATCTGCGTGTCCGGCACACTCATGTACTGCTGCTGCTGTAGAGCTTGACGATGGGCCTCAAAGCCGGGTGAATGGCGTGCGTTGTGGAAGTTGTAAGGCGGTGAGTGCTGGGGCGGCTGCTGGGGCATGTAGGCTTGACGCGGGTAGTATGCCAGCATGGCAGGATGGCTCGTCGACATGTCATAGTGTATATGGTCGGGGTCCGGGGTGGGTGTGGTCGATGAAGGAGCACTTGCGTTGTTGTGGCCGTGGATAGTCATTTGGCATTCGCTGCGAACAGGTGTGACAAAGTCGGACCGGAAGTTTTGAACTGGCTCACTGGAGTTCGAGCCCAGGGCGATAGCATACTGAACCAGAAACTGTACATCACCAAGGTGTCTGGTTTCCAACCTCTTCCGTAGGATATTACTCGACTGGGTGTTCCATTGAAGATGTACTTGCTCCGACTCTGGCCATGCAGATTGTGACCAAGTGTGTATAACACTGGATTGCCTGAGTAGGTTTCGTATGCGAGCAGAGTAACTCCACTGGCCACTGCTAGCACCTTCATCAAAGTGCTTTACAACATGGCTCACGTACTCCTTGAATACTGGACTAGCTTCAGCATCCGATGAAGCTTCAAAGACTTGCGTGCAGGTCTCAAAGCCACAAGCAAATACAGTTTGAGAGCAAAGAGCAGTTTTAGCATCGTCGAGATTCATCCGAGATCCACCATGTGAGTTTTTGAGGTGGGCTTTGTAAGCTGTCTGCCAGTCAAAAACCATGTGGCACCCACGATGACGGCAAAACCACTGTGCATTAGTATGATGAAAGTCCTCCATGTGACGTTTCAAGTCATTTTTACGTGTGCATGTTTTCTGGATGCCCTCTTCGAGGCAAAAGCCACAGGTGAAAGAGCCCTTTTGCTTCACCGGTGCTGTGGGTGGTATGGCGTCATCAGCATCCCAGTTCGAGTCGTCCGTCAGAGCCATACTTGCGCGAACCGACGGGCTTGCGTTACGCCTGCGGCCATTCAAACTGCTAACTCGGGGAGAAATGTTGGAAACAGTACTGCCACACGCTGATGAGGTATCTGAAAAGGTGTTTGCGCTCCCTGTTGAATCGAACATGTTTGAAGAGCCGTCTTGTGAGCTGCGGCTTGAGAAGTTACTGGCGGAGGAGGCAAAGGAACCATCGTCAACTAGAATAGCCCCGGTCAGATATGTCAACTTTGTGCACGGCTTTACTCGCCGCCATGGGGGAGGGGGGCATCAAGTGAATAGCGGAGATCGTAAACTTACGGGATGGTGATGATATTGAGCATCGGCCTTCTTCTTGCAATAGACGTCCCAGTTCCTCTCTAGAGTATTTCCCCAGGAGATGTCGTATCATCTGTCGGTCTACTTGTTCTTGTCGAGGCGAGGCGCGCTCGGGAGACACACCCTCAGTGTCTGACCAGGTTTCCCGATCCATATTGAGCAGTATGAATGAAGAAGGGATGCCGGGTTAAGGCGAAAGCGTGGTTCAGATGCCAAGGCCGTTCTGGCTTTATAACTTCAAACTGAAAAAGCAAGGAGGGGAAGATAAAAGAGTTAGAGTCTAATTGAGCGCAACTTAAAGACAAAGTATTGTCTAAGTATGGTCTAGCAATGCTGAGACCAAGGTCTACAACTCAACAGATGGGGCAGTGTGAAGGGGAAATTTAGATTCTCGACGAAAGAGCTCAGGCGTGGGTGATAAAGATATTTAATAGCGTGAAGGATAGTAAGGTCGGGTGAGAGCTAATATGGGATGGGGATTGGCGATGGAGGCAAGGCTCGACGCGGTGCTGACAGAGGCGTTGGTGTAGAGTCGATCTCTAGCCCCCCCGTTTCGGCGGTGGAAGATACCCAAAAGCAGAAGTGAAGATCCAACGGTTTGGCGTGAGATAGTGTTTTAAGGGTCGGCGGCAGCAGTAGCAAAAGAGCAGGAGATTTCAAGATGCGCCGAAGGCGTCTATCTATATGAAGTCATGATCTGAAGGGGGTGCGGTTGGCCACCACGGCAGCTCCACTAGTGCGGGCGTGTGTGAAGCAGGAACAAGGAGAAGTGAGGGCCACGCGGACGATGAAGAACTGCCCAGACAACGGGTCTCGATATACAGTACATGTACGGGGCAAGATGGCGATAAGGTCCTGGCAACTCTGGATTGCGGAGCACCCAACAGCCAGAAGCCGGAGGGCTGCAACGGGCCAGAATCACACGCCTTGCCGGACGCTGACCAGCAAGAATCCAAGCGACCGAACCGAACCCATCTGCGACATTCGTACGCACATGAATACGACAGGGCTGCTGGCTGCTGGCCACTGTCTATACCAGCAGCAAGGCGAGTGCGCGTGCGTGGGACTCCAACGCTGCTGACAGGGAGGGGGTGCGAGATTGCTAGGCGGAGGAGGAGAAGAAGGGAGAGGGAGAAAAAAAAAGGATGAGATGGGGATGCTGGCATGGGGTGAGGGAGGCAGATGACAGCTAAGGTCCGTCTAAATGGTAGGTACCTTCCTTGCGGCACCTACCTCCTCCATCCTGCGAGTAGCACCTTTTGCATGTCTGGGGAGCCATGAAGCTACTACCCACAACTTGGCAACTCTAGGTAGCTGTGCAGAGCAGGTGCTATATGCAAATCGAAGAGGTAGGGAATCCAATGCATGCAGTGTACACTTACTTCCTGGCTGAGGCACTCGGTGGTCAATGGCGTTTTTCCAGCCACTATCCCGTTCCGTCCCGGGCGGAACAGCTCTTGACAACCGTACCGAAAGGTGGGCGGACTATCACATCCAATCAACCGATGTGTCGACATGGGGTCCTGTTGTCGAGATGCCATTCTCTGCGCGGTCTCGCTCCACTCCAGCTCATCACTCACGTGTATATCTTGACGTCCTGGCTCTGTGAAGCCTCATCTGTCAATGCCCGCCCACATACACACTGCCCATCATACCGACAGCTCGGAACGCCTGGCATCGACATCGTGCAGGCTCTCCTTCACCGTGGGCCATGGCCCCCCCCCCCGATATCGTGGATTAACATGCACGGCGGTGCGTTCACGATGTGTGTGATTGGCATCGACCATACCATGGTGACTGGATGTTCGGTTGGACTAGCAAGGGCCCTGGCGCTCCGCCTGCACCCCCCATTTTCCGGTGTTACTCGATGATGGAATATGGTGGACCCACGAGCTATAGCTGCTAATAACTAGATGTACCTGGGTCAATCCTGATGGACAACAGGGTCACCAAACCGCCGGACTGGAAACTTCTTGAGCCACTCGGAGACGGAGTGGTTCCCAGCCCAACTACTCGGTCCGCATCCAAATCATTCGTGGAGCAGCAAACTGTCCAGGCGTGTGTGTAAAAGCCACTAGTTCGTGGTCGGCGAATAGGGCTTACATCCCTCCCCATCGCCGCCGTCTCTCATTGCCGTTCCCCCACTTCTTCCTAGGGTTGGAAAGAGAATCTCACTCTCGATGTAGCCCTTGCTGAGTTTTCTGTATTACATTTCAACCCTACCGGTGTATAGGGCCGGCCAGATCGCCGCATAAATTGCAGGAGCTATAATTGAGCCTAGACATTGGTCCTGAACGAGATGGCATATACCTAGAGATATATACATCGGGAGAGAGTTAGAGTGACGGGAATACTAGCTTTCCTTTGTGTTAACGGCAAATGCAATAGGTAGACTCTTTTTGGTTTTCGTTTAGGTAACTCACTCATCGTGTTTCTAGTCCTTTTTTTGCTTTTTTATTATTATTTTCATTTGGTTTTTGACACTATCCCGTTCGTGCTTGTGGATATCAGAGTTATTCTACCTTTATTTCCCTGGTCGATACCCTGATAACCATGCACTGATAAGGGTCTCGGTTATTTATCAAATACGTACTTTGCATTACACATGGACAAATTCACCCAACCAACGCAAGCGGTTTAACCGATGCTCTTCTCAAATAGATGTGCAGGTATATCCTGTGGGTAAGCAAAGTACAGTGGTTGTGCAGAAATTTGAGGTGGGGAGATGAGCGGCAGCCGCGAGATCAGCCTCGTTGGTTAAAACACCAGCCAAACTGGGTCCGCGCGAGTCGCGGGGGTTCCTGGTGTAGCGTCAAAAAATCTGACAGAAGCAACAGTTATACAGCCCTTTTTTTTTTCCACCGGTAGGCGTTAGGCGTGGCTTGATGGTTGGGACTTTTTCCAATGAAACTAATAAGCTAAATCATCATTTGGAATGGAAGAAGGGACTGTTGACAGCATACCACGTTAAAAGACGCCACATCGTGAGGTGGCCCCGCCAGAGCAGAGTACCTATGTCAACACAGGGTCTGTCAAAGGCGTTGCCATCGTGCGTGAGAAAGTAAGTGAGGAGCGGGTATCTGCAGTCAGCAGGTCTAATTCTAACCAGACGCCCTCCCCCACAGTTTCTTTGAGACACCCTGCGACTCTCTAACCAGAAGCGTTCACACCGGGTCTCAGAGCTCCAGCAACAGGGCTGAGCAACTGCTAGGATATCCTACCCGTGAGCAGGCCATACATAACTGGGTCCAGCTACTACCGTCAGGCACATCTGGAAATTGTATAGACTTGAGTTCACAGATTGAATATAGTAGAGGCCGGCCTTGACTGAGATTTGTCAGTAAATGCCGGCATAGAGCACCATATCACACATGATATGTTTAGTCGTCACTATTTCATGTAACAGTAGCCCCGTATCATGCATGAGTGGTTCAGGTCATTCCGGGAAGGCACACTAGATATCTCCTAGATTTGCTAGAGTTGTCAGTTTGCTATTAGTGCGTAATCTCTGTGTCAGTCATGCCCAACTCTGATTGCCCGCGAGGCTTTTGCTGTGCGCTTGAAGCTAGTGAATTCCCCCTTCCGAATTCCTAACGGCTTTGCGGCCCGTCTATCGTGAGGCTCTAGCTTCAGTAGCATGATTCTCCAGGGGAGAATAATCAATTAGCTTTTTGGGTGCGTTGCAGTCTCTGACGCTGAGGACAGTGGCGAGTAGGCCATACTAACGGGGATGGTTACTCCTACATAGCAGCCTATATCAGCAATGCCTCGCGGCTTGGTTAGACCTGTTGCCAGATATGGAGCTAAAGACTAACCGGTTGGGTCAGTGGCAAATGACTCAGTGCCCCGTCTTTCCTGTTGCAATATCGCACTCTAGGTTAAGTGGCCTTTCTTCATGTTGATGACGAGCGGCATTGGCTGTGGGGGATAGGCTAATCATTTAAGCGGTCCCGTGAGCTTATCTTGAAGTTTTATTGCCGGTGTGGATTCTGATTCTGATTCTGGCCGTGGCATCAAAATCATGTCTGTGTGGTTCTGAAGTTGTGTTTGTGTTATGGGGTGCGTGCTGTGGCAGTGTACATTATCCAAGTGGATATCCTGACAACTGAGGTATGTGACTGAGCAACTGCTTTGATGACGAAGTGGTGGTAGGGCCAGTCAGAGTCGTAGGGCTGCGTTCATTGTGACTCGTCTATTCTTCAGTCACCCCTAACAGCCCTTCGATCGCAATCACGTAATGGAATGGGGATCGAGTTCAAGCTTTGATCTGGTGCTCCATCGAGCCGGGGAGTCGCTACCTGCCTCAAGTTTGAAGCTGATGAAGCGGCCCTGATTTGTCTTCTTCCGCAGCTAAGCATTTTGCCCCAGTGCTTCTGACTGGATGTCACTGTAAAGATGTCACTGTAAAGATGTCACTGTAAAGATGTCACTGTAAAATGAACTTAGTTACACCCAAATGCTTGTTTCATCCACACATAACCGACACTCTCTGTACGGAGCATTGTTACCATCGATGGAGAGCATGGATTTGCTATTAACAGGGGAGCCCAGTCAGCGGATGTGGGTAGTGGGGTGGCCGGATATAACAGTTCCGCAGAGTGAAACCCTCAATTAGGACGACTTTGGCTGCAACCCATCATTAGAGACAATTCAAACAAAAAAAAAAAGCCGGACTAATAACAACCAGTTTTTACATACCTCCAGTGGATGGACTATCCTGTGGTTTGAAACCGTGGATAACATCAGCATCACCGGCTCAGACAGTCCGTCCATGTTGCTATTGCATCCGCGGATATTGGCTAGGGTTTGTGATCTGTGCTTGGCCCGAGTATGGAACAAATTGGCCTAGCGGAGCTCCTGCACTCTCAATAACAGCAGTAAGGTAAAGTAAGGAAAGGTAAGGCAAGGCAAGGCATGGTGGACATGATGCGGTGTGATCTACTCATACCATGGCCAACCGATATGAATTGCGCGCGAAAGGTGGGAGTCGGTCTCGTAGTGGGATGCAAGCGCGGATGCAATCGCGGAAGCAAGAAATTCCGGGGGGGCGATTTCAAAGCGGCGGGTATCGGCCTGGTGCCTGGTGCCCTCTTTCAACTTTAGGGGCTTTTTGGTGCTTACCCGCTCATTTCTAGTTTTCTATTCGTGTCGATTGCACTTTCCTAAGAAGGAGGAGATCGCACGCTCTAGTTGCCTTTTTTTGGGCTTTTCGGACCGCTTGTTGGATATTTCAGCCCCCTCTCCGCAACATTCATTGTCTAAGCTCTGCCACAAAACACCAGGACCACTTTAAGCATTCAGGGAAGATGGGATAGCGGCTACTAGTTTCTAGCCATTGCAGACAGGGTCTGTGTCCAGCTTCCGAGAGTGAGTTTCCTAAGAAATATATAGGCTTCTGCATTATTTGTCACACTGCTAAGCCGAAGACGAGACAGAGGCACTTGGTGCAAATCTCGTTTTTGGTCAACGTGTTCAGCTCAACAAGCAGGAATAAGCAAAATTATGTATTACAAATTTGCTGTGCTAGTCTTTGCATCGCCGTCGACATATCTCTCTGCCTGTCCTGACAGCAACGACAGCCGAAGTTGCGGCATCCAAACAAAAAGTCACAAGATGAAGCTCAAAACCCGGCACTGAGGCGGTAGATAGGGCCGGCTCCCCCATTTGTTTCAAGACAGGGTCCACACGACGACCGATGCCTGACTGACCAAGCCAGCTGAATCCGGCGTATCACAGGCCAACCTAATGCTTATTCCATTGGGAGGGGGGGCTAATTAGCTCAACGTGTTGGTGAATGGCGAAGGGATGTGATTAACTCCAAGCTGTGCCCAATGGCAGCAGCCTAGAATGACTCCCCTGGGCAAAGGGTCCTCACTAGCTGGTTGGAACAGGTTATCTTTGGCTCAGCATTAGTGAAAGCCGGCCGTTGCGACGGGAATGTTTTGCCTATTCACGCCAAAGACGGGTTTCTCTCCGAGTGGTTAGTCCATGCCGTCATCGAGCAGGTTCATACATATGTACTAACTACTATCTTACATACGTACAAGTAGTGGCAGCTCCTGAAATAACCCAATCATAGCCAATGTGGTCCAAATGGAAGCTTGAAACTCCTTTGCGACTTAAATCTTCCACTGCATTGACTTGCTGTCAGTGCAAGTAGGCCCAAGCCACCCGAGCGGGAATCTCGGCCGCCTCTATACGACGGCCGTCGAAATAGGTTGTTCTTGAGTTTGTTCCGTCCCCCACTGCATCGCTAAATGGTATTATCTCTCACGGCGTCGTAGCTCAATAGCCCTGTAGCCTCCTATTCCGGGGCTAAGGATATTATGTTGGAGTCTCGGGACGCGCGTGGGCTACCCCGACCTAAACACACCCACTCATCAGGCTTCTTACTGCTTAAGCACTTTGCCCAGAGTGTACTACGTAAGGGCACGCGACTGTTCAGACCTAAATATCCCAACTGCGCCTTAACAAGCCAGTTTTGACTTGGCTGCCGTAGCACCAAAGGCTAGAAGGTATTGTCCGAGTCGTTTATGGCTTTCATGAGGGTGAAATATTCAGGGCCCCATCATGGCGCTGACTGAATCCCCTGCTATAGGAACTAATCGAGCCAATCACGCTTACGGAGTCCTTTCCGACCTGTACGGGATTATTTTTCCAGAAGCACATGGTCTAGTGAATGCCTTGGCCCCCGCGGAGTGTCGCCTTGTTATTGGATCAGTGATCTTTTTTAAAATCACACCAAGGCGTGATACTATATGGAGTGCTCCATAATATCTACGCACCTATGTAGGTACTCTAGCGAATGGCCAGCATGACATTAAGACCTTTTCTTCTTCTTTTTTTTTCTTTCTTTTTTTTCTTTCAATTTCAAAACGTTAAGTCTACGTCTAGTCTTCCAAACCTAATCCACTTTCCATTAGGTATGTATCTTATGTACATGGCCATAGACTGAGGATTCTACCAAACACAGCATCTCACACGCTCCACTAGCAAACAAATCTGCAGCCTTGCCTAAATGGCTAAATCAGCTAAGCCCTACGGGCTATCCTAGCCGATTTGAGGTTACATTGTCTTAGTGGTGAAGGGCAATTGGTCGCCCAGAAATAACTTCCATAAAATGCTTCTCGAGCTTACTGTCAACTAATCGCTTCTTCCATCACCACGGTTTTCGAAACCTGGATTGGGGGTTTCTTGCTGTTATCAACCATGATGTGACAAGTCATTGAAGACAGCCGAGGCATTCTTTACTCAGCAAACAAATTGCTCCCACGGGAGATTAGATACCTACGCCGTTAGGATTACTGCCACAGATAGTCGTGAATTGTTGAATTTAGTCTCCCGGTTGAAACAAGCCTACCGGGCACGAGAGCCGGAGCAAGAATCCTGTTCTCACTACAGCCTTTCGTTTCGTTGTATTTTTAACGGATATTTTGCTCACGACTGTGACCAACTGCCGAAGTCGTGCAGGACCATAGCGGCGTGGAGCACATGCATAAGGAACTCCAATTACACAGTTAATTGCACAAGCCGGATGGCGCTGTCTCAGTATGACAATTCATCATTCTTGCCGCGGCACGTACGAAAGTATCACTGCCCCGTCTAGTTCAAGTCAATCAGAGCCGCGGTATTAAAACCGAGACATCACAGCTAGTGCCAGGGCATTAGAGTTATGTCCGAGATGGTTTTTTTTTGGGTTTTTTTTATTTAATTGGCATCCTAGCTAGAGTTATATCCGAAATCATAGCCAATTGGCATGTGTGTTTCCCAGCTTTCTTCTATCCTCGTCTCTGGAACATCTCTCTACGGTCTACGGATTGCATACACTAGAATATGAATAGGCCATTAGTGTATCTTACAAGTCTGTGGGGGGGGATTCCTTCATGATTAGTATTCTATTCTTCATATCTCTTAATGAAGATGAGACTCCCCGTCAGTAATTGACTACTCTTGACAGGAATCTAGACCATCATGGACGACGGGTGGCTGCTTCGGACAAATCCACAATTCTAGGTTAAAAAAATTAAAAATAAAAATAAAAAAACAATACCGACAAACCAAAAGATTAACAATGGTCTGACAACCAAGTCTTCGATCCGAGAACAATGGACGAGAGGGTCTACCGCCGCGGCTCTCCTCTCCCCCCATCCCTCCACCTCCGTCGGTAACGTATCCGGACGACATGACCTTCAGGGTAGCGTTCTGTCCCTAAAACGGTATGTCATCCAAGCCTCTTTAGGAGTTTATAATCTGATGAGAGAATCTCACGGGCCTAAATGCCGAAGAAAAAGTAAAGCCGAACCACACCCCCCACTGTTCTTTCACGGTGGGGTGTATGCCGCCGTTGAGATCGAGAGTTGTGGATGGTGTAATAATCATGCCGCCCCCCTCAGAGTAGGGGACGTTTATTTTCCTTTTTCCCTTACGCCTGATCTCTATGCGGGAGGGCGTACTTACCTTCCTAGGAGGAAGGTAAGCCTAGGGCTTAGTTTCTTATCTAGAGACTCTTGATAACAGCCGAATTATCAGATTGGGTCAAGTACCCGAGTTCTAACCCCCCCGTCTCCGCCGTCAATCTGGCGGCGTTCCAGGCCCACGGCTATGGTAGTCTCGTAGGGCTTTGTGTGGATGCATATCGCATCTGTACGGGGTAGTTGGTAAGACAATGTCATGAACAACATCATCGATGGTCGTAGCAGCTAAGACGCTGTCTCTATCATAAGGACTATCTCATACTTTGACGCTGTCATGCTTCATAGATGCAACATACCCCCCACAAAGAAATCTCTGGGGTGGAACAGTTGAGTCACTGTCTTAAAGTCAAGCTCTAAAAGTTGGGGAACGTAAAAGCCAATCTCTTTCTAATAATGTCGCCACAGTTCCCCTCCTACTATTCACTACAAAATACAGTCAGGCGGCTTTTGGGCGGCGCAATGTTCACGCCTCAGGGTCGATGCCCATCTGACCGTTTTGGTGTTTGTCTGTAAGAAAAACGAGGCGCCTTTTGACCAAGCAGCCCCTGATGTGCTCACCTCACTCCACCCTCCTTCACCTCATAGACCGCGCTGCCGCGTGCCGGCCTGCTCACCACCACGGCCTGGGCCCTTTGGTCTTCTGTCAAGTCCATTTTAGCATAGTATTCCTTCTCCAAAGCCTCCTTGACTGCCGCCACCTTGTCTGCCGGGACTAGATGCACACTACACCCTCCCCATCCAGCTCCCGTCAGCCTACTACTATAGGCACCAGCACCACGTGCGATGCTGCAGATTTCATCTAGTTCTGGGCAACTGCATTCGTACAGATCTCGACACGAGGCCTGCGTTTCATTCATGAGCCGTCCTAGTTCATTGTTAAACCGAGTTGTGTCTGTCGCGTTCGTGTGGACTGGTCGTTCAAGTAAAGTCAAGAACTCCAGCACCCGCAAGGCCTCGGTGAAGACATGCAAGGCACGCTGCCGAAGCTTGAAGCGATCAGCTCGAACAGGAAATGTTGACATGAATCGCTTTTCTAATTCGGGCACAGAAATCTTGAGGACATCGGCAATTTCCTGGCGCGTATAACCCTCCTCCTGGGTAAGCGTCTCTTTGGTTAGCGCCACCAGCCTTTGGAGTTCTTCCTCTTTGGTGACTGTCTTGGCAGCACTGTTATTCTGGAAGTATGTATCGTGGAACCCCTGGAGACTAATACCGAGAGGGCCTGCGTCTGCAGGCAGCTCAGTGCCGGCAGGGTTGAGCACGGCATTGAGATACGCTGCTGCAAAGCTAACTTCAACCACGCGCAGGTTGTAGTGAATGGGACCGGTTACATGTTTATTAGATGTGATAAATGACTGGGCAATAATGAAACACAGCTCGGGACTAGTCGGTGGGAACCTGACCGGTCGAGCGAGAAGGCCTGGACTGAACGATACAAAAGTGGCTGAGCCTTGCTCAGAAAACACGGAGGCGGCTTGATCCATTCTGTTGGCGTAAGTGTCAGCGTGGACTCTATAGGAGACAACCTCGATGCAACCTCAACTAAAGAAGATAACAGTATCTCCAAGTTCAAGTGGGGAGTGTGGGGGGCGCAATAAAAAGAACTCACCCTCCTGAATTCACACCAACCGCACGTTCACTGACAATGGCTAATTCCGTCAACTCCTTCTTGTCTACTGGATTCTCTCCATTTGCTGTCATGACGGCTAACGCACTGGCCGTGACCACGGCAGCACTTGAACTCAGCCCACCACCCACAGGGACCGTGCCGTCCATCAGCACTTCCATATTACACGGCCGGAAGCTTGGCCCCCTCTTCTGGTGTAGATGACCGAGGGCACCACGGAGGCCACTCTTGAAGTAGTTGGTCCATTCAAACTTGGTAGCATCAATATCCACATCGCCGCCGATAGGGACTTCAAACTCGCCGGGTAAGAATTTAGAGTCTTGAACGTTTCGAATCTGGACTTTGAAAGTAGTTGCATCTGCCGAGACGGGGCTCGCAGAGACAGCTATGACAGCATCGGCGGTGATTGCCATCGGCAGCACGGAGTAAAGGGAGTAATCTATGTGTTCTCCGATGATGTTGACTCGGCCGGGCGATCGGGCAATGAAAGCAGCCTGGTGGCCGAAATCCTTTTCAAATTTAGCCAGCAAGTCGTTCCATCTCGGAGCTTCCGAGGCAACGGCTGTAGGAGGATAAATGTCCGCGAGAGAATTCGCAACAGGCACTGGACCTGACATTTTTCTTTTTTTTTGGCGTTTTCTGTTTACAGAAGGTTGTTTTGCTTCAAGCCGACAGTATTTCGGCTTTTTCACACTATCTCAGCCTTTTCTTTTCCTATGCCTTGGTCCCACGAGTCGGACAAGTTCCAATTCTAGGGTAAGTGACCAAACAATCGGAGTCTTGCTCTTGTCGCTGGTTGAGCCCCCACTATAACACCGCTTCGGCGCAACCCCGCAGAAATTTGTTTGAAACAAGAAGATTGGAGATGGATTCTTGCAGGATGTTATGACGTAGTCGCGAGCTCTCGAAGAGATGAATCTATGTGTGGAGGGCGTCGGACCTTTCAGAAAGAAAGCGCTGGTGATCTTGATGCTGAGAATAGCTGAGCACTGAGGGGGGGAGCCAGGTGAAAGGGAAGAGATGTGGGAGGAGAAGAGAGAAGGGAGAAGGAGAGAGAGACAGGAGGAGAGTCAAATTCCTAAGCAGGGAGAAAGCCAACGGAGGGAAGTTGCATTGCTACTTAGATAGTCTCTCATGAGAGGACCAAATGGGGTTTTTCCCTTCATACAAAGTGCTGCCATGATGGTATGCCCCCGCGCTATCTGGACTTGTCGGCCATTTTGCGGGTACTTTGGCCTGCTCGTGGAGCCTGTAACTGCGTCATTACTTTAAGCGCACGAGTGGCATTGCGCCAATTGCTCCAATTGCTCTAAGTTGCACTGCTCCAAATTCGCTTTTGGATCCATTATTACTGGGTATTCAATGGGTTTGGTTTCCCTTTTTTTCTTGTCCCACGGAGCTTGTCAAACCAACTTGGAAGTTTTGGTTGTCCGACGGGAAATATTCCGGAGGTTGGACCGGCTAAGAAGAGACGAAGCCCGTGCCCCCATAAATAAATAAGTTGTTTTTTTGCTTGTGCTACGGACGGATCTGGAGAAACGAACTTGCTGAACCGAAGAAGGACTTTTAGCAACGGGTATTTGCTCGGATAATTAATTTTCACGGCAAATGGCGGCAGTGCAGGGCAGGCATACGCTATGTGCTCTGTTATCAACAACAACCACTACCACCACCAACCTCGTATCAAAGCGCTGATAAGGAGACCACCCGACAAATGACTACGAATGCTGGTTATCCCCTCATCTGTCCTGTGGATATGACGATGACGATGTTGCTGCTGCTCTGAAATGGCGAAGCTTTAGACAGCACTTGCTCTGAGGCATAACCAAGCCATGGGCCATTTCACTACCACTTGGCTGGCAGATGGGACTCAACGTCAGCAGTTGCGTGAATCGAGCCCTACCAATCTTGCCAGCTGCCACCAATCTGTTTGCAAAAATGGAGCTAAGCTCAGAAATTCTCTCTATTATAAGGAATTTCATCAGTCGGTAGGCTGAATGTCTTCGCAATAAATTGCTCATCCGCTACAGTTCATCGTCAGTATCGTCGCTTCTAACTTCCTGGACTCGGCGCACTCTGCTACTCGCTCTGTGATGACTATGCAACTCAAGGAGCGGCTCTTGGACAAGGGCTACGACCTGAAAAACCTTGAACCTTGGTGTCTTTACATTACCATTGCTGTTCCTGATCCCCGACCTGGAGAACCTCACACACAGCATCCGACTATTGACTATTTTCCGTATATCCCAGATGATTTTGACACGGCCACATATGAAACGTCCTGTGCTGAAGGCCTCGGAAGAGAGGAGTTTGACTGGGGTCTATATTGGCATCGAGGCCCTGGGGATGGCACCTGGTACAGGCTCCATCGCGTTAGCCCTACGATCGACGTTGCCAGCATGGATGCTAGGGATGTGGGAGGTGTTTGCCACATCTGCTCGCCCCCCTTGCCATCTTACCACCTGTCTCGAAACGAAATGCCTTCTTCTCCACGCCTACTCTCCCAAGTCGTTGGTCTAATAAGGGTCCTTCATGTGCCACGGCCCATTGCTCACGGGCTGACCTCGTACCTGGATTGGCTTGCGGGACATGCGGCAGCTAGTGCAACGCGGTCTTTTATCTGGGCCACGTCGCTATACCTGCGCACGCGACGCCATCTCTCGGCAGATCCATTGGACAGGGTTGGCGATAGAATTGCTGCAGGATTCGATATTACTGGTTTTTTGTGGGAGGCCCTCGACTTTGCGTATGAGGAGGTTTGGTACAGCTTGGCTGGTCAACTACCTCGGCCGATTGTGGCATCTGCATTTGGAGTTGAGTTATTGCTGACGAGAACTGGCTAGCTCGAGAGGAAAGAGGTAAGAGAGGCGGGGGACATGAAAGGACAATGAACTGCCGTGATTACGAAGTGGACTAATAATTGGCCAAAGCTACGTATCTACGAAAAACAATTCTTTTCATCTAATAAGCTTGACTCGGGAATTTTTTTAGCTCTGCCTGCGTCTCTCTCACGTTGACTGATAACAAGAAATTAATAAGAAATTAACGGTCAAGATGGGGACCAGGGACCAGATACCAGATGCAAGGGCTAAGGGAGAAAAGTTACGAGAACGAGAAAAGATATTTCGACTAGGGTAAAAAGGGACCACCACCCGGAACTCGACCGATCTAGAGAACGAAAAACAAATGATTCCATCGTCGATTATACCGGTAGTTACCGAAAATATAGAGAGGTAGCCAGACGTGCTGGTAACAATAACAAGGCTGCTTATACTTTGGTAGGGGAGTGCTGCAGGTGAATGGCGTGATTTGCTATAATGAGACGAGTAAGATTCAACGACCACAATGAAGCAACACTGGGGGCCGACATCCGTGTAGCAGGCCAAAGTGGAAGAAGAAATTGAAGCTATTTCCATCTGGTCATTACCTGTCCTGGATGATTGCTCCGCGCTCATCCCTCAGTCCCGACAATGGAATCTTCGGCCCCTTATCCTAGCTTGTTCAAACGTCTGAAAACTTGACAAGTGCCGGGACCTAAGCGTTATGTCGACTTTATTTAATGGGTAAAGCTTGCGAGGCTTTGCCTAAGCTGGCAATACCAATTAGTTTTAGAGGCTCTATCTCCAGATAATATATTTATATATATATATATATATATGTGTGTATGCATTTGCCCCAGTTATATGCATGCAACCGACAAGTGGGCTAAATCCAGAACCGGTTCTTGATCCCCCCGTGGAACCCAGAGACATTCAGATCAGACAGGCATAGATCCAGAAGGGGGGGTGTGGTAGGTAAGGACGAAGAAGAAGAAGCACACCTTACAGCCGAGGAATAAAGAATATTGACTGCAGACACATATAGAAACAAAAACAAAGTTCTCTTTGGTGATGGTTGGTTTAGGGCTTACGTACACCGCTTGAAACAAAATAATAGGGGAGGGAAAGGTGGGGGGGGTGGACGTGTTTACTTACTTACATATGCACAATGCCTCGGCGAGCAAGGGTCTATGAGGCTTGCAGGTGTGTATTTACGCCTTATCCAATAAAGGTATGTGTATGCCTTAGGACGAGGGTAAAGGTGAGGGTAAGGGTGAGGGTAAGGGCAAGGGTGAGGGTGTATCTACATACATATATATGATGGAGAGAGAGAAAAAAGAAGACGACCAGCCCCCCCCCCCCCCCCCCCCCCCCCCCCCCCCCCCCCCCCCCCACAAAAAAATAAAATAGAATAAAATGGAAAGAAGCTATTCTCTGCTGCGCATATCGGATCTTAGTGGATTATTGTCCACCTCTCTACTCAAGCTCGTCATATGGTCGCGATCGCGATAAGTCCGAGGACTATCTAATGTCTAATAATCCTGTCTTCGTGCCTGTTGTGAAGCAACAAAGCATAGTAGCGTCCACTAGCTTACAACGGGTGTGCCTGTGAATTACAGGATAGTACGTAACTCAGTGCTCGCTTCTTCGGACGGAGATAATATGCAAGCTGAATCCCGTTTCGGCCTTAAGAAGGAACTGGAGTCATCCAAACGCCGTCTGAACTGGACTCAGCGGTTCTGGGGCAAAACGAGCGAATTGGACACTTGGAAATATTGGCGTGGAGGGGTTGTTAACGGACTTTGGAAAACTTACCAGATGGCGTAATTGACAAGGCCGTTGTCAAGGGGGGGGGCCTTGACGCTTGACAAAGCCAGAACAACAACCCCAAGAGACGGGATAGATAATGGCATCTCAGGCTTAATGGTCAATCGCAGGGCGGCCAGTGGTCGGCTCCTGGGGTGGATGCCCCCTCCCGTATTTACAAAGAGTCGTGGTGGGGTAATCACCTAAGCAGGGGGGAATTTGTGAGGCTGCCGCATCACATCACTAATTCGCATTATGCGACATTACGAGCTGATGCCTATAAAAGTGTTGCGAGCTCCTCCTTTCCCCATCTCGTCTAAGTGACCGTTATCCCTTTACCGAATATCATCACCTCTAAAGTACCAGCAGAATTCAACAAGATGCCTCTCGTGGTCCAGTCTGCTAAGCGTCGGGTTATCCTGGGTCTGATGACCTTTGGCAAGCACGTCGAGTCGGGAGCAAGAATCACCAACCTTGACACTTTCAACGAGGGTCTCGACGTTTTTCAGTCTCGCGGCTACAATGAGGTGGACACGGCGCGGGTGTATATAAACAGGACGCAGGAGACCTTCACTCGTCAAGCCAACTGGAAGGACCGCGGACTCAAGCTGGCCACCAAGGTCATCTACCCTGGCAAGAACGGTGACAATACAGCAGACAAAGTAATCGCATCTGTGGAGACGAGTCTGAAAGAGCTGGGAACGGACACCTTGGATGTGAGTACAGCACTAGAGAGGGAGAGAGGGAGAAGGGGGGGATGGAAGACGTCAACCCCCGCATTCAGATGGGATGGGCGAGGCAGTGGAGAAAGCTAATGTTGCGAGTCAGATCCTATATCTTCACAGGCCCGATCGCGGTACCCCATTTGCCGAGACGCTCGAGGCCGTGAACCGCCTCCACAAAGCCGGCAAGTTTGTGACATTGGGCATCAGCAACTTCACGGCCTTCGAGGTGGCTGAAGTTGTCCTGACTTGCAAGTATAACAACTGGGTCCGCCCTACCATATACCAGGGCATGTACAACGTGCTCACCCGCAACATCGAATCCGAACTGTTCGTTGCCTGTCGCCGTTACGGCCTCGACATTGTGGTGTACAACCCCCTTGCAGGTGGTTTGTTGTCGGGCAAGATCAAGTCCAAGGACATTATTCCCGAGACTGGTCGTTTCTCCGACACCACCAGGGTTGGGGTCAACTACCGGGAGCGGTACTTCAGAGACAGCACGTTCAAAGCGCTGCAGGTTATAGAGGCAGCAACGGAGAAGGCTGGCCTGACCTTGATCGAGACGGCTCTGCGATGGACGGTTCACCACTCTGGTCTAAAGGTCGTAGATGGAGACGACGGTGTCATTATCGGCGTCTCGAGCGTGGCCCAGATAAAGGACAATCTTGACAACCTGGAGAAGGGTCCGCTGCCCGAGGAAGTCGTCAAGGCGCTGGATGAGGCCTGGCATATTGCCAAGGCCGACTCTGCCAACTACTGGCATGGCGATCTGGCGTATTCTTACAACACACAAGATGCGCTCTTCGGTGCCGGTGCTAAATAGAGCGATATATGGATATGGGATGGTGACGAGGAGGAGGAGGCGGAGGAGGAGAGCGGGGAGGGATGAAGGGGTGGAAGACTTGGCCAGACCACCATGCGGAAGAGCAGGCAGCTTGTCAAGAGATGCCCAGTTGAGAGCGAGGCACGGCGGATCAGATGACTGCGGCATGGGAGCCTGATGGCAATATTGCTGTGTGCTATGTAGTCAAATGTCAAACCAGAGTAAGCAGCTCGCCCTGCCATTCCATGCTCTGCTCCAATGCTTCCTCGACCTTGCTGGGCCCTCAGGTGACCGCTCGGGCGGAAAACCCGTGATGAGCACTGGAGCAAGCACATCCCCCCACTACATCATCAGCGTGTCGCCCGCTGTAGTGCATCCATGGATCCGCGCCAGGTGTCAGCAGCCCAGCCAACTAGCAGGAGCGGCCCTCAGGGTTTGGTCCCAGGCACCTGGAGAGCCAGGCCACTGGGGGCCTAGGGGCTTCTAGCTACATACGTAGAGTGTGTCACTTTGGGGTGGCCCAGGGCATCTTCCTAGTGGTCGATACTCGCCGTCAGGTCGCCCCAGCGGCGCCAGCCCAGCTGAACAAGCTGGGTGGCTTTCAACTTCCAGGGCTTACTGCTGCTGCACCCTACCAGAAAACCAACCTGACCTCACTGGCAACAACATCGGCGGCAACTGGAGGGACTATTTTATCCCGGCTCTCCCCAGATCTTGCCAACGTGGAATCTTGAAGTTCGGCCAAGCACCTCATACCTGTATTTTTTAGCATCGACCGCCCCCCGGTTCAAACGTCTCACCCGCGAGGATCCGAATTTCTTTGCCCTTAATCTACTGTGTGTGTGTGTGTGCCCATTCCTCCTGAAAAGAGAGACAGAGACAGAGACCGACGCAAATCCAACTTTATCTTGTCAATTACATATTTCAATATATTCTTCGACATATTTTCTTCTTCTTAGGAGACATTCACATGCACCCACCAAATAGCCCGACAACGCGACGTTCGCGCCAGATCAAGTACTGCTGGCGCCCCTCTTCCCAATACGAGCCATCTGAGCGACGGTTCCGCTCCTGAGAAATCAACGAAACCGGCGCCAGGGAAAAAAAAAAAATAGAGACATAACCGCAACGGACAGAGGATAGACAGACACAGAGGGAGCAAGCGAAGGGGGAGGGGCGAAAATTGAACTCAAGAAACAGATCAAGGGATAAGAGGCACGGTCGGCACGCAAACACACAAACGCCCGCTGGACACGCACATTATGGATTCGGACAGTCGTCGCCCAGGGCTCTCCCGCGGCCATACGGATGGGAGGTCTAGCGAGCCCCTGCTGCCAAGCAAGTCAAGCCACGACAGCAGCACCAGCACCAGCATCAGCAGCAGCGGTGGCGGAGATGACGATGTCGAGCGCGGCCGGCCATCCTCTGGCGACAACAGCTCGTCTTCCCATTCCTCCCACCGCTACACTTCGTCCTCTTCTGCGGCCGCCACCGGCACCACTCCTCCTCTACGACGACCGATCATGTCACGGCGATCCACGATGCGCAGCCGCAGCCCCGACCAGCTCGCGGTGGCCGCCAGCTCGGCGCGCAAAAAATACACCTACGCCGCCTTCTTCCTGGTCGTCAGCCTCGTGGCCTTTTGCGTGCAGACCGAGCTGAGCGCCCACGTCCAGGGCGAGCTGGGCTGGGACAAGGCCTATTGCATGATGTTCCTCACGCATGGCTCGTGGATCCTCATGTGGCCGGTGCAGCTTCTGATCCTGCGGCTGCAGAAGTGGGATGTGCCCTGGGAGTCGTTTTGGAGGCGCCATGTGCAGCTCGTCAAGTCGACCGCCTTGATGGTGGAGCTGCAGACCCTGGATGTCTTTGGCATCTCGCAGTCGTCCTCGCGATCGATCCGATACTTGGCTCGCACCACGGCGTTCATCACCACCGCATTGACCATTGCCGGCCTCAGCTGGTACATCGCCGTCAGCCTGACCACGCCGTCGGATCTGACTGCCATCTACAACTGCTCTGCGTTTTTCGCCTACGCGTTTTCCGTGCCGCTGCTCAAGGAGCCGCTGCGGACGGACAAGTCCGTCGCCGTCATCATCGCCATTCTCGGCGTCTTGGTCGTGGCGTACGGGGACACCGACACCAGCGGCGACAAGGAGGGCAAAGACGTCGACGCAGGTAGCCGCTTCGTGGGAAACATGGTGATTGGCGTCGGCTCCGTGCTCTATGGCCTCTACGAAGTTCTCTACAAGCGCTTCGCCTGCCCTCCCGACGGCGTGTCGCCCGGCCGCGGCATGATCTTCGCCAATACCTTTGGCTCGTGCATCGGCCTCTTCACCCTCACTGTGCTCTGGATCCCACTGCCCTTTCTTGACTGGTTCGGCCTGGAAAAGTTTGAGGTCCCCGACGCCTCGACCTGCTGGCTTATTCTCTTTGCGGTGCTTTCCAACGCTGCCTTTAGCGCCTCCTTCTTGATCCTCATCTCGCTCACGTCGCCGGTGCTTTCATCTGTGGCTGCGCTGCTGACCATCTTTATCGTGGCCCTGGCAGACTGGATGATTACAGGCATCCCGCTCAGCTTTGCGGCCATCCTCGGCGGATCAATGATTATTGTGGCCTTTGCGGCGCTGAGCTGGAGCACGTACCGTGAGATGATGGATCATGAAATGCAGAAAGGAAAGGTAGACTTGACGGATAGTGATGAGGACGGCGATTTGAGCGACCATGAGGATTGATTGAACCGGTTATTGATTGCTTGCGTGTTTGGGTTTGGCATGTCGGTTGCACACCGTAACCGTACTGCATCTTAATGCACACAAGTTCCACTCTTTTCTTCTTTCGTTCCCCTTGTGTTGGTTGCTTCTTTTTCTCTCTTTGCTTTATTAGAGGCGTCTATGATCGAGGCACGAGGCACGCCACAATCCCACTATCTGGGTGGTTCACATCTGATCAATCAACCAGATTTGTCGTCAAATGTTCTTTTTATCTTATTATTTTTTTTTACATCAAAGTATCACTACTATCTAGACTTGGCTATATGAGATGATGGGGGGATGGAATGGAATGGAATGGACTGGAATGGCATCTTCTTGTTGGAGACTATCCCAAGGCGGCGTATTCATATAGAGGAAGAAGCATGGCAGCTAGCGGGCGATGTGTCCTGCCTTCTTTTTTTTCCTTCGACTAAAATGCAATGATTGATGTCGCTTTCCTTTGGGGTCTTTCCTTTTCTTTTCTTTTCGTAGTGTTGTTATTGGGGTGAAAACTGTACATGCATGTAGATACAAGGAGTATGTTTGCTTGACCTAAGGGATATATATATATCAACCAACGTATCCAATCGATCATCATCAACATCATCATAGACCACCACACCACAAGTATACGCATCTAAAACAAGAATATACGAACAATATAAAAACCAAGACCGATTCCCCTGGTTTATATCTGTTATGTGCACATCGTCAACTCACAGACTCGCACAACCCTCCGCCACCTCCCTCACCTCCCTACAACTATCCACCCCCGTCGAGACACTGCAAAGCGTATCGCACTCGACCCCTTCCGCCACCCACACCCTGTGCTCCTGGCCCAGGATGGGCAGCCTCCACTGCTTCGTGGTGTCGGTGTCGGAGATGGCGCCGCCGGAGGCTTTGTATCCCGGCCGGCAGGCGCAGGCGGCGCGGGGGCGGGTGACGCGCGGGTCCGGGAAGATGCAGGTCGGGGCGGTGGTTTTGTGGCAGTTGTTGGAGAAGATGTTGCAGGAGGGGGGGCAGGCGGCTGGTGGTTTACCGTCTTTGTCTTTGTCTTTGTTGTTGCCGTCCTTGTCTTTACCTTTGTCCTGGCCGGTGCCATCTTTGCCATTCTTGTCACCGTCTGGGGACTTGTCTTTGCCTTTATCCTTGTCTTTGCCGCTACCGTCTTGATCCTTTCCTTTTCCATCTTTACCGTCCTTGCCGTCCTTACCCTTACCATCTCCATCTTTGCCACTACCATCGGGATTCTTGCCGCTGCCATCGCCCGTCTCAGACCCACAAGTAGGCTTCGACCCATCCGGACAAGTCGCATCTGGATTGCCGCCTCCACCACCAGGACAGGAAGATGTTCCCTCCGGATCAGTAGCCCCTCCGATCCCCGTACACGGCGGCGCAGAGCCGTCCTTGCAAATCTGCGTCTGACACGGCGGCGTGCCTCCACCCACGCAGGCCTGCTCCAAGCTACAAGGCGGGCTGGAGCCATCGGGACAGCTGAGTCCAACGCTGGGTGGCTTGCACGACTCGCCGTTCTCATCGCAGTCGATTACTTCGCCGCTGATGGCATCGATGCCCTTGATGCCCCTGTCATCTTCGGCGGGGGGCGATGCGCAAAGCTTCTTGAGATCTTGGAGGAGTTGGTCGCCGGTCTTGAGGAGGTTTTTGCCCTTGAGCGAGGGGAGACTGAAGGCGCCGCGCTTGTCAAAGTTGAAGGAACGGGCTGCATGGCCGGCGTCGTCAAAGAAGACGGGGAAGTTATTGCAGGTGATGCCGCCGGCGGGTGGTGTTCTCCTTAGGGTAAAGTACGTGGAGAACATGTGTGCCCTCTGTTCCGTCGTCCAGGGCATGCTGCCCGGGTCGGTTCCGTCAATGAACGTTCCGGCGTTGACGCCGTAGCTCATGAAGTTGGTGACGTCGAGGACAGAATCATCGGCGCAGAAATCCCACTTCTTGTTCTTGCCGGTGCCGGTGAGGCAACATTTCCGCTGCTTGGCATCAAACATGTTCTTGTTGTTGGGGAACTGAAATGTATCGGTGATGTCGTCGCTTTCGCCACCGCAGCCTGTGCCCTTGTTGTCTGGGAATATGTGAGGGAGGTCGAACCAGTGGCCCAGTTCATGCGTGAGGGTTGTGCCGTCGCCTGGGATGCCGCCTCGCCACGCAATCTCCGGGAGTGAATCGATGGTGATGGCGCAGCCGTCGACAGAGTGGTCCTTCTGGTTGATGTTGCGGGCGAGAGTGCAGTATCCGCTGGTGGCAACAGAGGTCTGGCAGTCAACTTCGTCAATCTTTTCCACGACCCAGATGTTGACCTCGTCGTTGCCCCCATAGCGGTTCTCGGCCTTGATTCTCTGAGCGTAGGCAAAGTAGTCTGGTGGCCCGCCGTTCTTGTTGTGTGTAAACTTCTCCCACTCGCGGCCGACGTGGTAGCTGAGAGAGGAGACGAAGAAGCTGATACCCAGGGGTTTAAATGCGTCGTTTGTCTGCTTGATTTGCTTCTCAAGGAGGTCGGGGGTGATGATTTGGGACGTGGTGTAGTTTGTAGTGAAGACTGTGAAGTGAACAGGCACCACGATGGTCTTGGGAATGCATGATGGCCGGGGAAGAAACTTGATTCTCTTTGGAGCCGGCTTGAAGAAGGGGGCGGCTGTAAAATCGAGGTTTGTTGTGGTCAGTTACTGCGAGGGAAAAACACATCTTCCGAGGAGGACAGTCATTCCTCTTGAATGAACTCACCAATGGGAGCCAGTCCCTTTTGAATCTCCCCTCCTAAATGCTTCACACCGTCTGTGATTTTGCCCAGCGTTCCACCACCTTTTCCAAAAAGGCCTCCTCGCCGAGCCAGAGTGACATTCTGCTTCTTCTCCAATCCGCAATGAGGCAGATCCAAGGGTTTCTGAAAGGGCATGGGGTTCTGGGAAAACTCGACAAGATACTCCAAGTTTAAGACATGGTAAAAGGCATACGACTCCACGTCGACAATATAGTCCTTGGGCGGGTCAGGGTATCCGGTAAAGGATGTCAGAGCGGCTGGATCAGACGGCGACTTGACGCAAAATGGGCACGAGGCCGTGGGAGAGTCACACCATCTGTACGTGAAGGGGCCACAGGCTGAGCTGGTGCTTGAGGAAGATGGAAATGCAGGGCAGGTTGGGTTGGAGATGTCAAAAGTTGGCTGAGCGATCTGGATGGCAGAGGAGAAAGAGGAGAGGGTTAGAGGGAGGATAATGCTGGAAGAGTGCATCTTGTGTGTGTTGCAAATGCAGAGTCAATGGCTTAAGGGCTCAAGTGTCCCAGGGCAAATGATGGATCCACGAGATTCCCAACAAGAAGAAAACTTGGGATGCTGACGAAGAACGAGGTTCCAAGAGACGGGTTATATTATAAAGATGTATCCATGTTACGTAGTACCAGGATAAAGTCCTCCGAGAGAGGTAGTTCCCTCTGGCTCTGTCCTTTCTGATGCAGTTGAATGCTCCATCTCGTTGCCAAGACGCTCGAGGCTCTAAGCTGAATGCCGCTTGACAGATACCTCCAACGCCATGATTTCTGTGAAGAACCCTCTCCTCTCCTCACTCGTCCTCGTCCTCTGTGTGTGGTGGCGTCAGCAAATGGAAGTTCCTCACCACTATGAAGATACAAAGCGACGCAGCCACACTCTATCTGCCAGCTTAAATCTTAATTATTACAGCCCTATCTGAAACTAGACATAAGATCCACCAGCGCCAAGACGGACAGCATGAAAAAGGAAGCCAACGAAAAGATGAAGGATGGAGCAGAAGATAAAGATGGCAATGAGACATGAAAAAACAAAAAAATTAAGCAACAAGATAAAGGTGCAGCCACGGCCAAATAGTCTCAGGCGCTAGTAGTGATGCTGCTGCCCCCCAAAGAAACGGACCGCTCTTGGCAGGGAAGACAGCCTGCCAGCCCTACAGTGGAGCACCACCATCGTCCCAGTGCTGCGGTTCAGCGAGCGTTCTATAATTGTACAACATAAACTAGCCTGGGGTAATAAATAATATTGGAGTGAGTGTGGCATCTGGCTGGTCAGTCTCTCATTTAGGTCGCCGGCCAGCAGGGGTGGTTGGCAGGGCTGATTATCCTCTCTGGATCGGTCTGGATGCCGCGCGATGCAACGGCAATCTGCCTCAGCTAGAAGCAAGCCTAAGGCACTCTTTTATTTTTATTTCATTTTGGTCAACAGCATTATCGTGACCCTCAATTAAGGCGCCCTGTCATATTATTAGTATGCCGAAACTATGCGTTTTCACAAGCCGGCCTAGCAATTATGTTTGGCCGATTTCGCTCGATTTTTTATGTTGACAGTGCTCACCAGCTAGCTCGCAACTCCTTATACCAATATGCACATACCTTAGCTCCAGATAACATCAAAACACTCATTCATACCGAATGCATCTTTTTATTCAGCCTCATTACAAGGTATGTATCCGCATTATTGCTGTTATTTGACCCCCCCCTCCGCCGTTCAAGTGCCGCCCCGATCGCCCCAGCCAGCCAGCCAGCCATACATGAGGATGAGGGGTTTTGACCATGCGGCGCTTCTTGGCTTCCACAACCACATGGAGCTTACCGTCCGCTCTGCCGCGCTATTGCCTGTACTATCGTGTTAGGCCGGGGCTGAATTCATCGCTCGCTTACAAGGCCGCCTTGCCCTTCAACTCAGGTGCGCGCGCCGCGTTTCATTTTATGCGTTCTTCTTTATTATTGCTGTTATTCAAATTTCTCGATAGCACGAGATAGAAGATGCGGCTGCATGTGCCCTCCTGGCCTGAAGGGGAACGCGGCGGAGGCGGTGCCAGCACCCCCAGGTGGCTGGGCTCAAATAGATCATATGTTCTTCTTTTAGATTTCAAAAAGCGCCGTTGACTATCCCGAATAAGCATCTCAACGGACTGGCTGCGTTGGTTTTCACGAGCTTATAACCCAACGGCTTGGCAGGTCTTTTCTCTCTTTCTTTCTTGTCTTCCATCGTCTGTGAGAACCTCAACACCACATAGGCTTATATCTGCTGTAAACAACTACTTGGCTTTCAGTTGAACGAACCGGCAGTGATTCAAGGATCACAAAGAGCAAAAAAAATATATACAGAAATAACAAGTCGAAAACACCATGTATCCAACACCGCTATCCACCATGAAGAGGCGCTTCACATGCAGCGCCTTTCTCCCGCCCTTGGCACTCATCCTCCAACTCGTCATCATCGTCGGCCTCGCCCTGATCCTACGCTCCGGCAGTCTCTTGCCCGACTTGTACATAATTTTGGTGCGTTACACTGCTGCTGCTGCTGCTGCTGTTTACATCACTTATTTTCTCTCTCACTCGAGAAATCAAATGCTAACCCACAAAGCTCGCAGGTCGACGCAGGCAATTACAGCAAAACCGTCACTGGCAAGACCTTCACCGGCCTCCCCGACTCACACGACTACTCCAAGTACAAGGACTTTTTCAAAATTTACCCCGGGCTGTACTGCAGTGGAAACATCAAGAACGGGCACTACAATGCCGACTTTTGCTCGAATTGGGGATCCCAGCTGTTTGATCTTCAGCGGTACGTCACAAAATCCAAGTTAGTTGGGGGGGGACACAAAGACGAGCAACAAAACAAAATACTAATACCTCTTTTTCTTGCAGAGTATGGCGCGTCTGGGGCTTCGATCTCATGGGACAAAACCTCATAGGCGCAACTCCCAAGATCATCTTCATCGGCCTTGTCGTGGGTGCCGGCACGGCCCTCCTCTCCGTGATACTCGGCGTGGTTTCCTTTTGCGTGTCATACTGGGGCACGGTGCTCACCACACTCATCGCCTGGGTATGAAGATATATATACCCTCTCCCATTCTATATTCCTTTGCAGTTGCAAGCTTTAATCAAACCATCCTGGCTAACTAATTATTCCTAGGTCTCCTCCATTGTCATCCTCGCAACCGCAACCGTCACCCACATCGCCATCTCCAAACTCCTGTCCTCCACCCCCTCCATCAAGCTCATCGGCGATGGCACAATCACCATCAGGCGCGGTGAATGGTTCAACCGCGCCATGTGGATCGCCAGCGCTGTCGCCCTCATCTCAGCATTGTTATGGTCCATCATCGCCTGTGTAAGGCGCAGGTCCCGCAGCCAGAGGCACGCTCCCATCCCGCTGGTGCAGCGCGACGCTAGCGGTCATTTGGTCATGGGATACAAGGGCGGCGCCACGACGAGCTATGAGCATCTCGTTATGCAGCCAGATATGCAGCAGCACTTGAAGAGTCCAGTGACGGCGAGAGAGAGCGCATATGAGCCCATGATGCATCGTCCGGTTGGCTATTGATTTTGTCTGTTTCGCTCGGAGTCATGAGAGGAATTGGTTTGCTTGTATTGTCTTATCTTGCCGGAGTTGATAAATGTTGGGAGCAAATGTTTTTCTTTTTGTATTTAGGTGTTTACTGTTATAGACTTCGCCATGCATACGATCGACTAAATACACACGAGTTAAAAGTACAGGTTTTTCTTACTTTCTTTTCGCTCCGAAAACTCAGTGCTCAGGTAATGACGACACGGAAAAATATGGAGGAAATCTAGTCGACGAGCGGGAGCAATCTGCTTTTGCTCTCATCTCGCCGCACAAACATGCCCTCCCTGGCAACTTTCCATGTCGTACCGGCAGTAAACACGACATATCTTACAGCTTGCTCCCACGCCTCCTCGTCCGCCGAGTCGCCGCTCTCAAATATTTTCAAGTTGCGCCAAGGGTACAGCGGCGGCGGTCCAAATACGGCCATGACAAGATGTGCATATGTCGTGTTGCGCTCCATCCAGAGGTCAGAAATGTCCATGGGGGGCTGTCGATACTCCATGTCAGCAAAGCTGAGTGTGCGAGGGACAATCTGGATGTAAAAGCGTTCTATGGCGGGGATGTTGGGGATTAAGACGTCGTTGACGTGTGTGGAGAGTGGGAATATGGCCACGTAGGAGAAAGACCGGATGTTATTCTTAAGCATATGTTGCATTGACGGATCAGTATCGTCGAGGAGGGCGGAGAGTATGGATGGGGGTCGGTGATGGAACCATTCGTAAGTCGCGTAAACTTTAACAGATGAGCCTTCGTTGAGGAAGAGAGAGTCCCACTTGCGGATGCTGAATAGCGTACAGGGGACGGTTTGAGGAGCATGGTCTGACGAGGGCGGGTTGCCTGGTGGTATCTTGGCTGCGGTATATGGTTTCTCTTCTTTCGTTGTTGGTCTCGACAGAGTGAGAATGTGAAATCGCTGGCGAAAGATCCAAGCTCCCGAGAGGTCAACAGGTCGGCCAAGCAATGACGCAAGGATGGCTGGTGAACTGATGAGAGATATGGCTAATAGATTTAGATGGTTGAAAATAATGTCCCAAAGCCAATTGTTTTCCCAGACTTGGGTATCGGTATCTGGCTCAACATGCCCACGCCGGGTCGATGGTGGGCGGTGAGCGGGCTGGATCCCCCATCGAGTGTGATGCATCGTATCCTCCCCAATGTCCTCTTTTGAGTAATCAATGATGACAGAGAGACTTTCAACATGGCGGCAAAGCTTAGCATCTCGGAGGAAGCGAAGAAAAGCCAACTCCGGCACGTCTTCTATAGCATCTTGGTCGTGACTCGGACGGTCAAATCGCTGAAATTTCCAAACGACATGGCGAAAAAGCAGGGGCAGAAGCCATCGTCTCCATAGATGACAGACTCGTGATGCGCTCTTGATGCTGCCTCGAAAGGGATCGCTTTCGTCCGTCAAGGCAGTGGTGCCGCCACCGCCTAGGTCAACCTGATCGTGAGGCGCATTGAGGATCTTGGCCGGGTCTTCATATCGGCGCTCTTGAAGGATGGATGGCTCGTCAAGAAAGCTGAGGATGTAGGCGATGAGCTCATTGGGCAAGTTCTTCATTGCCGCCATGGGACCTCGAGAAGTGTCCATGATACGTGGTAATTGATTGGTACCCAAAGTACCAATCAGTCAGCGTTGCAAAGAAGTTGTAGAGGATAGTAAGGCATGATGCTCGCAGGTCCTAAAATGGTGTGCTTGAGTGGTGCCGATATATGCCAAACCACACCAGATAAAATAAAGAGGGGGAAAACAAGCAAAAGCATGCCATGAGAGAAGGCGTCAATACTGGATTGCTTCTTGCAGGTAGGCACGAGCTTTCAAGAGCGAGTCAGGCGTGCATTGGCGATTTGATTCCCCGCAGCGATATAGTTCCGTCTGGCCATCCCCATCCCCACCCTCTCCTGCTGCCACTGATCCGCATTCTTAGTCGAGGACTGTCTAGGCGGCGTTGGGGACTGTGAGTGGGAGATGCGCACATGTCAGAGAAATCCGAGACAATCAACCCGCGAGACGGATATGCATATTGGTAGAATCCTGTTTTTGTACTCCGTTCAACGACGTCGTCAATCTGTACGTCCATCGATCCATATTAAACGTAAGGTACCTACATTGAACGCCCTGGGCGACTGTCCTTATCACCTGTAACACCTGTAGGACTGGTTGCTCTAGGGGATGATGTCGCTGAAGCGGGCGAGAGCCTTGAAAGCCGAAGCCGAAGCCGCTTGTGCAGGGGCAGGCGCGCTCCTCTTTGTGGGCACCTCCTCATTAGCTCCTTCCGATCTCAGAATCCATTCATGTCATTCTCTTTACCCTGACAAATATAGCTTAATAATCCGTATTTGCCCTGCTTTTTTCATGTGTGGAATTTGGACTTCCATTCCCATCTTCTCACTAACATCGACCCGATCATCTCCATATCGAAGCCAACAAACCTGTCACTGGCATCGATGGAGTTGCCTCGTGTGTCACAACGCCGCCTAACTAAGACAAATCGTCGATAAACCAGTGGGGAAGTGGGGTTCACGAGCGGCCTCCTCCTTGGGTTTCCTCGAATCAGCTTCTGCATCGGAGTTGTGCCGCTGAAGAAACGATTACCTATTGCTGGTTAGTGCAACAACCAGTCAACAATTAGTACCGTTTAAAGCAGATCAGCTTGCCAGCCCCATTGGTTCCAGTTCCTTCTTAGCCAACACAACTCGTCCCGTTGCTGGTAAATCTTTCAATTCAGTTACTATGCCAAAGGCAAAAGGACAAAGGAAGTGAGACATCCGTCAAAGTTCGGAGTTCAGAAAATGATTTTTCTAATGCACCATACCAAATGTCAACTACAACAGCATGACAATTCCGGCACGTTACATGAGCAAATGATGGGCATGACTATGGTGTGGCTGGATGATAGTGAGAATTTTGGATCAAGGTTTCGATGGATTTAAAGTGAGGCTCTGAACTGTTGCGCTATGAATCTAAGTATGAAACCCAGCTATTCATCGAGGGCGAGTGTGTCTGATGAAGAGACTGGTGTTATGAGGCCGAAGCTTCTGCCATCGACAAATCTCCTTTGATTTTTGAGCACCCCGGCATTCAATCCCCGCAAGCCGAGCAAAGAAGAAGAAGAAGAAGAAGACGCAAATGCCAACGGAAATATGTGATGCGAAATTCAGGACAACTCTCAATTCCTTTGGTAGGCATAGGGCTGTATCTTTCAGTCTTGCAGATGCATTCATTCGACGACAACTCGAGTCTGCCAAAATGATTGTTGGACGGCCAGCGCTTCCGACGTTGCTAAGAAAATTGCCGACTTCGTATTTTCCATCTCTCCTCGAAGAAACCAGATACGGAACACTCTGCGTATGAGTTAAAATCGCAGGGCTACCACTTTAAATAAGAAAACAACATGCTTGGCTGTGGGGACTGATGAGGGTGTCACCAAAAATAAACTTCTAAATGCGTGAAGTCTTGGCGGTTTTTGTATCCAAAGTCAGTTTAGGGCCGGATTTCTGACTTCTGAGGTCGACAAGCTCCCCGAACTCAATCTCTGGTTCCACAAGTTGCCAGCCTCATTCCGCGGATCCACCAGTTGACAACCACCGTTTTGTCCATTTCTCTCACCCTGACAGCTGGACATCATGCTCGGTTTTTATTCCTGTTCTCGTTACATTCATCGACATTGCTGTTGGCGTACACGTTCCTGTGATCCATTGCCACGGAGATGAAGATCAGGAAGCTAACTGTTTGTCATACATGTAGAGCCCGAAAGCTCGGAGTGAGTCTTCACCGTTAGTCCCGTATATCCAGCTCCGACGTTAGTGATATCTGAGTACCAACTGACTTTGCAGTGTGATGGGAAATGTCCGTCATGTTCTCAATGCACTGGGACGAAAATAAAATGTGGGGGGTATCAGTATGACATGATCTTGGTGCAGTCCAACTTCTCAGGCCCAGCATCGACAAAGCGAAAGAAGGTGAAAGTGGATGGCAAGTCTAAGAAGCGGCAGGGTACGACTGTAGTCAGCCCTACGCCTCAAACAAGGACCAATGATCTACCTCTATGCCAGCAGTCACTAGCCGTTTGGCAGAGCCCTATCTGCCTCTGTCAAGGCTCTTGGCATATCTATCCTTGCCAAGGGCCATGACGGCGTAGCACCAACGTCAGATGCCTTGGCCGCTCATTGCCTTGCGCTGCAGTCGCTTCAGGATAGCTTGCAAAGTATGCAGTCAGCCGACTCCAACGTTCTGGCTGCAGCCATTATGTGCCTCCTAATGTCTGAAGTGAGTACTACATGCCTTCTCTCGACTACAAGCCCTTCTTCGCTAATAGGCACATATATCGGCAGCTCATTCTGCCGTCATCCAGTAGCAATAATGGCGCTGCTGGGTCTGCTCATGCAGCTGGACTTAGCGATCTCATGCAGTTGCACAGCCCTGGTTTTATTCTTCTGGCCCGTCAGATAAACTATTTCTTGGATTTCGACCTGCCATGGTGAGACATTGCCAGCTATGGGATTTTGTAAAGAATATCTTATTGATGAGTCCACACAGATAATCCACGCAATTCGTACACTGAAACCAACCTTTCTTGCCCAGCACGAGTGGAAGACAATCCCATTTCAGTTTGACAAGCCAAATTCCTTTCATGCACTCATAACGGTAGCAACAGCCATTCCTTCCATACTTTCAGATGTTAAAGCATTGGGTGAAGAGTCACCATTGGTATCAGAGGCACCCGGAAAGGCCCTATTATCCCTCAAGAGCCTTCTTGAAGACCTTTGCAACTGGAATGCGTCGTTTCAGAGCTTGACGAAAAAACCTTCGTTCCGAGTCGTGGGTAAAGCAAAAGAGACTGCCCGTCTCTGGTTCCCTAATATCACAGTTGCAAATGCAATGACTCATTACTGGGCATTTTAGATCCTGTGTGTTGTCTACATTAGACAACTCAGGGAAGACTATCCCGCTCTGCTACAAGATGCGGTTTTTGTGTTTGGTGAAAGCCCCGAAAGTCCACTCGTCACGGAAATAGCGACACAAATGGCAACGTGGATCTTCCAGAGCGTGGATTACCTCTTGCAGGATGAGATGAAGCTTTTTGGGGCAATATCCACGACGCTCCCTGTGAGGATGGCGTATCATTTCCTACGACCGAGCTTTTCGCAGAGCATATCTACATTCCGGTGGTGCGAGAGCATAATTGATATCATCAGGGGTAAGGGCTACGACTATATTGCGCTGTTCATAGTTGGGGAAGACGGACCCTGAAAATCGCAGTAGTTTGACTTATCAGAGCTTTATTATACCATGTCATCCTAACCATATACAAGTTCAATTTTCCTTCTTCAATCCCTGTCTTTTCCATTACCATGCTATTCCCCCACTTATACTCAAATCACAACCTTACACTCACCAGGAGGAAGCCAACACACCTTTTCTGCGATACCCTCTTCCTCAAACACCTTGGCCAATGCCTCCCTGCCCTCTGTAAAAGGCCCCCATCCCTCAAAATGCATCGGCACGACAATGTCCACCCCAACTTCCTTGACCAGCTGGGCAGCCTGCTTCCCATCCATGGTGATTTGCAGCGGAGCACCACCATCAACAGGTATAGTAGCCGAGCCCAAATTAACCAACGCCAACGCAACATGGTACTGTCTCAAGACTGAGGCCAGCTCCTCCGTGTAGACCGTATCGCCCGAAAACCAAATCGCGTAGGGCCTCCCACTCGGAGAGCAGCCAAACTCTCCCGCCGTGACAAGAAAGCCGATGCACTTCCCCACAGGAGCGTGTTTTGCAGGCGTGGCAGTGATGTTAAGCACTTTGCCCCCCCCGCCCCCCCCTTCCCCTCCCGTTGCTAAAATGGCTGTATCGCCAGGTCCTAGGCCCTTGATGCCGACTCTTCCTCCGAGGTTCGCAGCGCCGTCAATAGTGGTATAGACCCGTAACCCATCGAGGAGCCGACGGCCCACTTCGTCGAGATTGTCGGGGTGGTCCTCGTGGCTGAGGAGCACGGCGTCAATAGGGGGGAGTTGGCTGGGCTAGAGGGCAGGCTGGTATGTTTTTTGGAGGTTGAGGGCGGCGCCTGCGTGCCATTTGGAGTGGATGGGGGAGAAGAACGGGTTGGTGAGGATGGTGGTGCCGTTGATGTCGAGGAGGGCGGTGGCGGTGCCGATGAAGGTGATGCTGATGGGGGTGGTGAATGGCATGTTTGTGCTTGTTCTTGTTCTTGTTCTTCTTCTTCTTCCTGTTGTTATGGTATTGTGTTTTTGTGGATGGTGATGAGGGAAATGGCCTGTAGAGTTGGGATATGGGATTCTATTCAGAGGTTATGAGTTACTGCTGTATAAGATGGTTGATATTACTCAGGGGTAAGTTTGCATGAGGAGTAATGACAGATTATTTCTCGAAAATGAGAAGAAATAAAAATAAGCTGACAAACGTAGTAAATGAGTCTTATATATTCATGCGGTCTTCTGAATAACTAGTGCTATTGCTGTTGAGCTACCCATCACCAACTTATACAATTAGAGATCGACGCCTTGGCGGGCAAAGTTGCCGTGTTTGGCTAGTGCTATACACACCCGTAGTACCTCACCACCACTTTTTAATAGTTCTTCACGAGTAAAAGGAGAGTTTTAGCATTAGGTAGTGTGCAAGGCGCCTACCTACGTACCTAAGGTAGGTAGTTAATGCTAAGATACATGTATGGTGTTTAAAGTTCAAGTCCTGCAGGTGCACGTGCTAGAGATCGCGGTAGTCCACAGTAGCTGGATTATATCGAGATATGGGCTTGAGCAATGTTTTCTTTAGCATATGCATGTCATGGTGATTTTGGGCTGCTCAGTACAATAATTAAGGGGGGGACGTTACGTTAAGTAAATACATTATCTAGAAAAACAGTGAATAAAAGATATATGGTCGAATTGATTATACCTATGTAAGATATGCTGTGAGCACTCTTACATAGACTGATCGGTGAGGATGTAGTGATAGTACAGATGTGAAAGACCTCTTTGCACAAGCGGGTGCCTTAGAATGGTCTCTATTAAAACTGAAAGGAGTCCTGGTATTCTTATTATATCAAATGTATAGACAATCAATTATCCTACCCTTGTTATTGACAAATACTCCCCTCTTAAGCGAAACTATGCGTCCTTAACTTGAGGGGGGAAGCTACCAGTTCATACGGTTCCACGATAAAAGTCCTAGATATCTATCAAATGCAACTACAGATATGGTGCCGAAGGATAAATCAGCCAGCGATCTGGACTGCGCTGAAGACGACATCAACATTGGTCCAATGCCGCAAATGTCCACGGCGGCATGTACTCTAAGTGGCAGACACAAAAAACCTCATGCACTCATTCACCAAACAGGCGATACGCATCACCAACGACATGACTGCGAATATGATCTCGATCCCTGCATGAGTTTCCCCCGTATTGCCTCCCGTTCCGTCACCGAACGGCGTATCCACTGATTTGACAGGTAGTCGACTCCTCCGGGGGGAGTATCCGGACATCCAGATTGGTCCCGTACATATGTATATATAGCTGCAATGTCGCACGACACAATCTAGCTATACCTTGCTGCCGATGGTGTCATGCAGGAATGTGAAAACTACATGTGCAGCTTTTCATGCAGTTATTCAGCACATGAATCCTCCATGACAGAAAAAGGCGTCCAGACCATGCGCGGACGGGGAAATCAACACATCTCAGCTTCAACATTTGAAGAACTAAAGAATTAAATACCAACCAAGGAGTCATGGGTCATGATCTCCGCCGCGGTAGTAAGTCTCCCAAGAGGTAATTTTGCCTGAAGTGTGCCGTTTCTGGCTTTATTAGGCTGTCGGACAAGCCACATAACTCTTGTACCCCAGATGGGGAGAGTTAAAAGAGCCTAACTGCTGCTTTCACTTCATATTTTCTTTTTTTGTCAGATAAGAACAGTACACCTTATCTTTAGCGTTGCTGCGGCTCGAAGTAGATCGTATGCAGGTGTGTAGGCAATAAGAGGCCGAGCACGTTTCACTCCCTAGATGGTCGCGTGACCAGTTGTTCGGCCAATGGAACCATATGCGATTCTGAGGCTGGCTCTCATCTCGTTCAATTGTAAAAATGTCGCACAAACGTACGAAGCGGCTGGAGGTTACATGTCTCACTTACCTGTGGTGTAACAAAGATTGAGCCTGTCTGGCGGTGTCGGCAAATGAAAATTGCTTCCAACCCAATTACATGCGCAGCTGCAATCAGCTGAGACATCTCGTGTGCTTGGTTGCCTTGTTCGGAAAGTGTCTATAGCACCTATGTAAGCGTAGTGCGAGATTACGAAAAGGTGCCTCTCTGACTAGTTGGCCGAGGTGGTACTTTAGCCACAGAGGACGCAGTCGGCATGGAGAGTCACTGATCTTTGACATGAGGCGGCCCTCCCTGCCTGACACAACTTAATTCATTGTTTGTTTCTGGGGGGTGAGTCACCTCGGGAATGTTGGCCGCCGTTGAAAGCGATAAGAAGGTGTTGGGGCTGGGGATTCGAGATGCATGGAACCGACGAGACCCACACTCAGTCAATTTGGACGAAACCAGTGAGTTATCGAGAGTCGTACAGCGTGGTCGAGGCCTTTATTTTTATTTTTATTTTATTTTACTTTTAACTCGTGTCATTACCACAAGAATGAGCTTCTCTACTCGGAGATTTTTACTGAGAAACTTGGCTGCATAGCAATTGACTGTCTCCGGCAGAATTGAATAGAAGAACTGTCCACAAAGTTTGATTAGATGGCCCCGGAAGAGAAACAGGCATGTAACGTAGGGCCGGCGCGATACGGAGACCCGGGAGACGGACATTATGACACCAGCGGTGCTTTTTAAAGCGCCCGGAATACGGTATAGCGTTCGTGCTCCTGTAGTGTCTTGATAATTAACAATTTCTACATGCATGTAACCACCACACCTGCACGAAGTCGCCTTGGCAGGGTATTTCCCTTGAGGTTGGTCGTGTGGAGTTCTGGGTGGAGAACAGCTGCAGATGAGAATCAGATGGCAAATCTAGATTTGAAGGGTTGTGGGTCGTGAAACACAAAGCAACAATGCATGGAGAAAGGATTGCTGGAATGATGAAACCGTACATTTGCAAGTAACTTAGAATGACGGTAGATGAGACAGATCGCCATGTTTGGTTATTATCATGCGACTGCCAGTTGATCGTCTGTACACTTCTCCGTACATCCTCTACTAAACGGTAAGGGTACCGCCCTATCGCCGTCTTTGATGACTACTTGATGCCTTTGTCTAGCCGTGCATTGAATTGGTCGGACGGGAAGTTGTTCAATAGGCATGGTGAACTGGTGAATAAATATTTAGGGTGGTGGCAACCGGGCCGATGATCGAGTAAGGATATGTCGCAAAATCCCCCCAACGGAAGCCGGCCGGCCTCGTAACAATATCTTTCCATCGATAAAAATTGACCGAGAAAAGACTTCAATCTATTACCGATCGAAGAACACATTGAGATGCCAAGAGGGACCATTGCAGATTTTGACCCAGAATAGGTGTCATCCAGCCGATCATGTCAAGCGTACCCAGCTTTGAGTCGCTTCGACTTTTCAACGAGCAGGTGAGCCGAGGTTTGGCAGCCTTGGATGATGAAGCCGGATGATACAAGGGAAGACTTCGCTCTCGCAATATGCCTAATAAATCGCCAAAACGTCCACCGTCCATAAACCAGTTCGCCCAACAGCCCACGAAGGTCTTGTTGGCCAAAGAAGTGCACGACTCCTAGTCAAGCGTCTCATTAGACAGGTCACAAATTGCTCGGATGTTTACCAAATCTAGGCGCACGAGCAAGTTCCAAATACGTCGAACCGGATGAAACTGAGAACCCAATCATGCCTGATTGAAGGCCGGATCTAGCCATCGGCGGAACAGACCGACTAGGCGATGGGTGGCGTCATTCCAGCAATTTGATTCATCAAGAGGGGTCCGAAGTCAATAACAGCCCATCTTAGGGGGGACGCTTGTGCCCCCAGTGCGGAACCTTTACACATGGGAGCTGACTCGCAAGCAGCCGAGTACATAATATATGCGTACGTAGTAGTCGTTTATCTATCGCTTGCTTCCAAGGGGCATCCATCTGCATGTATTAACCCGCGGAAAAATTGTGTAATGGCAAACGCCACATTTGGCTTGATGGAGACGAGAAGAGCGACGAACTATTGATGATTGAATTTTCAATCAAACGGGGAAATGATCTAGGTTCCGTATGTATGCAGCGTTTCGATTGGTTCGTGAAGATTGACGAGAAAGAAAAATCGGCAAGGTGTAAGGAGTGAATATTGCTAAGATGCCTGAGCATACATTCTTCCTTATTTTGCATAGAGTCTGATCCATGGGGTTTCAGAATTCCGTACTAGGTGCCAATAATATGATTGATTGTCTGTTATCAGAAACGGGGCAGATATGTAGCTTTACCATCGAACCCCGCCGATTCTTTATCTGGCTGGGAGGCAGTGGTTGAAAGGCTGCAGGTTGGACAAGTAACCTGAGGTTGCTTCCACTAGCCATGGAGGGGGAGAAGAAAAAAAGAGGCAATGCATCCGGGAAAATGATGGGTCCTTGAACGATAGCTAGATGGTGTTGAGAAAAGTTTAGCCGACGCGAGTTGAGATTTCAATCGGCAGTTCGTTGAATCCCCTGCTCGTAGGCAGTTGGAGGTCTGGAGCGTGGTGTCTGCGGGTTTGTCTCTAGCGTCGTGTGCGACACTGGTTCATGATAGTATGATAGTGGTGGTGGTAGTAGTTGTGATGCTGTTGCTGTTCTCGTATCTACCTGCCTACGTACATATGATGATCGGTAGCTGCTGCTGGCGAAGAGGAGAGCCAGGACCCTTGTCGATGAATGAGGGGTCGAAGATGGGTTGGGGTCGGTCTTGAGTTTGAGCTTGAGCTTGAGCTTGAGCTTGAGCTTGAAGCTTTGGAGAGGTGTGGTGACAGCAACGATGACCAATGTGTAAGCTGAGAAGAAGGATGATAACGATGACAGTGATGATCAATGAAAGACGGCACGTGAAAGTATGCACAGGCAAGATATGATGCTTGACGATAACGATGCTGCTGCTCCTGCTGCTGTCGTTGCTGCCGCCCTCCACCGCCTGCCTACAGTACACTCTTGGCTGTGGGACAAATCAGGTGAAGAAGCTGGACCAAGGCGGCAGACGACAGCTGTACGGAGTGCACCAACCAGTAATCCATGGGATTGGATCCATATGGTTTCCCAGGTGGAGGTCGCTGTATTGTGGCGGCAGAAACCCCCGAAGGCCTCCAAGCCCATGGATGGATAGGTTGGATCGATGGATGAATTCTACAGAGGCGTTGGCCCCACTAATAAACGACCTGGGCCCCTAGTGGGCCTCAGGGCTCCACCAGGTACTTACTCATATCTAGACAAGCACTGCAGCAACCCGGTACCTAGCTAGGTAGCTGCAGCTGCAGCGCGGTGCAGTGGGATATAGTGGACCAGCCTGCATGCTACAGGGGGAGGTTGGATGGATCCATGGATGGATCCATTTTGCCATTGAATGGATTTGATAGTTGGCTGGATGGGTGGAGGGTTCGCCCCAGCGGCGGCTCAGAGGGCTGGAGGCGCAACAAGGGAACGCGAAAGCGTTGCAGGGTTGCACAGCGTCATTACAGGGTCGATCCCCGACTGTATCCTGATGGGCCATGATATCTATCCATGGATACATAATAAACAAGGGAAACCATTGGCATGCCAGCGACCTCGTGCTTCAATCTGCTGTGCTCGTTGGTTGGATTTTTTTCTTCTTCTTCTCTTTTGAGATTCAATTTTTTTGGTGGTTTCAACGATTGATTAAAGTAAAGTGGCTGTTTATTGCAATCTGTTGCCGATCTGCTTCTTAACAGGTGATTCTGCCCAAGTGATTAGATTAACTAAATAATTGTGCATCCTGCCTACGCTCTCCGCCTTCCGAGTCCAGCCACGGCGATATAGACACAGGCATTATCTCTTGTGGCATCATCGTAGCTTGCTGTTTGCAGAGACTTAATTGCACAAGATATGCAGATACGGAGTGATAGGCCTTTTATTTCTTTATTAGTAGTCAAAAGTACGCAGTTCAATGTAGGGGGGTTCCTCTGCTGCGTCATCTCTCATAGCTCAGCCTCTCTCCCTCTCTCTCTCTCTACTGCCACAGCACAGCAAAACATAGCTGTTTCTTCTTCTTCTTTACCACCACTACCAGCCGCCGGGCCATCCGCCGTCGTCGTATTTAAAGCATTCCCGCGAGACGCCGTCTTCACAATAGCGCAAACCATCCAATCTACCTTATCCATCCCCATCTCCATCTCTATCCCCATCCTTATCCCTTTCCCTAACCCCAGGGATCCCTCAATCCGCGCTCCACTACATCCGTCCATACTCTCTACTCTGCTAGCCGTCCTCGGGCTCCGTGCACGCCCAGGAGAGACCACTTTATCATCACCATCAATCATTACAAGAGGCCGCCGCCGCCTCCGGCATTTTCGATCGTTCCCTTGTATTTAACCTTTGCTTGGTTCGGCCGCCACCGTTATCGCACGCCACGACGCCTCGCATATCAACCGCAAACGCCCGCTGCTGGAGCGCCACAATTGAAAGGGAAAAAAAGGTTTTACTTTGGCTTCTTCTGTCTCGGAAACCGTGCAGATACAAAGTTACATACTTCCCGTATTTTGTACACTACATGCAGTGAGCATTCGTCTCCTCCATCTGCATTTGCTACTTCTGCACGTCATCCAATCTGCCGAGCACCCATTCATTCCGCTCGACTGGGCAAGAAAAAGAGCATATCCCCCACTCATACTAGCTCTGTCAGACAGAATTATTCTTGTCTTTGCCTTCATTCTTTTCTTCTCTTCTCTCGAACAAACAAACAAACAAACAAACAGACTCCAGCTGCCAATCGCTTTGTGCCGCCACCAACGAACCAGAGCTCCTCCATTGTTGCCATTGAAACCACCACGACCCCATTGCCGAAGAATAACCAGTCCATCGAGAACAATCTACCACCCCATTGCGTTGAACCGAGAATCTACCAACCCGCCAACCCAACCAATCCTTGATCGATTCATTGATTGGCCTCCAGCTGAGCAAAGCATGAAATACGGCATCCAGTTGGAACGAGAGTCCGTTCCTGAATGGAGCCTGCGTATGTCCCTCCATCCTCTTCCTCGTCCCGGCCAACGTCCAGTTTGCGCCTCGGGGAAAATGCCACCGGCAATCACTGACTCTCCCCCAGATAATCTTGACTACAACTCCCTCAAGCACGAGATCAAAGTCCACACCACCCGTGATCAAGCCACCGCAATCGCCATCCCCGGCCACCAAGACACTGCCCTGAGCAAGTTTGAGGATGCCCTCTACATCGAGCTGTGCCATCAGCATGACCGCCTGGACCTGTTCATAGCCAGCAAGGCGGATGAGGTTTTGCGACGACTTGGTAAGCTCCAAGACCTTGCTTCGGCCATGGAGTCCCGCTGTTCTTGGCCATGCAGACTTCTTGCTAATATGAGCAATCCCCCAGACCATGTATCCGCATGCCTTCAACGTTTCGCGGCCAAGACCCACGAAGAGTCCGACTCCCCCAGCGCCTCCCTCAAACGCCAGCGGCGCTTCGTCAAATACGAGCGTGAGCTGCTGCGCTGTGGCGAAGACATTCAGGCCCTGTCGCGATTCTCCAACGCCCAGGTCATTGCGTTTCGGAAGATTTTGAAAAAATACAGAGTATGTGGGCGGGCGGCCTCTCAGGACTAGACGGTGGACGTAGGTGCGCTAACGAAAAGAAAAAACTGTTTAGAAATGGACCGGCTCGGCATCATTGAGTTCCAGGTTCAACGAAGACGTCCTCAGCAACCCAAAGAGCTTTACCCGACGAAACTTTACCCATCTCCAGAACCGTCACGACGAAGTCATGGAGAGGCTCCAGACCGTCACACCCACATTCAGTGCCCCCACTTCTCCATCAGACCTCGGCACTCCAATACCACACGCAGACCGCCTATACAATTCTAGATCCCAGCGGGTTAGCTTCGATCCTCTTCCCCCGTCCAGCCTCGACGCCCAGGTCAAATATTGGAACGAGTACGACGATGGCAGTGAAGGTGGAGCAGCCGACGACGAATATGCCATATACATTGATCCGAATCAGGACATGAGCTTCCCGGGCTTGAGTTATGCCCAGGCCATCGTATCAGCCCCCTTTGAAAAAGCAAGAGCTTGGTTCCGGAGGCGGCAGCCTGAGCGACAGCCTCTCATCTCGTCCAGGCCGTCTACTAATCAAGGATACGGTTCAGTTACGGCGACACACAGCGACTCGGACGAAGAAGGATATGCCAGCTCAGACGGGTTTCCAACACGAGGATATGCAACGCTGTATGCTCTTCCCAGCCTAGGCGAGCAGCAAGTGCGCCGGTACCGAGAGCGTGTTCTTCTCTGGGGCACTGCAGGGTGTTTTGCCGCTTCGTTTCTCTTTCTCGGAATTGCCAGCATTTTGATATCAACAGGCAAGCACAAGCTCCGTGTCGAGGTCGATGCAGGTGTCACTGTGGGTGTCGTGGTCAGCCTGTTCTGCGCATGCTCTGGCCTAGGCATGACGCTCTACCGCGAGGACCGACTGTCTATATTGTATCGGTTGGTGGTCTGGAGCACCTTCATCGCAACGTGTCTGCTCAACGGGATGTTGCTTATCCTGGTTTTGGGCAACGCACCCTGACCAGTACTCGACTATTTTTAGTCTAGATGCTTTTTTTCTTCTCTTTGTTATCCGTCATCAAGCGCCTGGAGTTTGCGTTTTTGGTTTTTTGTGTCATTTCTTCGTTTTGGTCATTATCCGGCGAGAACAAAAGCCTCGGAGTTCTTTGTTTTTAGGACTATTTTTTTTGGGGGTGTATGTGCGTGTTCTCTCTCCAGCAAATTCCGCTGGAAACGAGGCAATACGATTCATGAATATGTGAAATATTGGTCATGCCGCGATGTATGTATACAGGTGGATAGATTGAATTATGTCCTCGCGGTGGATGGATGATATAGTCGTTGTCGTCATATATCGTGGGACATGTCACATCAGCGAATGGGTATTTGGCTGATGCGTATCTACTAGTTCGTAAATGAGATATGAATGAAATCATGGATAAAATAGTCGTCTCTCACTCGGTTTCATTATTTTCGTGATTGTCCGGTTTATCGCTCACCAAAGCCTAAGTGGGGTCGTTCAAATACTGTTCTCCTCAAACCCGCAATTTAAAGCACGTTGACTCATCCGGCCAACCAACCAGCTAATCAACCAACCAAATAGCCCGACGACAGACGACCAGGCGGGCCAATTGCGGAAACCATAGTATTACCAAGCATAGAATCTCGGGTTTTTTTTTTTTTCCAACTGTGATTTCTAATAGATATATTGGAGAGCTGCAACTTCTATTACATGATTTGTTATTTGTGGATATTCCCTTTTTGGAGCATTTACCTGTACTTACAGGCTTCTAGGCTTCTATTACCACTGCCCGTTCGGCGAGATGGATCCGGAAGGAACGGTTTTGTTGGCGCTAGCTAGGAGCTGGAGCTAGTAGGTTACATCTGTCTATATATATATATATATATATATATATATATATATTAGTACCTAGATATTCCAAGTACAGTTCATATCGATCTGGATCTTTCTCATATTCTTCCATTTGTCAATAGAAACGTTGGGTAACATCGCTCACAATAATCTTCTTCAACGTATATCCCAACTCCACCACAAACCACTCACCACCCAACGTTCCATAATCGCGAACGCGAAACGCCAATACACTCCCTCCCATAACACACCTCACCCAATCTCAAACAAAAACAAATAAATAAACAAAAATAAGAACAAGAACAAGAACAAGAACAAGAACAAGAACAAGAACAAGAACAAGAATAATAAAACACCCACCATGCCTCCTCCTCCTCTTCCTCCAACAACAACAACCCACGGCCCCTTCCGCCTCCGCCCCGGCCGCCCCTCCGACATCGCCTCCCTCCCCAACCTCTACGACGTGACCCTCGGGCCGGATGCCCTCGTCGATATGCTATTTCCCCTAAGGCACAAGTACCCGCGGGATTACCTGACGGGTCTGTATAGGTTGTTTGAGGCGCGGTATTGGTCGTTGGAGTGGGTGCTTACGGTGGTGGTGGTTGAGGAGGAGGGAGTGGACGGCCAGAAGAAGAAGAAGCATAAGGGGGATAGAATTGTGGGATTTACGTGGTGGAAGAGGCCGGTGGATGAGATTTCAGTTTCGGAGCAGTGGTTTACGGGGTGTAAGTCTCTCTCACTCACTCACTCACTCACTCTCACTCATAATTCTTCACTCACTCACTCACCAACATTGCAACCAACACCACTAACTCACCACCACCCTATTTAGTCTCTTGGATCTCCCCCCTCCTCCAAACCTACATCCGCCTCAAGAACCGCCTCCTCCCTCTCCACATCGACGCCCACGCCGCCAAAATCTTCGACCGCGCCTTCTCCCTCGTCAAAGCCAGCCTCTTCACCACCCACCGCCGCCGCACCGCATGGTACCTCAGCACCCTGGCCGTCCACCCCGACACGCAGGGCAGAGGCCTCGGCGGGTGGTTGATGCGGGAGGGTCTGGCTGCAGGGCCGGGTGCGACGGGCAAGGCGGCCTGGCTGATTGGTTTGAGGGCCACGGATGCGTTTTATGAAGGCTTTGGGTTTAGGGAAAGGGGGAGGGCGAATGTCGGGGAGTTGAGTGGCTGGGATGGGGGCATCGTGATGTTTAGAGAGTAAGAGAGGAGGGGAAAGGGGGGGGGGGGAGGTAGCTCGATCTGTTTTGGTTACGGGAAGATGGATGGCCAAAATGCCGTTCATGTAGGAAATTCCCGCCACAAACACGGCTTCACCATAGATATTGTTTATAGGGCCTTCATCTTGTTCATATTTAGAGACTTGTCTCCTGACTAGAACATCGGCGTATCCTCCCAAGCTCAATCCATGCATTGCCTCTACTTAAACATGCCAACCATCTATCTTAAAATCAAGGACCAAGCAACCGGCCTATCTTCCAACGCCTGAAGAGTACCATTTTTCAATCCTTCCCCTTTCCACATATACCCCAAGCCCCATATCCAGACCGCCAAATTTCCATCATGTTGTGAATCCCAAGTCCTTTGGTCCTTTGTCCAGTTCAGACACAGCACCAAAAATGTAATCCCAACCTTGATGCTCATAGTCCCCTGAAATCACTGTCCGTAGACGCCTTTCCTTCTGATTGTAAAGAAACCAGTAGGAAAAGAAGGAGAAAGAAAGGAAGAAAGGGAAAATGAAACAATGAAAAAAAAAAAAAATTTGCCTTCAGCTAACCGCTTCTTTGGGCATCCATCCACCCGTCTCTCAAATAGAACATCATCAAAAATAAGGAATTTAGAAAACCAGATCAAACCAAACAAGCATATACAAAAGAAGCAATAAAGTGGAATGAAATGGCTGCAGCAGGTTATCAAAACCTAAGGGCCAAAGTAAAAGAATTCCGGCACTGCGGGGTCGTTTAGACAACTCTCAACATCCTGCCATTGCATCCAGTCTGTGAGGGGGTAAGAAGGGTAGGCCACCTAGGTCTCGCGTTCCTCTCGGGTCATCATGTCCACACTCTGCTCAGAGTGCTGCCACACACCAGAGCCATTTGCTGGGTGAACTGCTCTCTCTGGGCCTGCCAGGGGTAGGCGAGAGCTCGCGTTTGTCGGAGATGATGGATGGTTGGTTTGTCGATAATGAACTTGCTCATAACGTGGTGCAGACTGAGAGACTTGTTGAGGAGGTGCGAGGCCTCCATTGGCAGGGGCTAGGCCATAGCTATATTCTGGTGCTTGCCAGTGCTCACTAGGATAGGCACGGTTGACCGATTCGTAGGTCGGCATACTGAGGCTATTCCTTTTCAACGGAGAGACTTCAACCGGCGAACCGCTCCCAGAACTAGTAAGACGAGAAGCGGCAAAATCGGACTGCCTCACTGGAACGTAGGCACTGACAGAACGATGGCGAAGGGGCCGTAAAGAGTTCTGCCCACTCATGTGAGCATTGTGTGTTTCCACAAATTGGGGTGGTGGATATCGACTGCGAAAGTCAAACTGCTCCGGCATTTGAGCTGTAAGAGATGGGAGTCTTCTATGCCTGACTGGATGCATTTTCTGTCGAGCAGGTGATGATTTGATTACATTGGCTCCGAACTGATAGTTTGGTGGCATCTGATGTTCGTACGAGCTATTTAAAACGCCAGAGTGGTACGGGTCGGCCGCAGAATAGTTTTCGACGCTAGGTGCCGAACCAAAATCGTAAGACTCGCGCCTTTGCACTGTGGGCATGGAGCGTGGTATGTCTGAGGAGTGTGTGCTGTCAGATGACATCCCGAAAGGATCTGTAGCTTTAGATATGGCAGATGATGGCGGCGGCAGAAAGGACAATCTTCGAGAGTGGTGTCCGTGAAAGCTGTCTAGGCGCGGTCGTTTCTCCATCGGGCTAATGAGCTGATCATCAACGTCCCTCCAGGCTGGGGATCCATCCTCAGCCCTACCTGAAGGTATCGTGACTTCTGAAATCTTGCGTTTTGTCGCCTTAGCTTCGGTGGGTATGCGTGATGGCTTGCGCCCCCTGACGGATTTTGATGAGATGCCTTCCTCAGGGTCGATAATGTCGGGGAGGAACTCGATCTCGGGAATCTGCAGCAACACTCCCTGCTCGATCTCCTCATGTAAGCGCCCGGCAACTTCCAACATCTGCCTGGTTGTGTAGCCGGTACCGAGTCGTTGGACAAGCCAGTCAGGGGCTGCTCCGCTATTTTGGACCCCGGAGATCTCTTCATCGCCTTCGTCCCCGCCGCCTTCCTTGTCAAGACGATTTTGCTCTCTCTTGCGTAATGTCAAGGACCAAAACCTGATATATGGACCGTCTTTCTTGTGCTGGTTTTCATCGCTCCAGGTCTGAAGTCGCTCAATTTGTGTTTTGACAAGGCTCATCTGCGTAAGAGGATATGTCTTGGCATTCCGGTACCTTATTCGCTGGTAGTGTTTGCGGCAGTAGTAGACCCATACTTGCTTTGGAATACGAAGGGTGCACGATTTGTTCCTCCCAAAGAGGTGAGATATTGCTTTCCGTAGCTGGGAGCCAGTCTGGCAGTTCTCCACAAACATGCAACTGGGTTCGTTTCCAATAGCAGATGGCAGTGCGGAAGTCGAGCTGTGCCTGGGCAAACCAGCATCGATATCCACAATCTGATCAGCCTTGGATGGAGAAAATGATTCACTGTGTATGGGGGGAGAGTCGGTATTCGGTCGTGCAAAAGACCCAACTCTAAACCCGCTCACATGATCAGGGGTCGATTCGTTGTGCTCTGAACCAGAGCGCTGGCGAGTGGTGATCATGCCAAACTCGGACTCAGCCAGCTCAGCTGATTTCTGTCTTCTATTTGTCCTATCCATAAGTCTCTGAGGTGTTGTAAGACCTGGATACCTATGCTTCAACGTATTGGACGAGAAATGAGCCGATAGAAGAGCAAAGGTGGGAGCAGATATTGCTCTCTGATGAAGCTTTGGCCTCTGGATGGGTCGATGACTTCTGCTTAAAGAGAGGTCAGTAACAATTCTGAAAATATATGTTGCACAATGTAGGTTATAATAAGGAGTTTGCGAGCAAAGAGTAGCGTGTGCGATTGTTCCCAACAATAGATGTTGCCTATTGTTGTAAAACGGTCATTGTGAAGGAAAAGAAAAAAGGTGAAGTTAAGTCTGTGTAGATTTAATAACAAAAAAAAATGGCCAGCTGCCGCATGAAAGTACTTTGGCAGTGATGCAGCGTTAAAGATGCTCAGGTCACGAGCAGCGTGTTCTGGAAGCCAGGGCTGACTGCGACTCTTGCCAGGGAGCCGCGTCCTTCCGCCAGCTATCAACTTTCCAAGTATCAACTGTGATTCACAGGTACGATAACCGTCCAATAGAGCTTCCCATAGGAATCTTGGTCGTATTCGCATGTAGCAGCCCCTCATAAACAAGAGAGGCGGGGGAGAGCGGAGTGGTAACATAGTCGTCAGGGGCAGCAAAACAGCAGGCAGCTTAGAGACATGCTTCTCCTCTACTAGAGATGCAGGTTCTTGAAGAAATATTGGAGATAGCCGAAAAAAATAACATACCGTTGATTGCTTGTGTCTAAAAGGGGTTTCACTAACCCCTTTAGATTAAGGACAGCATCTGAAGGACTTCTTGGGCGTTCTGTGCCTTCAGAGTCCCCAGATGTATGTGGAGAATTTTCTTCTGGGAGTGATGACAACGGAGATTGGGGTTCTTCGTCTATGTATTCCGGAAATCGCTCATTATATTCAAGAAATTTCGGTTCCATGTGCGGTATCTCTAGCACCGATAGACTAGAGGAAATTCCGCTGACTGTTGTGATTGACGATAGCCTTGAGTGATACCCTGACTGAGAGGACCCATATGATGATAGACTGCTGTTGCTGATAGAAAGCCTATGCCTTGACGCAGCGGCTGAATCTCGTATGAAGTTGCTATATTCATCTCGTGTGCTGGATTTCCTAGTCTTCTAGTTAGAAATACCATGCCCGGATTCACCATCTGTCTAGTTGGGGCCTGTTGTTAGAAAAAGGTGGCAAACTTACCGACGAAAAAGCTCCATTGAATAATCGCTGTTACTGTGAAAGCCATTGGTCAGTATTCGTAACTCAACCAGATCAACCAGAAGTAATTGAAGCCATGATAACTCTTTGTTTTTTACTGGACACACTTACCCCCTATCAGTTGAGGATAATTTCCTGGAGTTATGTTAGCATTTGTAGCGAATCCAAAGTCTCAAAGTCTTGAAGTCTTACCGGGTAGGCTCAGCTCTCGTCAAAGACGATTGGCGCTGTTGAGGCTCGAAGTCCATCGATGAGTCAGTTGACCAATGTCTCGATAAGCTGCGAGTTCGAGACGTTGTTCTGCTAGTAGAGTGAGATTCTTGCGATTCCCTTGGAGAGGAAGGAGAAAATATTGGAGTTGATTGAGAAGTCGATTCAACCCGAGGGGGTAGCGCATAACCCCCAGCATTCCATGGTGTACGACTCCTGCTGTCACCACCATCTTCCCTTGCGGCTGTTTCTCCAGGAGATTCTAATTCTGTTTCTCTCCGTGTGGACACCTTTTCAGACGACTGTGGTAAATCTTCAATACTTGGCCGGCAACGGGCTGACCGCGCTCCTTCATTAAGGAGCATGTTGACATCCATGTTATCTAGTTCCGTAAAGTACCTCGATGCCAAGTATAAGTCCTGGTAAGAGCCAGAGCTGTTAATCGACTTTCCTGTTGGGATGAGCAGGATTCGGGCATAACTCGAGTTACTGAGATGGTTTGGGATTTTCCGACGATAGCTCTGAATGAAGACTCGTCTAAACTGGTCCCAATGTTGGATTTGATGGATGTTAGATTGCCATCCAAATGCGATACTTGTTGATGATTTTCTATGATAGGATATCTGGACAGCAGTAGGAATTCGACCCCAATTGTTACACTCTGCTCGCTGGCATTAATGTCGCAATGGTAACAGGACTTCCACGGGAGTGATTTGTGAGTCGAAATGTATCGGCGTAGAAGGTATGCTTCCCAGCCACTAGTCTGATAGAGAGGCAAATGTTTCGTCCGTGTCGTGACGCTTTGACAGAGCAGATCCAAGAGATATAATTGAAATACTGGTAATTATTATCAGCTATATGTGACTATATAGGGACAGCTCGCTGAGCCCGTTTATGAGGAGGTGGGACTGGAAGACGTTTATCGTAATGGTCCCCTCGTGTTAGTCCCCGAATGCGAAAGCGTTGAAACCAAAACGTAGGCAAATAGGACTAGTTTAATTGGATGAGTCTTTTTTTAATCCTAGGGGGATTAAAGCAGTAACCGAGAATCTTGTCTCGCAAAGTAAGAATATGTATGTAGCGATGGGAGCGATGAAGCGATGAAGCGTGAGGGGTCTAACATATGATGAGACAGAACATGCGACAGCATCCCAAGCTATGGTCAAGGGGTAAGGCTGAACTGTAAACGTCTGAAAGGGAAAGGTGCAAATAATGGGTTTGACTTAAGTTGAACAATACGGATATAGTAAGATGAATTCATGCCATTGATAGAGAAGAAACGAAGGGAAGAAAAGGGTGAGACCAACAACGACAGCACGAAGGTCAAGTTGGGGGAGTTAGACTGTGGGTCAAGGCGTATAGCCCTACCGTGCGGTTGTTCAAGACCTTATGTACGATGCGATGCAGATGAACCACCTCGCAGCGGTATATCAGGCAAGAGAGACATTTTTTTCCAGTTTGTTGACCACTCCATCGGCAGCCGGCATCAATATACAGGAGATGAGGCTGCAACCCGACACTGCCGGAGATGAAAGCAGTAGTACGAGTCCTACATCAAGATAGGGGAGGGGACTGGATGTCTAAACTTCAGGCAAAGTATTCGGGTGTGTAATCGAGAAGTAATTAAGTCTAAGGGAACTTGTTGAGTGGCATAAGCAAGCTCCCTTGTTCATTCCATTTGTCACCCTAAGGCGAATGCCAAAGATCCCGAACCCGCCAGGTTTGATGCGTTGAGAGCAAGGCAGGTCCTTGTAGTTCGTCTACAACATGGACAAGCAGGCCGTGTGCACTAAATTCCACCGCATATTTTTATTCTTATTTCTCTTAGGGAAGTAAATTCGTGGAGTCTTTTCCATATAAATTAGGAAGTTTATGGTGGAAAGTGATCTGCTTTGGCTGACTAGCTGAGACGTACTCATTATGCAGTTGTTCTCTTGATAGATGACAAAAGATGCGCCACAGCCTGCAGCCGAAGTGTAGCAAACGCACAATCGTACTGACTAGATCCCACCGGCGAGACATGAAACGTCTAGGTGAGCTTCATTCGGTTTCGTTGAACGAGGGATGAGGTGGCTTGATCCAGGCCAGGGAATCATTTGAGACGGTGCTTGTCTCGCCTTGTCCAATGGGCAAGCGGCCCACACATCCCGAGTTGACACTTGGTCCAGGCATGCTGATGGGGAAGCACATGGCAAAGAGGGATCATATCCTTGCTATTTTTGGGCCTTGCAGCTGACAAGGATCATCATGCCAATCTTGAAGAGAGACGGCAGACCATTACTTATTAGGCCCGCTGTGGTAGGGAGAGAAAGAAGAATGAATGCATAGTGTATTCTGCTCTGTCCAGGTAGGAGACGTGTCTTTGCTCCCAACTGCTCTTGCCCAACACCATGCGAGGATCAAATCCTATGACAAGTCGAGCTATGATGGTGGTGAATGCGGCATTTGTATCTTGCCTCGGAGGGCATAGTCAGGGCCAACCTCGCGTGGCAGTGGGATTCCGTTGTAACAGCGCCATTTCAAAGGCCATGGTAGCATCACGCTACCGAGTGCCATGTGGTGTGGTGTGCTGGCGTGTTCAACAAGCGTCACAGTCGACCAGGCTTGCCAGGAAAGGGAAATTGTTGCGGGAGGAATCGTGGCTGCGGGAGACTAATCCCAAGAGCTCCCTCCCAGGCACAATTCAATGTCTTGCATGCTATCGGGCGACTTTTGCTACTCCCTCTGGACCAAGCCACCACTTGCCGAAGGGTCGCCTCATGTTGACCGTCCCATCTTTTGCCAACAAGGAAATGGCCGATTCATCCTTTAAGGTTGTTGTTCAGGATCGAAGATTGGCCTATGGTTGATTTGCTGTTTGCTCGGAACAGGAGTCGTCTTGTCTCATGTTGCCCTGGCCACGCATCCTGCCAATGACCACCAACACAGGGTTGCTGTCGATGCAGCAGCAATAGCATGTCAGCATCGAACTAGGATGCCAACAGGCTGCGTCGCCCCACCACAGCCTTGCGACTCTAGGCGAATGGGGCAGGGTCATCTTGGAAGTCGGGAGTCATCCAGCCAGAGATGCTTAGCGGCCAGTATCCCACCCACATGTCGCCCATGTTTCATAGCCGTGTCGCATGCCGTTGCTGATACCAAAAGAATGTCAGGTTTTGTGGGGTTCCGACGGTTCAGCTTGTGGGGAGGAACGGTCGAATTGAGTCAATTATCCACAGCAATGGGCGATAGAGAAGCAAAAGCCGCATCGACGATGGCCAAGGGTGCAGCCGCCGCTTGTTTCAGCCGTGAGCATGGAGTGCTGCTGGTGGGCGCAGATTGGTGCCCGTCCGCCATGCAAGCTACACGACATGGTTAATAGGGCGCAATGCCGCTGTAGAGTGACGCCGTCTTGCACGATCTGCCTCTACCGCGAGTTGGCCTCTTTTCGTGATGTTATCGGGTCGGGCATATCGCGCAAGAAAGGGGGTTGGATATTTTTGTTGACGGCAGGCGTCGAGGAGGCAGGTGGTAAATGTGGGCGTTATCGGGGTTAGGGTTCGCAACTACCACCGCTTAGTCGCCCACACCTGACATCTAACGCTGAGACACTCGAAACAGAGAGCGAGGACTCTCGACGAGCAATGTAGGTAGGTATGTTAACATCCGATTCCACAGCCCTATCCATCTATGGAATCGTGCTGCAGCCGCGGATCGCATACCGTACTGCCGCCAACTCATAGCGTCAGCTTGTCATGTAAGACGGGTGATGTGGCCGTGGCAGCATTGAATGGCTTGCCAACGGCCGTCACCAGCATCGGTGGCGCTCCGGCTTCTCAACCACAGCAACGCGTTGGTAAGCCCTCTCCTCCACTGTAGCTTTTGGAGATCCTTGGAAAAGCTGACTGACTCTGTCCAGAACGGCAAATCCAAGTTCATTATCTCTCCACAGCCCGTCTTTGCGGTACGAGACGTAGCCTCCCTCCTGCATAGCTCATGCGTCCCAAGTCTGTGCAGCCGCCTGAGCGAAATCATATGCATACTTCAATAACACCGTCTCTAGCTCTAGCTAGGATCACCTACCCGTCTGGCTCAGACTATATTCCAAATTCTCAACAGGATTCCCTGCAATGGATCTTCTCTAGAAGCCTTGGCAGCCCCCGCGCTACTTACAGCTCATTCTTGCTTTCTTGTGAGCCTTTCTTCAGCGATGGTTGTTAGACACTTGAGGTTTTAGTTCCATGTAGAGGTCCGACTAGCAAACTGTATGTACTATACATGACAATCTAAATGGAACTGTCAGACATGGCGGCAAAAGTGAACGGCCTGAAGATTCTACTGGAATACCCGAACCTGCCGAATTAAACAGCCCAAGGGAAATGCTACATCAGGAACCCATCGGCAAGTTAAGGTATGACTGGAGCTAAGACAAGAACTATTATAGCACAAGCCACATCACACCACATGGCAGACGATGTCAAGATGTCTATCAGCGTAGTAGATATCACCCACCACTCCACTTGAGATGGGATGAAGTAGAGGATCCCCTGTGTTCCTCGACCATCAGCCATATCCTCATCTCCTACATTTGGCAAAAAGTGTCGGATCAGACGTAACTCCCGGACGTCCGCATGGTCAATCCGCTACACCTTGTTCCCTAACGGTGGTCCATGGGCCTCGCCGGACAAGATGGTTTCTCCGAACTGCCGCAGAAGCTCCATGGTATTCATGTCTCTTCTGAAAATAGAAATCAGGGGATTCTCATATCCATAAACAGATAAAGATGGGTATATAACTTATTTCCTGAATTAATGTCTTTGAGGATAATCGGAACTCTAATTCAAGAACCTTTTCGTGATGCCGTCATGGTGAGTCAATGGCCTGAAATGAGGAAGACATAGTGGCAGAATCATGATAGTGTGTTAATAATCGCAAAATCGACACTAGATTTGAAGTGTTGTCAGCCCTAATCTGATTTGACAGATCAGCTTGACACCCTGAATGTAACGTCTGAGAGATAGGTATCGTGCTCGAGCCCCGGCCTAGACGATGAGCGCGTCACAATTTGTTGCTGCACATTTCTGACTCTCAGCTCTTACGAAGGATGAGTTTCACGACGTAATTCGTAAACTTCAAACATTACCAAACAGACACGACCAGCACATTGTTATCAACAAGAGACAGATTGTTTGACGACGTAAGACACTACTTCGAAGTCCCACGCCTGTTTCCTGCGAGTGTGAACTCCAGTGGGCCTAATAAATAACCCTACGTGTAAGCAGAATGAGGTGGAAGGGCTTGGCTGGTCATCCTGGTCAAAGTAGGTCTAGTGATCATCCGGCCTAATGTTTGGATAATGTTCCATCACATCTAATGCTCTCATGTGTCACTCCAATGCGTGTCCCTATCTCTTCTCTGGGAAGTGGTCTCCTACTAGCTATCGAATGTGCCTCCTCAGATGATGCTGCCACCCGCTGATGTTTGACTTGTACTCTGGTGAAATTCTCCGATGCTTGAAGTCGAGAATTGTTCCTTCTACCAGACTAGCTGTGCCCCAAGATACCGCAGAAATAGAAATACACTGAGAAATGTGTTCTTTTATAAATGTCAAGAGGCTAAGAGTGTGTGGCTACACAGTTACGGAGAAATTGGACGCGTTAATACAAGGAAGCATATTAGCTTACAGCTGATAGCTTGAAAATAAATAGGGTTTTTAAAAAGCGGTTGACTGAAAAAGAATTATTTATCCCATGGTCAATAGAATGCATCTCTGGCTGTTGCTTGCATTCATCTTGTAGTAAACCTCCTTTCGATTGTATTCTAGGATCCTTCACTCAACACTGGCCTTTGTAAATCCCCTATTACAATTTCGGCTCCCATCCGTCTTCAACATCCTCCTGATGTCCTCTGAGGAGGACTGGGTCCTGTTAGAATGTTTGTGCTTTTAGCTTGATTTGAAAAATCTAGGAGGGTAGAAGAGAGATGCCAGTGTGAGTTTTGAAAATAGTAATGTACGGAAACTTTGAACGTGGCGAGATGAGCCTCTCTTTCTGAGCCTTGACATGACTTTGGTAGTGCTTCTGGAGCGATCCAACTAGCGATATTCTCCTGCTCGACTAGTTGACATTTTGACGAGTAAGTGTAAAAGCTTCATTGAATCCGCTCAAGTCAGCATCAAATGACAGGCTACCACACAAGTCTTCATCCGCTTTGGAGCGACTTTCGAACTCTCATTCAAGCTAGCTGCCTCATCTTCAAGCCTACCTACGCTAACGCATCCCCCAGAACTTGATTCAGCATAATCTATTGTCAAATGATGCAGGTAGTTGCATCCTAGGTTTTTGGTATTCCCAAACTTTCCCTGAGATCAGGGGCTAGAACGTAGCATATATACGCAATTATACGACAAGAAATGCTAACGCTCATGAGATTTGGTCCCATCGATTGCCCGCGGTGTATCGCTTATTACTAACACTAAGCCTTCCTTTTGGATGAAGAAAATAATAGTGTATGAGTTGCTACTTTCGCGTATCGTCAAGCATAGTATCCTCGATGCTTTCTGAGCACTTGCGAGACTTTGCCTTCAGTTCTAACTACCTAGATATATGCTTCGGATAGAAACTGTAGAAAAATTGCAATGACAGTTGCCAGTCATTGATGTTGAAAATCTACACGGCCGAAATTATCCGGTCATGGAACGTGAGATCCAACATGTTCCCGCTCAGCAATGTCCTTGATCAAACTCACCAAGTACTACATCTCGTGTTCAGTCTATCCGACCTCCCGAGCAAAGCAAACACGCATCGGAGAATTGATACGGATGCCGGCATTACGCAATCCACAACCCAAAACTGATGGTTTCTTTGAGCGGTTGAATGCATCCGAAGCTGGAGACACGTCACACAAAAATAGACTTTGAGCAATTGTGATTTTGTAGATGATACAGCAGCATATAGCCATTGTGTATTCTGGAAAGTCCTGGAACCTCATTGTAATACTGAAACTCGTTCTCAGCTTATGCATAATTGTGTTTTTACATGACGTTAGTCAAGAGCTTCTTCAATCCTCTTACTCGGGGAGCCATCCAGGCTATGATGGAGACCTAGATTCTTGAGTACGAGTTTTCTGGCCGTCAGCTTAAAACAAACACGACACAACTGATTGAAGCCTTCAGTTGTTGGGAAATTAACACAGTAGAACATCAACAAGAATGGAAGAATGGACCATATCGTTTCTTGTCGAGAAAGAGAGCAAATTTGGCATTTCTAACCTGACGCCAGAGCATGGAGGGCACACCATGAGTCTTTACTTTTTTTATTTTAAATGCTTCATAGTTCAAAACAAGTCGTCAACAGCCTTGTCCGCGTCTTTTTGTATCAATTCAACCATTCCCTGAGACTACTGTTAGCGTGAAGTCACATAGCATGGTAGACGAATCATTGCATTCACTGCACTCACTACGGGCATGATGGGCTTCCCATCCTCTCCCTTGACATATCGAAAGGGCATCTGAGTGCTTTCGTGCTCGTTGAACTTGAGCTCTGGGAAGTCAAGATAAGGCATCTTGTCAAGAGGGACTGTTCAGGTTAGTAATCTTTGATTTACCATACACCAACCAGTAAGAGGAAGCATACTCTTGTCTTGTGCCACCATGCGAGTCACTCTGACAGCTGTGTCCGTAGTCATTTGCTTGGGACCCAGTCGTCTTCCTTCAAACCCCTTCTTTCTCAACTCCGATGTTCGGTCTATATTTGTGAGAGGCAGTTCAAATTAACAAGGTTATGGTCTCACACACCTCGTGGAGGGTCGTCACCTGTTTGTTTGTTTGTTTGCTCAATCAGTCTCCCATGTTCATAGAGCCCGCTCCTATGTTCAAAATACTAACCTAGGATACCCCCAAAGAGAAAGGCATCGAATGTCTCGCCATCTTCTGGCGACAAGTCCTTGGCTGCTGCTGGGTCCAAGAGACAGACTCGTGATTTGTTCGCAACATAAAGCTCCTCAACTCCGCGATGCTCTGCCTTGAAAGCCTTGTTCGCTGCTAATGCAGCTGGAACTTGAAAATTGGGCGGCAAGCAGGATAAGATGAAGCTTCCACGAGCCTGTTCGGTCTCTTTTGCGATGGCCAAATACTCAAGTTCAGACCAGGGGCCGAGTTCCTCGTCGAGGTGTTCGACTATGAAGGTTTTTCCCGTTGAAGCCATTGGCGTGCAAGCTGTAGGTGTGATAAAGTGGAAATGAAACTCAAGGAGATGTAGATTATCACATCAACTGAACGTAAAAGTTTGAGGGAATGCTGTCTTCACATGAAATGTCGAAAATTTCTAACGTGCAGCACTGGGCCAGCAAAACGGTGTGTATGGCTTTTCAAACCGGTCGCAAACCCTCTCTACATTTCACCCCATACTGGTCCTATTATCGTAGTTCACGTTCCCTACGAAGGGCCGCTACGAGATGAATTTGTCACAAAAAAATTTTTAAGTTGATCTATCAATTAACAAACTGTAGAACAATGGCCAAAGTCATTTCGCACTGAGAATCGCCCAACGTTTCGTTCAACCGTTTCTTAATGGTCATGCCATTGTACCATTCCGTCTGTATCACCATCGCAACCGTTATAAACGGATCTTAATCCACGCTCCTTCCCCATTCGGGCTTCAATAGTCATTAGAGGGGGGCTGCAATAGGCTTTGGATGCTGAAAATTACAACGGCCTTACTGTCTTATTAGCGACTGGATCTGAACGTCCTGCAGGGGCCACCAATCCTCTGAGCCCGAGCCTGAGCTTGAGCCACGGCTGATTACGTGCCGCAACTCAATAGGGAGCTGCCAGCCGCTAATAAAGGAGTAGTGCAGCAAACAGCGCGCCAATCCACCACTACGAACTATTGATGTCCCATAACGTTTGACCTCCGTATCTCAGCTGCAATCGGCCACATTGCCAAATGCACTCTCGCCCTCCGACTGCAACCCTTCAACTTCAACGTTACGATTCCATAACGACTTGGTCGATGATTTAGACCAACTTTGATTGAGGCAGCTGTGCTACCTCCTTCCGTCTCGTCTCCTCCCCGCTGCCGTCAGCATCGCCATTTATTTCCCTGGTCGATGGCAGCGATGCCATCAATAAGAGCTGCCTGGCAATGGCTAGCCATCGGCGTGGCCCTGTGGCCAGCTATTTCCATTGCCGCGGCCTCATCTGCTGCGGATTATTACGTTCGCGACCTTCCCGGACTTCCCAAGGACTCGGCGCCGATTAAGATGCACGCTGGGTAAGGCCTTGCATTTTGACTCTGGCCATCTGGCTGCTCCTCCTGTTTATACTGACATATGCCCCGTCTAGTCATATCGAGGTCACCCCTGAGCATAACGGAAACATATTCTTCTGGCATTTCCAGAACCAGCATATCGCGAATCGACAGCGAACGGTCGTTTGGATTAACGGGGGCCCGGGATGCAGTTCAGAGGATGGCGCGCTCATGGAAATTGGGCCGTACAGACTCCAGGACGACCACACCCTCAGGCTTAACAATGGCTCCTGGAACGAATTCGCCAACTTGCTTTTTGTTGATAACCCTGTCGGCACTGGCTACAGCTATGTCGATAGCGATAGCTATGTTGTGGAACTGGAGGAAATGGCGAAACAATTTCTGATTTTTCTCGAACAGTTCTTTACTTTGTTTCCTGAATACGACAGAGACGATGTGAGTTATAATCCACTTGCTAAGCGACCATGGATTTTTAACGGAGTGTAGTTGTATATCGCTGGCGAATCATATGCAGGACAGCACATCCCCTACATTGCCAAGGCAATTCTCGATCGCAACAAGGAGGCCAAGGAGGTTTGGAATCTAAAGGGCTTGTTGATTGGCAATGGCTGGATTTCCCCGGCCGAACAGTACGAATCCTACCTTCCCTTCGCATACGAAAAAGGACTGGTCCAAAAGGACTCGGATCTCGCCCAAAAGCTGGAGTCTATGTATCAGGACTGCAAGAAGCTCATGGCCAGCAATCCTGGTCGTATTGACTACGGATCCTGCGAAAGCATTCTGAGCGAAATGCTAGAACGCACCAAAAAGGACAGTCAATGCTACAACATGTATGATGTGCGGCTTAAGGATTCCTACCCAAGCTGCGGCATGAACTGGCCACCAGATCTAACCTCTGTGACCCCATATCTGAGGCGGCCGGAGGTTATAAGCGCACTTCACGTTAGCAGCCAGCGTACCACCGGCTGGACGGAGTGCAATGGCGCTGTCGGCGGTGCTTTCAGGCCAACAAAGGCCAAGCCTTCCATTGAATTGCTTCCCGACCTGCTCAAGAAGGTGCCCATTCTGCTGTTTTCTGGTGCTGAGGATCTCATTTGCAATCATCTCGGTACAGAGGCATTGGTTAACAATATGCAATGGAATGGAGGAAAGGGCTTTGAGGTGACCCCAGGAAACTGGTCCCCTCGCAGGCAGTGGACTTTTGAGGGAGAGAATGCAGGCTTCTGGCAAGAAGCCCGAAACTTAACATATGTTCTGTTTCATAACTCGTCTCACATGGTCCCATTCGATTATCCTCGCCGCAGTCGCGATATGCTGGACCGATTCATGGGCGTCGACATCAGTAGCATTGGTGGTGAGCCCTTGGACAGTCGCATTGATGGAGAGTCAGGCCCCGTGACCACAGTTGGTGGAGCATCCAACAAAACGCACGCCAACGCCGAGGAGACACACAAGAAGATTGACGAAGCCAAGTGGGCTGCCTACCAAAGGTCAGGAGAAATTGTGCTGGTCATTGTCGTTATTGCCGCCGTGGCCTGGGGCTACTTCATCTGGCGCCAGCGTCGGGGCGGTGCCGCGTACAGTGCGCTCAACGGCAACGAACCACCTAATGGCAGCGGTTCTCGTCTGGATGCGTTCCGTCGAAAGCACAACGGACGCGACCTTGAGGCTGCAGCCTTCGACGAGAACGAATTGGATGATCTTCATGTGGAAACACCCACTGCAACTGAGGGCAAGTACGCTGTTGGAGGCGAGGATAGCGACGACGACGAGGAATCCGAGCAGGGGCATAATAATGAAAAGGGGAAGAGGAGCCAAGCTGGCCCTAGCTAGACCATTTACGACCTTGGTTGATTGGGTACGAATGCTCCTCGCTGTAGAGACAAAGGCGGCGTTTGGGACTAACTACTAACCCATGTTTTCTTATCTATCAAGTGTATAGAGGGGATGTTTTTTTTTGGCGTTTGCACGTTGTCTAGCGATATATATATATGAAAATAAGCATTGTGTGCCTCTACATCTAGAAACAATTTGACGATGAATCTGCGCCATATAACGCCAGCTACCTAAGTAGTAATTTAGAGCAATTGGTTACCGAATCCCTAGGGTTGTTTTGGTTCATTGGCCATCCATGTGTTCATCTTGTCCTTATATCCAATCCTCAAAAAGTATGTTCCATATAGTTAGTACCTTTACTCCTTATAAAATATGAATCTCTCGGTTTTTTCCCCTTGATTACCCTCCATCACAGCTGAATCTCATTGTTCAGCAACCTCACCTCCTCACCAGGCTTGAACGGCGGCAAGCCGATATAAGGGCATCCATCGCAGCGGAAGGCATCGCCAAGAGCACAGTTGCCGCACGAGCCAACCTTGCCCTGGACAGTAAAGTCGACTTCGGTGAGGTCATCGGCTGCGAGCTTGAAACTTTGGAGTTTCTTGTCTGCTTCGGCGCGCTGGGCGGCGTCTTCGGCTTCGAGGCGTTCGGCGAGGCCGCAGGTGCAGTCTTTGCAGGCGCGGCGGCGCTTGCCGGCTTTTGGTTGGCATTCAGGAGCTGTGGAGGACGTAAAATGTCAGTATATGCGTAAAGGTGGCGATACCGTACAGAATGGAGTGGGGGGTGGCATACGAATGTTGATGGGTCGCTTGAGGTCTTCTTCCGTCATGAGGGTGTCTTCATCGATAAGTTCGTCGTCGTCGTCGACATCGAGGTCGTCTGAGAAGTCGATGAAGCCGACACCAGCAGGGGCAGCAGGCTTCCCAACTGCCTGCGCTGCATTACCATTAAGTGGAACAGCGGCAGCCGCTGCGGTTGGAGTACCCTTGGTGGTCTTTCGACTTCCCAACTTTAGAGTAACTACACCCTCGCCGTCGCCATAGTCAGGTTTGCCAAAGCCACCTTCGGATGTGACCAAGCCTGCTAGGACAGCCTCCTTGGCGAGCCCTGAGTTCTGACTCAAGTCTGTGCCGTCTTGTGCTTGTAATCGCCCTTTGGGCTTCAAAGACTCTGTAGCAGAGCCAACAACACTTCTGGATAGGAGCGGGAGGACGCTGTCGAGCGAGGAGGATGCATCAGCGAGAACGAGGACCAGGTCGTATGTCGCAGACGGGAGTTTGATGAGGCCTGCCGAGAGGCGGTCGATCATCTGAAGGTCTGTCGTGGAGCGGTCATACTGAGAAACGATGGTGGTGAGAGCAGAAGGGTGGGATGCGAGAGATGGAGGCGCCAGCAGGAGAGTGCGCTTTGTGGTTGTCGCAGGTAACGGCGAGAAGTCGTCCGTCGGGTCGATGGTCACTACTGATGGTGCCATTGTGGTTGCGAAACTTGGGGATAGAGACAACGAAGACAGAAAGACCGGTGCACGCTGGAGGTCTAACAGAGGATTTGTAAGTGGATGTTCCCGCGAAGGTTTCGGAGGGAGAAGTTGAATTTCAAATGAATTAGTCAAAAACGGCCGGAGAAACAATTTCTGACACGGGACACTGTGCATCTCTCTAAGACTTTGGCATATTGGACAGTGTTATTTACATGTCTAATGCACGGTCTATTGTCGCCGCGGGGTCTTTTGGCAGTGGTATCGATAACATATTGCCCCTCCGAGCGCGGAGCCACATGCCATGTCTCCGTTTGCAACCGCTTGATAATCGCTAGTCTTTCTCGTCATTTGTATTACCAACTTGTATGTCATCTTTACTTCAAATTATTAGCCCACGTCTTTCTAGGATAAATTTGATATCACGTCTCGGTGCTCTCAGTTTCGAGAGTTGACATTATAGTGCTCAATTATCAGAGCCGGGGCAGGCGTGCATATAATATCGAGTCCAGTATGTGTAGCAAACTACTGGCTTACTTGCTAGGGACCTGTGATATCCAGCCTGTGATTCGTCGATTAATTGTCCTATTATTTTCCATTTTACAAAGTAACAATAATAGTGCGCGAAATCCCTATCAAAATGGTACTTTCGATATTCTGGGTTGGAAATTTGCCTAGTAGTGATGAAAGGGAACTTTCTCAATATCTCCTAGTTGTTTAGCCATCAGTTTCATATCAAAAAAGGCCACGCAGCGGCACATTCAACCGTGCCGTTCATGTCAGTTATGCGTCTTTACGTCTGGTGCTGATAGATTACCTATATACATAGACAAAAATGCAAATGGACGGGATAGTTGAACTCAAGGCAAAGCAATCAGTCTCTTCATTGTGCCAAGTCCATCTGATATGCTGATTGGAGGTGTATTTAGTATAATCTATATTCATGACTTGCCTACGAGATGCAAATTTTGAATGACTGGGCGTTTCTTTGTTAAGGAGATAACAAATCGATTTGTAGAATACCTGAGTTCTGTAACTCTTAGCCATATACCTCATTCACTTACAATGGGCAGGGTCCGGGTGCTGCTGAGGACCGTTAGGCAGCTGCCAGATATGTATCAAGTATCACTCTTAGGCAATCTGCCACTTGAAAGGCGGACAAGGGATGGAAGAACATCTCCCCATTCTGCCATTGTTTACTGAGACTCTGGTTGTTTTCCTACTTGTAAATTTGTTGTGCATGTTTTTTTCTTCTCCTTCCTCTTCACCTCATCCTCATTCTTCAATGCGGGCATGCAGTTGAAGAGCCACAAACTGGGGTCATAAGGATCATTCTCGATTGTCAGACCTTGATAAACATATCAGCAAGCCTCTCAATCTCGGTATCAAGGTCTCGATTTTCTCTTAGCAAAATTCAACTAGCGTCTTCAAGTCGCTGCCTCAAAGTGAGTGTTCTGAGTCCTATTTTTTATTCCCCCTTCTTTTCATCCTCTATCAATGGACTATTGCTATATCTCCACCACCTTAAGAAAGAACCAGGCTATTCACATTATCCTGATGTGCCCTTTCCCAGTCTTATCGAATGATCGATCGTGATATTGGTCCTGAAAACTTTATGTCCCTTCAGAATTATAGAAGTTAGAGAGAGATTGTCCATAGTTAGGGATTGGTCCGTATTGAAGCCTGCCATAATCACGATAGTCTCACATATTCCTAATCTAATCTTCAGTTCCAAACCGCTTAGACTGACACACTAGCAGTTTTAATCCAAGTGCTCCTCTAGTCATCTGAGGCAAAGACGAAATGGCGGACTGGAATTACGCAGATACTGGGGGTGACGTTGGAGCAGACCCCTGGAATAGCAATTCCAACGATGCTTCGAATGGCGCTTTCGGTGAGATCGGCAATTTTGAAGACTCCGGTGCAGTTTCGAACAACAAGTGTTTTGGATGTGGCGAAGAAGGGTTAGTTCATTTGGTTGTTCCGTCTTTTGTTTGTCGGCTAACGATCATGTTGTAGTCACAGGAGATCCGAGTGCCCCAGCTCTGGGGAATTTACTTGCCGTTACTGCAAAAAGGAAGGCCACATGATCAAAGACTGTCCCGATAAGCCCCCAATGGTCTGTGAAAACTGTGGTGAAGAAGGTATGTCCATTCAATAAGCTTACATTGCATTTTATGACCTCAAAGCGACTGAACTAACAGAGGGATGCAGGTCATTTGAGGAAGAACTGCGAAAATCCCCGCAAAATCAACCGCGATCATATTGCTGACACCACTCCTGATGAGGCATGGAACAAACTCAACCAGGCAGTGATCGAGCGGGATACCGATGACGCTAAAGAGGCCATTCACGAATACGTCAAAGCCCTTGAAGGAAATATCACCTACCGACAGATCCAGGAGGCTCTCATTGACCAAGGTATCAATCTATGGTTGATTGCTGCAGAACGCCAATTAGTCAATGTTTTCACCAACATGGACCTTCAAGGAAACATGGGCAAGAAGTATAGTATCTCATATCGATTCACTGAGAAACCTGAGCGACCTCGTGAGTTTGACACTTGGCCAAAGGGCCGCGATGAGATTCTTTCCCGCTTGGATGATGCGGGAGAGATTGTCAACAGTGGCCTACCCAAATGTCACAACTGCGGCGAGCTTGGTCATACGTCAAAGACCTGCACCCAAGAGAAAGCCGAGCGCACAGATGCCCCAAAGATATCGTGCTACAATTGCGGCGGCGATGGTCATCGTGTGAGAGACTGTATGTCTTAACCAATGCCTGTTCTGTTTATCTATCTGACTATCTAGGCCCTGAACCTCGAGTAGACAGGTTTGCGTGCAAGAACTGCGGGTAATACTGGTACCCTCCTTGTCCAATATGGAAAACCTAACGTTGATACTGTGGCAGAAAATCCGGCCATAAAGCCTCCGAATGCGAGGAGCCTCCAAATTTGGAGAATGTTGAATGTCGAAAGTGCAACAAGAGTTAGTATCCACAATATATGAAATTCCAAAGAATAATGACTGATATGAACAATAGCTGGGCATTTCAGCAGGGACTGTCCTGAGGGCGGCAGCCGAGCCTGCCGCAATTGCGGGCAGGATGGCCACATGGCCAAAGACTGTGACCAGCCCAGAAACATGGACTCCGTGACTTGCCGCAACTGCGACAAAACGGGTCACTTCAGCAGAGATTGCTCTGAACCGAAAGATTGTAGGTTTTCCTTAGTTCGTCCGCATCTGAGATGCCTCGCTGATATAATTTAGGGTCTAAAATCCAGTGCAGCAATTGTGAGGAGTTCGGTCACACCAAGGTCCGGTGCAAGAAACCTCCCAGGGATTCTGAGACTGGAGGGGATGGAGACTTTGGTCAGCCACCTCAGCCTAACGACGAAGCGTGGCAAGGAGGCGCTTCCGCTGATGACACGGCCAATGACGCGGGTGAATTCACCTCTTCTGCATGGTAGTTTTCTGGTGGTTAATATCCCAGTGATGGATTTGACAGTTTTCATTTTCGTTCTTTCTTGTTTGCTGACTCCATCTTTGCTGCCAATGGTGCTGCAGAATATCAGGTTGCTATAGTGAAATTCATCAAACATAACGGGGCGTTTCTGCCCAATAATCAACTCAATCATAAGAATTTGTGAACAAACTGCTCATTCAATGTTAGATATTGCACAATTTAGAATGTTATGGACTCTTTCAACACGAACTTTGTTGTCGCAAGGTGTAACACGCTATTAGATTGTCACCTAGCTATGGCCCTCACCGACTGACCCCACTTCTTAGTGTGACCAGCCGAGGCCCAAAGGAACGACATAAAGCTAGTGAGCACTGAAGCAGATTCATCCCATTATCTCAGGTTACACTCAAGTCTTATTATCGAACTCGTTTCTACACTTTGGGAGAAGTAATCGTGTGTTATTAGAAATTCTTGCAAGCCCTTTATCAACTAGAATAATGAGTAGCAAGATTGTCTTATACCACTACACGTATTCGCCATATGCGAGGCGGATTGTCTGGTACTTGGCTCTTCGGGGCATACCATACAGCCAATGCGTGAGTGTCTCTCATAAGCCAGCACTTTTTTTTTCTATTAGATTTCAGAATATTGACATGGAGTAATCAGATACAACCTGGCATGTTGCCACGGCCAGATGTGGCCCGTCTAGGCATCTCCTACCGTCGCATCCCCATTCTCTCCATCGGCAAAGATGTGTATTTTGACACGCGTCTCCAGCTCCCTAAACTTGAGACCATGTACCCTGAGCTGCCTCGTCTTGGGGCCAGCACAACCGATCAAAAGGCCGTAGAGCGCTTGCTCTCGGGTTTCATTATTGATGGGGGCATCTTCACCACTGGTGTAAAGCTGCTCCCTACCGATCTGCCGTTTCTCAAGGATCCCAGGTACTTCAAGGACAGGGGCGATTATATCGGTGGGAACTTGACCAAGGAGAGCATGGACAGGAGCCGGCCGGAGGCCATCAACGAGTTTGCTGCGGCGTTTGACCTCCTTGAGACGACGCTCCTGGCGGATGGTCGGGATTGGATCCTCAAGACGGATGAACCTGCCCTCGCGGATATAGAGGCTGTGTGGCCATTCCACTGGCTAGCTGGTATCCCTGGAGCGCTGCCGAAGGATAAATTCTCGGCGACGACGTACCCCAAGACATATGCCTGGATCAAGCGCTTCCAAGACGCCGTCTCCGCCTCCAAGAGCAGGACCGAGAAGCCCAAGACCCTAACTGGTGAAGAGGCAGCCAAGATAATTGAAGAGTCCACATGGCACGATGCCGAAGGGGATGTAGATGCTAAGGATGCGCTGGTTTTGGCGCTGGGTCTGAAGAAGGGGGATGTGGTGGCGCTGTCGCCGACAGATACAGGTAAAGCGCATAAGGATATAGGAAAGCTAGTGAGCATAGATGCGAAGGAGGTGGTGGTGGAGGTGAAGACGGAAAAGGGGGAGACTCTCCGAGTTCATGCGCCGAGGCATGGGTACTGGATTCGAAAGGTGGATGATGAGAAGGTTGGAGTGAAGTTGTAGATAGGGGGGGGACTGTGTTGATGGTTGATATAGTTGGTGGGGATTGGTGAATAAGTGTGTGGTTTTATGTGTTTCTTGATGTGGAGTCTTCGTAAATGTAAATAGAAGAAGTCAGTCGCCAGATGTCTATATTGATGAGGCACCCCGATCTCAGATATTGAGCGCTTCAATCCTGGCAGATTTTGCAAGAGCTCGTTAAACAATGACTACAAAACGCTCCTCAATGAAGACCAGACAAATCTTTAGGTTTATGAACTCGCCAATGATTAGTTCATTATCACATCGACATCTCCAGCCTGTAGCCCTAGCCCACAGTTCAGCCAGTCTCAGCAGTTATCGCAATGATTCAGAATAGGCAATCGGTCATGGGAAGTCAACACCTAGACATGGCAATATACACAAATGCGAAACCTGAGATGTATATATATCGGTTTTGACTAGGAGACAAGACCGTGGCTAGAGATCGCTTCAATCCACCTCGTAGGCACACAACTAGCCAATACGTGGATCGTGTGTCATCATGGCCAACAAAGCCAACGTTAATCAGTATTACTGTAGGCAGTTTAGCTATGGCGGATAGAGCATTGCTGGCTCAAGAATTAGGCTCTTTTGTCAGTTATGACGAGTAGGTGGAGATGGGTCACATGTGTTGAGTCCGTCCTGAAGCTGGGTTGAATAGCATGTAGTAGACATTTTTGGAAGACTAGAGCCCATCATTATGGGTGGATAGTTTTAAATAGGCTGGCTCATACATTTGCATTGCTTGGGTCTCTTAGTCTCTAGCCTATAGGATGTTTATCTACTACCATTCTAAGGTTCGGTATACTCCGCTGCGACAGTCTATAGAGAGGCATCAGTCCAGGGTAAACACTAGGACAACAAATAGGAGCAAAACAGTACATTTGTACTATATAAGTTCTATAAAACTAATAATCACAATATAGCGAGTGCTCGCTACCCTAGAGGTAAATGAAAATGTGACTGGAGTAGCCATATTCGCCAAACTTCTAGGCTGTCTGTCTGTATATTGAAACCATGAGTCAGGTAGAGGAAGTGTTTGAGTTGAATTGAGTTGTTGTCTTTTGAAATGACATAGCCAAGTCAGCATTTCATAAGGAACACGGCTAGTGATGGGTAGAAGTCGCCAGGGCCACCTAGGCAAGTCATCTTTAAGACACATGTATTCAACACCAACGTCACAATTATGATCACCTCCAATGCCTAACCTGTATTGTGGCCACTGGTTGTTGGTGTTTGTGTTTTCCTTGTCACATCTCCTTACGCTAAGCGGAATGAGTTCGCCATGATGGGGCAGAAACAACCTACCTAAATGAGTAACGTCATCTAAAGAGCTGTTCCTGAACCAAGAGTCTACGTTTAAACAAGGTTAGTCCACCGCATATTCCAAGGCCCAGCGGTGCTTTGATCGACGGAGTGGCGCCGCCCAGTCGCGATTCTTCCCCCATACACATCACTGAGAAGAGCAAGATCTGATATTAGGAGTTGGGCTGAGGGAGTCGTTATCTTGACTGGCATCCTAGAAACCGGTTTCTCCATCGTCTCCAATGTAAATATTGAACTTGTGTTTTTGGAGGCGAAAAAAATACATATGTTGCTGTGGTTCAGGTGGCGCTGGAATAGAGTGTCAACCGACATGGCGAATACAAGAGTCCATTGGCTGGCGTGGATGTAGAATCTATTCGATTGTCTTCTTCCTTGCTTTAGAATCCGGAATGAATTGTCCCTTCTGGAAATTGAACTCCCTTGTGCACCCAACCGCTCGCAATGCTGTTCGCTTATATTATTCCGCGTGCCGTCAAGGCAAATTCAAGATGGATTTGATTGATCATCCAGCATCACCGGCACGGAGCGGAGAAGACAGACAATACTCATGGTTGGGCGGCTCCATACCACCTCGACCAAGTAATCTCGATCCTTCGGGCACAGAAACTATGGGACTGAGGGTCTAGGAATCGGGGTTGGGTTCTTCTGGATTGATGGAGCAGACGGCGGAGGAGGTTGGAGGTATTCTGGCCCCCGGGATCTTTGGAGATTGGGCCACATTGACAAAGACCCTTTCTCTGCTAACCTCGTCTGACTGGCCCCCCAATGCAATAGCGCTGTAGCTACCTGATCTTAGGCCGTCTTTGATCAGTTTTGTTTAGTTTTTTATAGAGCAAAGTTAGGCTTGGGGAGACGACGTCGGTTTGCAGCTAACATATAATCGTCGCAGATTCACAATGCTGGAGGGTTGCAGCGAGGAAGCAGTGTCAATTCAAGCATGTTGCAGAGACTGCAGATTGACAACAGTGATATTGATGATGATGCTCGTTTTGGCAGCAGCCCATTTCAGAAGTCTCTTGTCACGGGATTATTTGAGCTGGCTGGGTGTTGAGATTGATGTGGGACATGATGCTTGGCAAAAAGTGCGTCATAGTTTCCTCAGCCGTTATATAGCCTTGCAGCGAACGACTCCGCATCTACAATTCTGCACAAACAAGAGAGGGTTAGTATGTACGTACAATACACGGGCTGGTAAAACCGTTCCGTTTCGCGTCCAGCCAGCCCAATTGGGTTTATTTTCACGGCAATTGGCCTTCTCTGCTGGCTATTTTTGTATCCGCAGTGTATACATAGTACAGAGAAGACGCGACGGAGAAGCATTCATTCAGCAATGCAAAAAAACTGACGCCCTTCCGTCCAACCCGCGTCTGGAACGGTGCTAAACACCCGTAGGCTCGTGGCTTCCAAAATAAAAAGCTGACGTCACCAGCCGATCATCTTCTGTTACGGAGGAGCAGCCAAGTCACGGCACAGTGTCAGCCCATGTGGAGCCTGCAAGGTCATTTCAGGGGTCGGCTTAGACACTGTGTGTGCGCTGGCCATCATCAGGTCAAGTCGCGACAAGGGAATTCCTTCTGACATTTTGGCTGATACGGTGCGCTGTCGTGTAGGTATCTGGCCATGTTCAGGCTCCCAGATTCTCTCCAGTCTCTTTCTCTCTGTGTTCCCATCCATCTCTCGAAAGGGATGACCGTTTTGTTTATTTACGTACCAGCCTGATGAGGCAACTGAGAGACGGATCCCATTCTGGCAAACAAGGCATTGGCATCCAGTCATCCCTCTAGAACCTAGAGCTATGCAAAGTCTCTGACGTAATGTATTTTTTTTTTTGGTCGTGGCTCCAGCCTTTTTTGTCGAAACAGCTTGGGAGGGGGGGCACCCACCAGATGTATGTACATAACTACCTAGCTAAATACCGTAGTAGCAGTAATAATAGGTAGGCTGTAGCACAGGGTCGGTCTGATATGATACGGTGACGAATGGTGTTTTTCTATTTTATTGTGTTAGTGTGATGCGCCGCAGCGGCCAGCCAGGAGATGCATGCCGCAATATGGGAGGTGCTTTGGGTGATGCGGCGCACCAGTAATATACGGACATGCTTCTGTTTTGCCACATCATGAGCACGCAAGCGGCCCAGCCAGCAACAGCCAGCAACAGCCAGCCCTGGGATGGGGATGGGATGGGGATGGGATGGAGGAGATGAGCTTGCATCGGTAGGTGCCAATGAGAGCGATGCGTTGTCGGTGAGAATCTGATGATTGTGTATCTGATCCTCGTATAAAGGCCAGGAAGAAAAAGACCTAGCCAAGGTATCATCAGCGAGCTCAGCTAAAAAAGGATGGCAGATAATGATACGGTACATGATCTTGTACATGACAATAAACAGCCAATAACCAGCACCCAATCATAGAGGACGTTTGTTACTTTTGAGGAGAGAGGACTTGCTGAATATGTTGCTTGTCTTTTTCCTCTCCAGACTCAAGATGATGCTGATATGGAGCTTCGTCATCATCCATCCCATCTATGTACCATCTCCGCCCGTACCAAAACCTTGCCTCTGTCTGGTATTTATTACTGCACAGAACATCAGCATCGCATCCCTCACAGTGTAGCGCCATCATTCTCAACTACTTTGCCGACTTTTTAATCTCCTTGACTTGTTAGCATCCTCATCCTCGTCTTCCTCTTCTTTTGCTCAACAAACTACCTTACACGCAATTGCCCCATCACCACTCAGCGCTGGGACACTTCACTCACCCCTGGCAGATGCTCCACTCTCTCCTCTTCTATGTATTCTATTCTCCTGAAGCTCCATCCCATCATCTCCTCCCCCCCACCTTTGGCGCGCCACAGCCTGCATTAACAGTGGCACGCTAACTTCCATGTATCCATACAGTGCATGGTGGTTATGCCCGACCTACATCCCCGCATGTGGGCTGTGGGCTACAGGCTGCATTGCGAAATGGGCCAATGCACTGTGCAAGTACGCGGCGAGCAGGCAAGTGATGGGCGTGGACATCCAGTAAGACGTTGTTTGGTGCGTGAACACGGCGCATCTAGGGGAGTAAATTGCAAATGTCCACGTCCGCCTTTACGTACCTGGGTAATCAATCTACTACCTGGTACCTACCTGCCTGCCTAAGGAAGGTATGTAAATGTACACGAATATTGATTTAGGTAGTCTATTCATCATCCATCACGGAAGCTACTGTATGTGGTAGATACCTCGACAGACAATGAATGATATTACTGAGCACCTACCATTATTAATATGCCAAGTGGCTGCCTCGACGATCACGGTACTGCCATCCCTCCTCCTGGACATTTATACACTGTACGTCAAATTAGTATCCTCCAATCGCAACGATGCGTCGCTGCCCCTCACAGTGTGGAAACAGGGGTGCAGGGTTTGTCAGCGAGAGGGAAAGAAGAAAAAATCCCCATATTTCATTGCGCCGCCGGAGCCTTTAGTGGCCTGTGGCTCGCTGGAACAGGCTGCCGTAACGGGCACAGTGGAAGAAGCCAGCAAGAACAGTAGTAGGTGCAGAGCAGAGCACAGCACCGATAGAGAGAGAGACAAGACAAGACCAGTCAGACAGCCGCTGGCGCCGCCGCCGCCGCCTTCTTTTCTTTCTGCGCCTTCTTTTTTTTTTTCCCACAACGTCATCTCTGACGTCTTCCTTTCCTCCATCGTGCACACACACACACACACTGCGCTTCTTCCCATCACGGCCTTTTTCAGCTACCAGCCGACTATCACTCGCCAACACCGCAAACGTCCGTATACGCGCCCACGCCCCGCATTCAGCCATACATAGCATTGCTACCCTTTTTCTTCTTTCCTAGCGGCCGTCGAATTCGATCTCACAAGTGAGTGAGGAGATAGAGAGAGACACGCGCCTGCACAAGAGAGAGAGAGAGAGAAAGGGAATTTGCCTTGCCCTTGTGGTTGTCGTGTGCTGCACTTTTTGGGGGGGTAATACCTTGTCACCATTCTAGACGCCAGACCCTCGCGTTTCATTTTTTATTTTATATACCTTTTTGTTTTGTTTTATTAAGCTGCAAAGCCTTAGTTTTGACCACCCTCGAGCAAGGACTTACTGCAGCCGCCAATCTGGGATATTAGAGAGAATCCCTGCGTCTCCCTGCACTCCCGCGCACACCACACGGCGGCACAAGCAAAAAACAAAAAAGGCTACAGACAGAGAGATATAGAGAGAGAAAGTCGGCAGATATACAGCACATAGACGCAGTACAGACGCCAGCGAGACACGAACCGGGACCGCTTGCGCTACTTACCGTCCATTGCGACCTACTGCTACGGCCACTGCTGCTGCTGCTGCCGCTACGACCACTACTTCACTCCCCCGAACCATCCCACCGCCTCTCGCCTACACTACTCACCACCTCCGCCGCCGCTCGCGCTATCTTGCCTCTGACCTCATCTTCCTATTTTCGTCGTTTTCCTTTCCCCCTTCCCTTGCCTCCTCGAAAAAAACTCTTTTACCACTCTTTTCTTCCCTGGATCCTCCCCCACACAACAACGCGCCATACGTAGCCTTACCTTTACACCCCCCTACAGTGTGTTCGGTGCGTGTGATATAATACATTCATCGTCATCATGGGGACGAAGTCTGCGACCGACACTACAACTGAATCCAAGTCCCCAAAACAATCCAAATCTTCCCCCACACGGCAAGGTAAGTCAAACAAATGAAGCTGTCTTTTTTTCTTTCTTTCATTGTTTCATTCTTTTTTTCCCTTTTTGAGTTTCTGCATCGTCGTCATATCTCCGACTTTTTTGCCCTCTTTTGCCCAATCCAACCTCGCTGCTCTCCACTGTCGTCATTGTCGTCACAGCATCCTCCACAGGCACCACCGCGCGCCGCCGCCCCCCGTCCTACCGAACACGATCCCAGTTCGCTATCACTCCTACTACTCCTACTACTGCTGCTGCTTCTTTTACTTTGACTTCTACTTCTATTACTATACATTGCTCTTGAGCCTCATATCGTCATCATCATCATCGTCGTCATCGCCTTGCTTACCAAAGAAACTCTTCGCACCACACAGGTTCCACTGCCAGCGCAAACAACGACGCCGTTACGAAGCCCGACGTGACGTCCAATGCCCCAGTGGCCAAGCCGCTTGCGCCTCCACCTCGACCAGCTCAACAACAAGCACAGCAGCAAGGCAACAATAATACACCCGATTACTTCGCGCCCCAGGTCGCCGGAGGCTCCCTCAGTCTGGAGCCCAACCCGTTCGAGCAGTCATTTGGGGGTGGTGGACCAGAGACTCCTGGAGGAACAAAACTGCCAAGTGTTGCCGCCTTGACGTCTCCGTCATCTCTCCTTCCCGGCAGCAGCGCAACTCCCTTTAACTGGGGTGGAGGCTCGTTACGGACTGGTCCGTTGAGTCCTGCTATGCTTTCCGGTCCCACAACCGACTACTTTGGCGACACCCATCATCTTCGCGGCGGCTTCCCAACGCCCAACGAGTCGTCTCTGAGGACTGGATTGACGCCCGGGGGAAGCGGGTCTATGTTTCCGGCCCCGAGCCCCAACTCACAAGCTCTCTTTGCCCAACTCGCCAGTGGTGGTGCAACTCCCAGCACCATTGATTTCCACCGCACGGCCTTGAGTGCCGCCGCCAAGCGCGACCAGTCCAACGGTGCCCCGAGAACACAACCTCCAGTACAACAGGCCCAGACCGCAGTCTCGCAGCCTCCACAAGAAATGCCCAACGGCGCGCCGACTGCTAAAATCGAGCAAAAGCCTGCCTCGGGGCCGTTTGACCCTCACGACAACGATGCGGCTAACGGCCTCTTCATGCTCGCACAGGGAAGAAACGGCACTCAGAACGCACCGCAATTTAACGTCGCCACTGTTCCTGCTGTTAATGCTGCTGCTGCTCACGCACAGCCCGCACCAGTAGTTCCTCAAAACATGAATACCTCGCCTGCCATGGCCAACATCAAGGTCGATCCCCGTCGAGGCGTTAGCGAAGCTAGCAACATGTCAGACGAGAGCGATCAGACCAAGCCTCAGGCTCGGGCAAAGGGAAAGAAGAACAATGCCGCTACGAATGGCAGGAGAAAGGCCGACGAGGCTCCCGCCAAGGCTCCACCGAACAAGAAGTCCAAGGCCAATAGTGGAGCCGTCAGCATCGCCGCCGAAGACGAATATCATTCTGATGACGACGATGACGACATGGATATGAAGGACGATGGGAATGGGAACAAATCAAAGATGACGGACGAGGAGAAGCGCAAGAACTTTTTAGAACGCAATCGGTATGTCCATCCTGATGTCTCACGGACAAGTGTCATTAAATACCTTGTCGTACTAACAAGGCTCATAGTGTTGCGGCTCTCAAATGCCGCCAGCGCAAGAAGCAATGGCTTGCAAACTTGCAAACCAAGGTTGAGATGTTTAGCAGCGAAAATGATGCGCTCACTCAACAAATCACCCAGTTGCGCGAAGAGGTTGTCAACCTGAAGACGCTTCTCCTGGCTCACAAAGATTGCCCCGTTACTCAGCAACAAGGTCTTCACGGCGCCTTCATGTCCCAGGTGGTTGAGCCCTTCAACGCTCAAATGAATCCCTACGGCATGGCTGCTCCTATGCCCAATCAGCAGGTCATGGCTGGCCAAGGTGTCCAGCGACGTTTCTCTTAGGATCGCTAAAACGCATTACGAGGCTCACAAGTGCCCGAGGCAGTGCCAGCGCTGACGACCACACCCGGGTTTCTTTTTTCTTCCTCTACCGTCTCTCAAGACGACATGTCATCCCTTACTACTAATACGGGCGACTAGAGGCCAAAAGCCTTTTCCCAAAGCTGTTACAAGCGTATGCATTGCGGTAATTGGTTAACGCTATTTATTGCATTAAACGATGGCTCAACGCTTGTTATCATATCATGCCCTGTACCAACAACAACAACAATAACAACAATAACAATAACATTATCATCATCATTATTATTACTATCATGACGAAAAGATAAATGATCAGGTGGGACATGGCGCCCGGATCATGGTTTCTGGACAGCTCTGCAGAGCTTAGTCCTCTGATTCTACTTTTCCTCCTGCACCGCCTGCGGATGCAGGTAGTACCTTGACCTGTGACAGGGATCTTCTTCTTTTTCACTTTTTACTTTACAGTGTATGTAAATATTGGCAAGGCAAGGTATACACATCAAAAGGTGTTGGGTCCGGAGGGAATCTGATTTTGACTCGGTGGCGTTACGGCGGTCTCAGTACTCCTCAGGGAATGATGTACTTGGTGTTACGGGTTTCAATTTTTTTCCCCAAGTTTCGTGGTAGCTAGAGAAAACGCGAGCTGCCTGCTTTGATGAGATTATGAGGGTTGCCATGTATAATCGTGAAGATGTATTACCGAGCTGCGCTGCATTGGCCGGTGCATGTAATGAATGAAGGTGTAGCAACTTGAAAACTAAATAGAGACACAAAAATGCGTGTCGAACTCTGCTGTTACAATGAAATTATGGACATTAATTTTGCGTCAGGTATAGAGTACTTGCTTCACAAATGTGCAAATGATTGTTTTCGTTTGTTCTAAAATCCGGCATTGATCAAGGGCTTTGGCTCCTCCCCATGTATACTCAAAATATTAACTTACCATCTGTTCCCGAAAATGAAGCTTTCCAAGATTTTGTTGACGAAGTTGTCTCTGTTAGTAAGCAAATATCAGGCCAATCAAATCTCGTCATGCTGAGACCGAGGGGGTGGGGTTGTGCACGTCTGAAACCGGTTTAGCGGCAAGTGCCATGAAAAGAGTCCCTCTCCCGCCCAAAGGACTCGTGCGTCTGAGGTAAACACAACAGCGGCCGGTAAGGCGGTCTTTTTCTTCCACGACGAACTCCCCTCCCCAGCGTTTCGCTCTCGCACGACGAAGCAGACCAAAACGCATTCCTATTGACGGCAGCCGGACTCCGAACTTCATTTTAATCAACGACTCGAACCCTTTGCGCCAGCGCCTGAGCCGATGCGCTGGGCGTCGTCCGTCAACGCGCAACCGCTGTTCTTCGACGCGACAAACTTGAGTTTCCGCCTGCCCGCTTGCTTGCCCGGGTAGAACACGCGACGTTTCTCCGAGCTCAAGAAAGCGACGAACACCAACTTCCACCACCACCACAGGCTGTTTTTTTTTTACGCGGAGCTAAATTATTATTATTTTTCTCTCTATCTAAGATTGTTGGGAATAATAGGCAGCAAATCCCAAAACTTGAAGAGGGGAAAGAAAGGACTCAAAAGCGATTGGTAAAAAAACAACAAGACGCTCAAACGCCGATGCGGTCCGCCGGGGAGAGCCACAGCCATTATCCATGACGACTCTCATAGCTCTTCAGCAGCCGCTAGAATTTCTTAGCATGAGCGACCAGCCGGCGCGCCGATCAAAGCGCCATCCGGGTTCGTTGACCCATCGCCCCCGTGGAGGAGAGAGAGGAGCAGCAGCAGCAGCAGCAGCAGTTGAGGATGAAGCAAGTCACGCAGAGAAACGAGTGCTGACTAGGAGGACAGCCGCGGATTTCGAGCAGGACGATGACTTTCAGTTTATACGGAAATCGAAGAAGCCCAAGACAGAGGAGCACCCGGATGCGGTGTTGAGGACAGCGCCAGCGCCAGTACCAGCAGCGGCAGTAGTAGCACCACCACCACCACCCACAAAGAGGCCAGGAAGGGGAAGGCCGCCGACAGTGCGCAAGGATGCGACGGAGGGAAGAAGCGCTGCGGCATCATCGAGGGAAGGCGAGGGAACGAAGACGACAAAATCGACGACTACGAGGAAATCTACGAGGCGGAAACCCTCAATTGACGCGTCACCGGATGAGTCACAGCTGAGGATTCCAAAGAAACAGACAACGAGGAGGAGTGCGCGATTGTCAGCGGATAATGAGGAAGAACCGCCGCCACCACCGCCGCCACAGACGAATGGCTCCTCTCGCGGCCATGGACGCAGCAAGAAGGGGACATCAAAAGTAGCTGCACCAGCTGTCATCAGAGAGGAGGAGGAAATTGATGATGATGACGTAGCGGTGGTTGATTCTCCAGTTCACGAAGAATCAGTTGAGTCAGCCAAGATTGCGCTCCCGATGAGTGACACACCCATCATCAATCGCAACAAGGAAATGCGAAGGAAAGGAGGCACCTCGAATCGTCGGAGTAGTCTGGGCTCGCGCGGACGAAGAGCAAGTTCATTAATCGAGAGCGGACAGACGGCGATTCCCCATCGCGAGGTGGCGCCATCTGAATTCTACAAGCATATTGAGGCAGATTTACCAGAGCCGCGGCGGATGAAGCAGTTATTGATGTGGTGTGGTGAGCGAGCGCTTTCGGCGAAGCCGCGTGGGACGCTTAATTCTGGTGCTGTACTTGGAGGTAAGCCAACTTGGACTGGGCAAGATGGATTTTTTTAGAATAATTTACTGACTGGTGGATGTAATACAGCCCGTGCCATTCAAGATCAGTTGTTGAAGGACTTTGGGTCAAAATCAGAGTTTTCGAACTGGTTTAGCAGAGAAGATGACGCACCGCCGAAGGTGCCGGTTATATTGCAACCAAATCCGAGAAACATCGAATTAGATGAGAAGATGACAACCTTACAAGCCAAGGTCAAAAGGTATGTGGATATAGTCTACCTCCGCTAAATAGAATGTCCCCCATCTGACTCGCTTGGTTCCTCAGATTACAAGAAGAAAAGAAAGCATGGCTAGCCATACGAAAACCACCACCACAACAACCCCCATTATTCACACCACAAGAAACCGAAACCATTACGCTCCCCGACTTTGACTTGCTCGATCCAGAAGAAGGCAAGATCCGGGGTTTCCTCACTGAGGAAACCAGTTCCTTTTCCACTATCCGATCCCGGACGCAGGCGAGGATACGAAAGATACAGACCTCGCTCGAGTTTGAAGTGGACCAGCTGGCGGATAATGTACATAAGCTGGAGCAGCGGGTCAGGGTTGCCGGCAAGGAGGCAGACCGGGTGCTGAGTCTGAGTGCGGCGCGCTTGCGGGAGCGGGAGGAGAGCGAGAGGAAGAGTGCGGGGACGAGGGATATGCCCATTATGGAGGTGTTGAGGAGTCTGAGCAGCATATTACCAGAGGGGGGAGGGTGAAAGAGTTTCAGATTTCTCCCCTTGTTGTTCTCTGTCTTTCTCTCCTTTCCCGTTCTGATACCCACACTTATGATACCTCTCTCGCTCTCTCTCTCTCTCTCACCCACTCTTTCTCACTCTCTCACTCTCGCAACTCCCCCAGTGTCAATAACCTGGGGGGGAACGCACACTCTTCCTATTTCTTGCATTTATTTAATGAGACTTGACGACGAGACGAGCCCGGGCAGCGGCAACAGGGCGAGGCGCTTGGTCGGTTGCTTTTTTTAATGCTCATGCTTATGCTGTTGCTTTTTTTGTTGTTGTTTTTGGTAAGGGGGGATTTGGTTTTCGTGGTTTGACTACCTACCTACCTTAGGTATTATACTCTTGGTGTGAATGGGAGTGGGAGGACAACTCTAGTAGTGTTAAACGCAAGAGAAGTCTATCTAAATGCATATATTGTGCTACCGCTACTACTTTCAAAGGAACTAGGATGGGCATAACGCGTATGGAAAAGGCGGGGGGGCATGCATTCTACAGTATTGGAGGCTAGTGGATGAAAGGTTACGTTTTTTTCTTTTCTTTTCTTTTCTTTTCTTTTCTTTTCTTTTCATTTTTGGAGTTGGGATTGGAAATGAAATGGAATGGAATGGCTTGGTTGTGAATAGAAGAAAGGGGGAAGAAGAATACGAGTCAATGATGTGAAGAGTAGTGTTTACTGCGGTGTGCGTGAGGCGTCTGATGTGGTGATGTGGTGGGGAGACAATACTGATGGTAGAGGATGGTAGTGATGGTGAAATATATGTATATATCTGCCCTTCCCCTTCTCATCATCAATCTCTTGACGCCTTTTTCTTCATCCACCAAGTCCAAGCAAGCGTACATCATGATACAGCAAACGCCAGCGTATATCCCCGATGCACATGTCCATATATAGCAGCAGCAATCACCACTTTCCATTCCCAATTGGATGAACAACACCCGTTCCAAACTGGCCCCTGAGACGTCCCTTGTAATATGGCTATTTCATTAAAAAGAAAAGCCAAAAGGAACCTATTTGTTTTCGAGATAAAATAAAAAATAAAAAAAAATAAACCCATCACAAAACCCCACTAGATCAAGTGCTTCGAGCGGAAATACGCCCTCAGGTACATAATCTGCCAAGCCCACAGAATCACCAACAACCAAGTCGTGCCCACGCCGAACCACTTCACGCGATTATTCGTGCTCTCGTTCGTGTCGCGCAGCTTCTGCTCCCGCTGGCGGAGGTACTCCATCTCGCGGACGACCTCGGCCGTCAGCTCCTCGATGCGGCGCAGCTCGGCCTCCACGGGCTTGAGCTTCTCGGTGGCTTGGATGGCGGACCAGTCTTTGGCGTCGGCGCCGATGTCGACGTCGAGTTCGATGTGGCGGGTGGCAGGGTCGGGACGGCGGCCTTTTTTTGTAGTGTTAGATTGGGGGTTTTTTTCGTGTGGTTCAGGGGGGATTGGGTCAGGACATACTGCCGCTTAGGAGGTTCTCAAAGCACACGTCAAAGGCAGCTTCGTCATGCGAGGTGAAGACGACTCGAGACTCGCCTACCACGTCCCTAGATTTACCGTACTCGTTGCCAACAGCATCACGAACCTATCCACACATAAAAAAGTCAGTTGGGGCTGTCCCTCTCTCTCTCGCTCTCTCTCTCTCTCTCTCTCTCTCTCTCTCTCTCTAGAACCTGCAACACCAATCAATCGCTAGGAGGCACCCACAAAGATATTCACCACCATCCCATCGCCCTTTACTCCATCCACCGTCGACGTCACCACCACCAAGGTATCCTTGCTCACAAAGTTGCGGATGCACCGCTCCTTCTTGTGGCTCTCGCTACCAGGGTGCGGAGCCAGCTCGAACTTGAGAGCACTGGCGGCGCTGACGAGCAGAAGCAGGCTGCATAGCCATTGTATGGGCGAGGTCTTGGATGCCATGGTGGACACACAAATCAGGAAGTGGAAGAAGAAAGAAAAGAAGAAGAAGAAGCCGCTGCTACTGCTGCTGCTTATGCCAATTCGTCTGTCGCTCTGCTTGGTCGTGAATGTAGCTCCAAGGGGGTTCGCCGCCAGCAAAGACCACCTTTAGTCCAAGAAAGTGGAAAGGTGTCGCGTTGGTCCCAAGAAAAGGGTACGTCTCTGTGGTTCCCCCCTAGGAAAAGCACCCCAACCAATCAGAGGTAGTGCTGCATGCGGGATATCACGTGTGGGGCAGCCTCGCCAACTTTTGGAGTTCCAGCCTCGAGGTTGGTCGCATCGCAACACCACAGAAGTCCATCCCCCAGCACAGCACAGCACAGCACAGCACACCAGCAAACAGCAGCATCGTGTTGATTATCATCATCCGCCCAAGATGCCGAAATGTAAGCCGTCTTTTGTCTCCATGTGGAATATTTTCAAAGCTTTGGATTTCTTTTTATGCAGGATTGACTAACGCGATTGTTAAAATAGTCTTTTGTAAGCCACCACCCGAACCGCACCTCCATCAAACACGCGACGCTGCACCAAACTACCATTTTCATCACCAACACCAACATCTACATCTACACTAATGCTAACACTGCTCCCTCTCCAGGCGACTACTGCGATGTCTACCTCACGCACGACTCCATGAGCGTGCGCAAGGCTCACAACAGCGGACGAAACCACCTACGCAATGTCGTAGACTACTACCAACGTGCGTTGCTCCTACTCAACCACTCAACCAACCACCAGAGCTTTGCTAACTCTCTCTTTCTTTCTGTCTCTTTAGAAATCGGCCACGAAAAAGCCCAATCCGTCATCGACTCCATCACCTCCTCCTACGCCGCTGAGGGCCAGGCCCACGCCAACCCTATGCTGCCTCAGAACCAGCCCGGCCAGGGCTTCCCGCCGTTTCCTTTCCCAGGAGGTTCGCTCCCACCAATTCTCCATTCTTGCATTCCCCTGCTATAGAGGCTCCTCAAATCTACGTCTACTGCAACAATGAAGTACAGTGCAGTACAGTAGCTAATCTTCTTACTCAGGTGTTCCTCCGCCCTTCCCCGGCCTTCCAGGCGCTCCCCCTCCAGGCCAATTCCCACGTACGTCTCTCCCCCCCTGCCCAAGAACAATCTTAGCCTCCTCACTAACTCAACCGCAGCTCCCCCAGGCGGCGGCCGCGGCATGCCTCCCTTCCCCCCCGGCCCCAACGGCCTCCCGCCTTTCCCTCCGCCTAACGGCCTCCCCTTCCCCCCTCCAGGCGGTCTTCCATTCCCACCGCCCGGTGCTGGCGGCAGCGGTCCTCCCGGCAGTGGGGGTGGCCCTCCTCCCGGTTTCCCCGGTCTGCCTGGCATGCCTCCACCAGGGCAGCATGCTTTTCCTCCGCCTGGCTTCCCGGGTGGTGGACCTCCCGGTGCACCTGGTCAGGATAGGCGGTGATAGCAGCAGCAGGAATAGGAGCAGCAGCAGCAGCAGTAGTAGTAGTATGATGGTGGCTGAGGAACAAACAATCGTACATCAAAAAGATTGGGGTGTGCTGTATACCTTTCGGATGGCTCAGCATTTACGGCGTACATGGCGTTTTTGGGACTGCCTTGATAGAACAACAACAGTAACAATAACAAAAGGGCGAAGCAGATAATAAATAAAGAGGACTTGATCAGCCCCAAAACCATCATACAACGGAGACGGCATACAGGGACAATGTATAGTACTACAAAGCACGTTATCATCATCATCATGCATGTGAACACGGCAGTCATATCCAGTAATAAAAGCAATTCAGTTTAAAAAAAAAAAACATCTCATCAAATTCGCTATATACGATCCTTAATCAACCTCGTCATGATAGGAAGCTAAACCCTTGCCGCATATACATCATCATCATAATCATCATAATCATGGCGACGACCACCCCCAATTCTATAGTACAGTTCAAAGCCAAAAAAATAAAAATAAAAATAAAAACCTCCCAAAACTTCCCATTACCTATGCCTCCTACGTCTCTCCAAACGTTTTCTAAACGTTTTTGTCCTTTCCCCCCCCCAATCTGCCAAGTAGTCACAGCTTCCGTCTGAGATGCCCATTGTCTGTACCTTTCTCTCTGCCTCATACCACGAGACAAACTGCTTTAAGAAGAAAGAAAATCCACCAAGAGAAATCATGAAAGAAACAGCAGAAGAAAAAAGAAGTAGAAGAAAAAACGCCAGATTACCCAATGCTCCCCGCTCATGAATATTCGCATACGCCATCAAAAAGGCGAAGAAGGGCTGTTTTTTTTTCCATCGCCCAGTCGTAAAAGTCATCAAATCATTGCATGTCATGAGGTGGTGTGAACTCCTTTCTTCTTCACCTCTTCTGAACTAGAACCATCTCTCTTCCCATCATCAATCAAAATAAAAGTGTTTTTTTGTTCCTTTTCGATATATCGCTGAGACAACTTGCATACCACTCAAACAAGCTAGAACTGGGATGCCGCCGACCCATTCTCGCGTGTCTGGTTATTACGGCGTCTGATCACCTCGCCTACACCATCACGGACTTCTCTAGGCCCACTAATCATCTGGCGAAGGCGCTGAGTCCTCTTCTCCCTGCGCCGCTCGCTCAGCATATGTGGGATATTCTGAAACTCCTCCAACTTGCTTCCGAGTGAGAAACGCCTTGTCTTTTTCACACTATCTCCTCGGCTGAGACTCCGACTTCTCCAAAAGCCCTTGCGAGGCTCGCCATCCGCAATAGGCCTCGGTTTTCGTACCGGACTTCGGCTGACGCGCTTCCTCAGGGAATCAGTGCTAGTCCGGCGGCGCATAACTCGCAGATTTCCACTAGAAGTCCGTCGGATCGTTCGTCGCTGGGGGCCATACAAGTCATCCGTGTGATACTCTTGATTAGGCAAGATGGCAAAAGTCTTCTTCAATTTTGCACTGAGGCTTCTCGCTGGTGCTCCGGGGCGGTTGTCCACGGGTGGGTATCGGTAAGTTCCATCACGTCTCAAATCGTCATCATCATCATCGTCATCAAAATCGGAATCCTCGTCGTTGATCCATTGTGGTCGCCAAAACGGGTGCAGTCTGTCCTCTTCGGCCGGCCGATCCTCTGCTTGAGGGTACATTGAGTGTCCCTCCATATCGCCAAAATCACCTTCTTCGCCCCGAATTTTGCGCGAAAGAGAAAACCTTCTGGTGAGGAATCCAGGCGCCTTTGTGGTTGTAGGGGTGTAATCCACCGAGTGACGTCGCCGGCTAAAAGCTCTCTTGACAAGAGAAGGTCGTCGTCCGGGAGGTTTCTCCTTGAGGGATTCATAAAAGTTGCCTTGATGAGCCACCTTGTCAACGGCTGGGGTCATGCCAGATGGCGTGGCAGGAATAAAGTTGATAGCCGGTGGCTGCCCATTGGAGATGTCAGGTGACTGTTTTGGAGGCTGAGGCGGTGCTCTTGGGTTGCGGAGCGGTGAATCGACGTCTACGTTTATAAACTTCTGCTGTGGAGGAGTCACTGGTGTCTCGTCATCTGCGCCGGTCATTGTTATTTTGGGGGGATTTGAAAGCCGCTTCTGTTGTTCAGACCCATCCGAGGGCTTGTTCGAATGGTTCACCATCAGGACTGATGAGTTCTGGTGAGGGTACATGTGCACAGCCAAGGCTTCGGAAAGTTCTGGTGCCGTTCCACACGTTTCCATAGACGCCACAGAAAATGGAGTGTTTCGAGAAGAATACTTCCTTGGCGATAGCAGGTCGTCGTGTCGATCGGTATCAAGCGTATCAAAGGTTTCCTGTCTTTCTAGAGGCGCTCTTGTTGGGGCTAGCTCCAGGGACCTATCCGGGGCTGTCACTTCCGTCGTCTCGTGGCTAGTCTCTGGCTCCAATACGTCTGGAGACACTGGAGATATATCCGGGGTACTTGGACTGATAATATGCACCTGTTGGCTAAAATGAGGATCCGCTGGTTGAGGGAGGGCGGTATGAACCTCGACTGCTTTGGCCGTGAACGAGGGTGCCCTTGAGGGCGGCTGTGAGTTCGACCTCGACGGTGCCTGTGAAGGTGCCCTTGAAGTGTTGCGACTAGTGGGAGCCGAGAGAGACGATGACCGGGCCGGGATGGCAGGAGGAAAGTCAACCGTTCTTTCAGAGCCATCGGATTCGGAGTATGCTCGGCCTCGGCGGTTCGGGCGCTCGAATACAGGTGTAGTGCCCGGCGTTGGAGAGTTGCAAGAGCCAGAGCCAGCACTCTTAGTCCGAGATCGCTTACTTGACGTGGATCGAAGTGATGGTTCTTTGCTAGATTTGCGCGATGATTTGCGATCAGGCACAATGACGACCGGTATGCCACCGCTCTTCCAAATCTCGCGTCTGGCTCGGGTACTAGAGATGGACCTGGAGGACGACTTTGTCGTAGTGGAAATGTAGCTTTCGTGTCGACTTTTAGACGATTCGATTTGCGGGCTCTTAGCGACAGCTTGCTGTTGAGGCTTGGGCGACTCATTCAGATCCACGCGGTATGTCGATGAGCTAGATTCGGTATCGATAGATTCTCTCAAGTCAACCCTTCTCCGCACATGACGCAACGTCCTCTGTCTTCTTGGGAGTCCTCCGTCAACGAGTAGGACCTCGACGACAGAGCCAGACTGGGTAGACAGGCTGGAGGATCTTCGTACATTAGAAGTGGGCGCAGGGTCTGGTCTCTCACGAACCGGAGCTGTGACTCGGCGGTCGGTTCGACGGTTCGGGGATGCATGTACCACTGCTGGTTCTTGGAGCGGCATGTTTCGGACAGCCTTTATCGCATTCGTCGGCGACGCAGCAAACTTGTCGTGAACAACAGGGTCTCGGGTCCCGTTGATTAAGGGGGGTTCTGGAGTTTGTTTTTGTTTAATACGTGACTGGTATTGTTGCTGCTGATGCTGCTGATGCTGCTGACCCGAAGTCGTCCTTTCCGGCCGGGCATCTCGTAAACGCTGGGACTCAGGCGTACTAGGACCCCGCTTGGCATCAAACTTACCAAGCTCTGCATTTGCTCTTCTGGACGCGTGGTTGCCCTCCGTCCCATTGACCTGGCGTCTCGAGGGTTTGTCTGATTCCTGGGCATGTTTCGCGCGGGCATCCGTGGCAGTTGAGTGATGGATGATAGTAGCTTGGGAGCTCGCTGAGACTGAGCGATCCCATCGCGCCGGCCTGCCAGTTTCATCTTCAGAGGATGTCGGCTGCTCCTCGCGAGCAGTCTTGAACGACTCCGTCCGTGAATCCGGGCCCATGGCGCTGCCTCCAGAGTACGCGCGATCGAGGGTCCTCATGTTGGGGCGCAGAGGATTGGCCAGGCTCGCAGGATTCGGCGGGGTGACATCTGGCGTTGGCGGGCTGCGCTGGTCAGGCGGTGTTGCTGGCGGTCGCTGTGTCACGGCCTCCTGGGCCAGTTGCATGCTGGGCTCAGCGATCGCGGTCGGGCTTGAGGGGATGGTGGAGTGACTGCTGGAGGATGCGCGCGAGTGGGTAGGCGGAGTGGGAGGCAGATCAGGACCGGTGCCTATCCTGCGCAGTTGGTGCTTGAGGGTTTGGGGGCTCGAAGGCTGGAGCCCGAGGCCAGCAGGGATGGCGGGGGCGGGAGTTGCTGATGCTGCTGCTGCGGCGGTGTCGAGATAGAGGTTGTAGGTTTTCGGGGTGCGCCGAAAGCTGTTATCACGGCCTGGGCGGTCGCTTTGGGGCCGCGGCAGAGCCTTGTGCTTCTTGAACTGGCGCTGCTGTTGGTGCTGGCTAGCAGTGGTAGTAGCAGTGGTAGTAGCAGTAGTGGCATCAGCAGCATCAGAAGCAGCAACCACTGGTTCACGGGCTATGAAGCCATGGTGATGATGGCTGCCCATATCGGCGGCGGATGGGGCCGTCATGATGCCGGGCGGCGTGCAAAATAGGTATCGACCTACCTAACTAGGTGCCTTTGTCAATTAGCCTGGACTGTCTCCTATCGTCGGCGGCGGCAGCAACGAGTTTGCACGCTCAAAAGTCGTCGTCGGCAAAAAGGTGTGCAGGCTGCTGCTGTTACTCATGGGCTACGTGGCGACGACGTGGTTGAGACAGGGGCCTCTTTGCATGATGATGGACGAGTAGTCGTCGTCGTCGTCGGATCCCGATGGCTTCATTCAATTGGAGGCGAGCGACAGGCGAGATTCCAGATCGCTGGGTGAGTGAGGCGAGAGAGTTGGCAGCAGCTGCGTGCAACAAATGCAGCCAATCTGAGACATGCGAGTGAAGCTGCTGTACGGGAGTTGCGAGTAGCGTATGTAGTTTTGATGCAGCTTCCGTTCGAGCAAAAGAAAAGAAAGAAAGAAAAGGACCGGTAGATTTGGTGAGGCAGTTTTAGCGCTTCAATGCTGCGAGTGAGACTTGCGTGCGTGCCGTGCCGTGCCGTGTGTGAGTGGTTGAGTAAGGATGAGGGGTTTTGCGTATGTGTAAAAGGGTTAAAAGACAAAGCAATCACGAAAAAAAAAAAAAAACCCCCGTCAGTAGGAGGTGAGGTGAAGCGTGGTGAGACGAAGATGCGGCTGGTCGTTGGTTCGCCTCGTTCTTTTTTTGTAGCGACTCCAAAAAAGAATGCAGGCAGGATTCGGGCCAGGTTCACGATGCAGGGGGCGATGCTGCGACAAGTAACCAAAAGGACATGACGCCTGCGATTCTTCGAAGGAGGGGTTAAGTTGAGGAGTAGGAAGAGGAGGTAGAAGAGGCGGCGGCTGGGGAAGATGGAAATCGCATATATTGAATATGAGTGAGAGAGAGAGAGAGGGAGAGTGACAGAGTAGACTGACTGACTGAGTGATTGACTGAGGGAGAAAGGATCAGGTAGATAGATAGTGCAGGATAGATGGTGGGTAAAATTCCCAGGCGAAGCAGCGGGAGGGGTTTAGTTATGATTGGGGGCTGGGGGGAGGAGGTGGTGGGTGGTGGTGGTGGTGGTGGTGGTAAGGTGGTTTTAATGTCTCCAAAGAGAAACGTCAGCCAGAATGCGTGTGAGGATGAGGATGCGGATGAGGATGCCAAAGTCGTAATTTATTCTGGTCTCCAAAGCGAAACATGAAACCCCTTTCGGTGAGATGGCAAGAAAGAAAAAGAAAACATTTAATAACTAAGTAAACAAACAAACAAACAATGATTAAACAAAACAAGGCAGCTCATCAAAGCCACCCTTTGACTGAGGTATAATTCAGCACCATAAGACGCCTACCACCACGCCTCATCCGTCCCGGTCTATCCAGCGTATGGTGGTGGTGGTGGCCCACAGGCGCTTGGCTCAGTGCATGAAACGGCGGCACTAGGCGGTGTTTTAGGGGGGGCAAAGGCTTCTAGAGCGGCTTATGTAGGTACTGTTGTATGGGCCGGTAGAGGCGCTAATGAGGTGGAGGTAAGATTAGGCCAGTATCTAGCTGCAGTTATGTATGGTGGCAGAAGGAGACCTCGAAAATAAGACAATTCGGGGACTCGGTACGGAGTAGAACAACATGAATCGCAAGAATCATCCAAGACCGATATCCACGAAAGGTAATATTAAAAATACACATACATGCAAATTACCCGCTATTCCTATTCCTATTCCTCCCACTGGTCTGGTTTCACACTCATCAAATCCTACATATGCACATCCATCTCATATTGACTCAACGGCCACAAAGAGACACTGTCTGTCATCTTACCAAACAGGCAATATCCCAGATTCCCTCTCTACCTACCTCATCACCAACAAAAGCGTCAAGCCTCTTCTTTCATATGCCAATTCTTACTGCCATTACTGACTCGATTTCCTCGCTTTTATCACTGCCATTTCCATCATCGGTTAAAGGATAAACCCCCCCTCTCTACCACATTGATAGTGTATGCCCACCACACCTCAACACCCATCCATCCCATCCATTCGCCCATCCCCATTTTTTTTTCCTTTCATCCTGCGCTACGGGGCGAGCCTAGCACCTTTTCCTTCCTGTCTTTCCTTTTTTTCCCGCTGATTTTGACTTTGACACTGTCCACACCAAGCCTGGCAGAAGTTGGTTAAACAGGACAGGCGGACAGCCAGCCAATGTCGGCAAATGTCCAAAACCCGCGCCGCAGCGGAACGGTCCTCCCACCTTCCCTCTCCCTCTCCCTCTCCCTCTCCCTCTCCCTCTCCCTCTCCCTCTCCCTCTCCTTCCACCCCCTCCATTAAGCGCCTTTTCGTAATGGCACTATAAGTCACGTTACTAGAATGCACGTATGAGGTATCACGTATCTATCAGATGCATCCCCAAATCTGGTGCAACCTACCCTATCAGACTGTGGCATCTTACAAATTACACCATCCCCTTGTTCTATTTTAAAGTCCAACATCAAACCTCCTTTTTTGGGACTCTGAGGTTTCATCCACCGCTAAATGGACTCAAATTCTCAAATCAGACTATGTAAAGATTCCCCAACTCTGTAATGAGAAAAAGACAGGGGCACAGCACCATCACCACCACCACCACCACCACCACCATCACTACTAAATGTTGGTGGCTGGGCGCCATATACTCCCGATCAATGATGGATGCTAGCCATCCAGGCCACTCGCAGGACTCGACATCGATAGCGTAACCTTCTAGATCATTTGCCGAACTAACGCCGGCAGCGCTCCCCATTTGCCGTCGTGTGTAACTGTGGGGGTGGACATGGTTTGTGTGTGTTGCGCGAGTCACTCATCTTCTTCTTCTCCTTGCCATCATCAGCGTCTCCCTTTTGGGCAGCTGGATTGCGCAAGCCATTATATATCGACATGACATGCCGAGCATCACTCCCACTTAACCCCGTCACACAAAACAAAAAGCATCATTTTTATCTACCGCCCACTTCTAATACAATCTTGAACCTTTATTATCAGCATCAGTTCCCTAGAAGTTCCAGGCTTCGCTTCCCTTTTATCAACATTTATTTAGCCACCATGTCCTAATATTGTCCATACCAACAAAAAAATATGAGTCGTTTCATAAACAAGTCATTGTCAATTTCATAGACTTGAACAGCCCATAATGTAGTCTCTACCCCTCTCTCCTGTCATCAAATCATAGACCCCTAGTTGATGTTGAACTGCTTAATCAACTCCACCAGTCTGTTGCCTTCGGCCTTGTAGTCCATCGGAGCTGCACTCATAACTTGGTATCGTATCCTAGAAACCAGCGTTAGTCATATCTACCCAGGAGCAAATTAGAACAGAAAAAGAACGCCTTACTTTTCCTGGTCGGCATATGTGTGCATCTTGGCTCTGCATCGAAACGTAAACTTCTTGCAGTTGACTGCCTCAAATGCCTCCATAAACTTGGTATCGTCATTCTCCTTGAGCTCCATGAGCTCATTTGCCGACATGCCCAGTAACACTCTGCCTGTGTCATCAAAGCAGTTGAGCCACTGCTCACTTGTGTGGTCGGCCACGTGCACCGATAAAATGTACCGATAGTCCGGCCGGTCGTGTGATTCCTGGCATTTTTCGCAGAGCCATGTGCCGTCTCCTACAGATGTGACCTTCTTGCTGCAGTCCTTCTTCAGACAAGCAGGGTAGCAAAAGGTGTCCTGCTTCGAATAGATAATTGTAGCCTTGATTGTGTAGTATGCCGGGCTATCCATGCCAAGGCTCTCGTCCTTGACCTGGGAAATCGTCTTCATCTCATCCTTTCGCCCAGTTGCCCCAGCCACGCTCGCCAAGTTCTGATGCGTAGCAAAGGTATCCATCCGGCCAGTCGAATCATACCACCCTTTGAGTCTGTATGCATCGGGAATGTCAGGGTCGAGGGTCATTGTGCCTGATGACAACAGGCTCAGAGTCTTGCCGCCAAAGTCTGAAACCTTGGTTCCCTTGAAGGCAACTACCTGCTCTGGGTTGGCTTCAAAAGAGCTAGCTGTCTTGCCCCAAATGGTAACTTGTACCGAATACCCAGTGTCATCAACCAGGGTCAACTCTCTCTTCTGAAACGGCCTACCATCTTTCTTGGATGTAATCTCACTGACTTCGGCAACCTCCTTGAGCACACCAATAACATCGACAGTACTGTCCTTCTCTACGCTCTGCAGCTCCTGAATAGTGCAAAAGTTGAACCTCACTTGGGGAATGTTCGTCTGGTCTTCCGCTTTTTCAATAACTGTATCCCGCTCAAAAGCGAGCTCGTAGTCATTAGGCAGGTTGCTAAATTGCTTCTTTGCCAAAGACACCTTGCACGGACTAGAGATGTAGTAGACAGAGCCTTCCTGCAAAATATCGTAGAACGAATCACACTGGTCGTTGAAACCAGTAGCCTTGATCTCGCCGCTCTCGTCGAGCAAGTTCACGCTGAAGAGTTTTCCCTCTCCAGTAGGTTTATGCCAGGTCTTAATATCTGACTTGAACGACACGCGAGCCTTGATCGTCCATTTGTGGGCAAAGGGAGACAGGCCCTCGATGGGGTATATATTGGCACCAGCGTGTGTAGCCGGTCGCGAGGCAATGGACTGCGGCTGGGGTTTGGTTTCTTCTTCTTTCTTGGCACCGTAAAAATCATTGCCCGCAATTGTTGTCTCGGTCGGTGCTTTGGCATCCACAGCTACTGGTTCACCAATCTTTTCCTGAGTACCAAGAGACTCGATTACTTCAAGGTCAAGGATGAGCAGGATGCTAAAATCAAACACACACAAAAAATTGTCAGCCAACAAATATTCACTCGTGACTATTTCTTCAAGCTTACTTCTTTCCCTTGAGGTTATTCGGAGTATACTGCTTCACACGGGCAAAGCAACCTCTCACCAGCTTCCCATCGTGGACAACGTGATTTGCTTGGGTAGCAAGCATCGTCTGGACATAGTGGTCTCCATCGCTCATAACCAGTCTATACCGATCGCCTCCTTGGGCTGAAGGAGCCATTGCTTTGATTTGCAAGCACTGCATGACCGGGACTGGGAACAGCTTCGCCGCCTTGTCGGCATCATTGAAGATGACGCTGTGAATCGTTCAGAGTCAGTAAGGCGTCAAAAGCAGGATATTTCTAGTAAAGAAAGTCGCTTACTCGAGGCATCCTCGAGATAATGCAGCCTCTGCGTCCATTTTTACTAGTTGACGACTTTAGTTCCGCTGGCTTTGAATCTTGCGGTGGCGATATGGTCAGACAGCACAGCTCTGGATGATGTGTGGCAGCAGAGGCACCGCGACGACGCGTGCTTTCACGCGTTGAGTGAAAACGTCCATCACGTGATGGCGGGGTGAGCGGGGCGGAGTGGTCCTTGATACAGCATCAAGCTAAATTATCCTTTGACTGCGTTAAAGCAACAGTTGGGGTAGCTACCAGGGTTATCAACCAGTTAAATTTCTAGCCCCGCCAGGTACATATATTCACACTAAAATTAACTAACAATCAAAGTACCCGCCCTTTAACTTAATACAATATAGTAACATTATCAATACTATAATGTTAATATATTAAATTCATTTATAATTTTATATAATAGAAATTTAATACTTCTATTAACATATAATTATTAAAATATGAATATATTACATTTGAATATATTAAACATATTTTAAAATACTTTTACATATACTTATTATTTTTTTATTATTTCGATATCTGTAGTAGCTAAAAGGTTTCTTGATGTATCAAGCAATAGAGGAAGTGGATGTGGGGCCTGCGACCGAGCGCTGCTTTAACATGAGGCCTTGTAATAGTCAACGGCACCTAATATTTCTCAACCTCTACTTGATACCAAGGCTTGATGTCTTGTACTCTTCTCACCTGCGTCCTTTCTTTGCCTCTTCAATTTATTCAGCTTATTCTAAACTTCGCTGTCAGATCCTGTGAAAATGGGCTGACACCGTCAAAGTAACGGAACGATAGTTACATCTCAAGATCAGCTATCTCCAGATTAAAAACTATCGATCAGCAGCCGGGCCGGTCTTTCGAGGCATTGTATTGTCTCAAGGTACACCAAATGTTGTTGTAAGCACTACCTAAGTTTTCGGAAGAATCAAGTTCTTCTCTTGAGGTCCTTTATGACTGGGGAAACTCCAGTCTCATTCTTGCAACGCTGGGTCTTTCGTTTCCATAAAACAAAGTTCTCTGCGCGGGATTTCTCTGAGTGGGCGAACCGGCGGCTCGTCGAAATCGTTTTCCCAATCATGAACCCAGTAACTAGTAAAGTTATGGACTCGAGTAATCCCATCCGTCGGAATCGCGTTGCCATTATCATCAGGGAGGTCACAAGGGGTGTTCGTGCGTCGTGCTTTTCGGGACCTCGCGAACCTTGCAGCACTTGCCAGATACATCAGTCTTCTCATGTTGATGACTGTAACAGTTGGTTTCCTGACTATTATCTGCTATTCTAGCTCATAGTCAACCAGTACAACATATTTCTCCAATGTCTGATCACGGGCCGTCAATTCCAAGACGAAAGTATAGTATGCCTGTTTCCCTCTCCCGTCTCGTCTTGAGAACCTACCAGCATTGGCAGGGAAATGCCGACCTCCACTCTTCGTTTGAACTGAATATGTGAATGTCGTTTTATATCTCCTCCACACTGCTGGAGAAATGCTCGAGCCATCACCTTCGTATTTCATGTCCACAGTCTGGGTCTGCCTGATGAAGCAAACTAGTTCTAGAGCGGCTCATTCGACAAAACTGGATGAGACCCAAAGAGGATCCGAAAAGCTACCGCATTTGGTCGCTGTATCTGACGAGGGGGGAGAGTTTATTTCAGAGAACAATAAAGGAAGAACTAAAGATTTAGACTTCGGCTTTCTGGGGAATTGGCCTTCTTGGTCTGTTAAAACAGCATATCCGAGTGCACTGTCGTTTGGATCCCTTCGGATCCTTAATGTCGCATAGAAGCCTTGTTGTCTCATCATCGAGTCAAGCGTCGCAAAAGGACTGATAGCCCCCATTTCTCTTACTAACTCTGGGTACTTGCGAAAATGGGCTGGCGAAATAGCTAGACCATTGGGTGAGAATCGTATATCTGTGTCTATATAGCTCCATGCTAGTATAGAGGCGTCTCCAGCAACTTTGATTATCTCCTCTTGGAGACGCTGGAATGCTCTCTCTCTCTCACCATACATCATTGGCAGATTGACATTGAAGAGCCCGAGTAGCGAGTAGGCATGATCCTCGATTCGAGTGGTCTGTCGGTTTGCAGCCCAAGACATACACCGTGCCACTCGGAATGAACGTAGCTCCGTAGGATCTCTGGTGAAGGATTTAACATCAACTCCTGTCACTTCTTTGATAACTTTATTCAGGTCTCTAGCCGTACCAAGTTTTTCCCAACTCTGGTCAACAAATATCAGATTCTGCGGGGCTAGCAGTTCTTGAAGCGTCCAACCCCGAGTAAACCATTGAGACGCCTTGAATGACCAGAGCCATTTCGTCTCAGACAAGAATTTGCCATGCTGATTAATGATGTGATTGGGAACAGCGACGTCGGAGAGGTAAACATAGCAGACAGCGGAGCTCCAACACCATCGATACATTGAGTTAATGGCTTCTTGGAGCTCAGCGCTACTGGATTTGTCGATGCAAACTCACCCTACACTTGTGACAACATGGACTTTGTTGGAGCCCTCACGAGACTTGTAATTCTCACTCTGGGTTTAGACTTCGTACACCATTTGTTAGGAAGGCACCCTGGGGAGGCTTGGCATTAGATAGATCTTGCGCCTTCTGCGCAGTAGATACAACACCAGATCAATCAACACCAACGTAAAAGACTTTGTACAATACTTGTGATAAGACTTCATTGAGTCTATTGCGAGACTGTACCCAACACCATTGCTCGTCCTACAGCCTTGCCTAACTTAACCGTCATTTCCATTACTTTTGTAGGAGTACAAAATCATTATCGCGCTCGAGGGTCTGAAAATGGCCCCCCATTATGTCTCTCAGTGTCACTGGTGGTCCCATTTGTGGGACTCTAACAGAACAAGCTGCCCCAAAAGCTGTTCAAATCAACAGACCGTCCACAACAAATGGACGGCCACTCGCAAAGGACATCCATTCGTAAAGGCTGTCTAGCTCAAAAGCCCTTTCAACCACAGCATTACCACACAGTTCTTTCCACTATTCAAGCTCATGATTAGATCAAATCAAACCTTCAAATGACCCAACGATTTTTAAAACCATCAAGCAAGATTGACTATAATCTCATATACATGAACGCGAAGATTCACCACCCAGGACGCTAGCTCCAATCAAAATCAGCGAAAACCACGCTCGTTCAATTTCCGGCTCTCTTCATGCTCTTCAGTGATGAAAGCATGGAGGTTAGGAGTGCTTCACACAGCTCAGGTTACTTAGCTACTCATAGCTCGCGTTGCACCCTTGTGTCACCCAAGGTCAAATATAGGAACAGATTTGCATGAGAGAAGATTTCTCTTTGATGTTATCCGCTATTTTCAAGTCGATTCTACTCTTGGCATACATGCAACTAGGTTAGTCGTATTTGGCTTGTTACATATAGCTCAACCTCGGCTCAATTCTACTCAGCATGAATCACGCTTGCTCAGGCTTATAACCACAATCGGACCTTTTGGTTCCTTGTCCTGATTCTAGTCCTGATTTTGGTCCCCCAACTCCTTCCCCTTTTCGATCCTAACATCAGCAACTTTGAACGGATGGACACGATGATACTGTTTACTCGTAGAGATTCGCAGGTCTGCCTACAAGACCTTCTAAATTCAAGGTCGAGGATCAATCACTCTTTAAGGAGAACCATGCTCATGCATGTTGTTTTGCATAAGCGTGTGTCGTTGCTACGATACAAGCGAGCACTACGGAGTACCTGTGAACAGACTCCTGCGCTGAGGGTCTAATAGAGGCCTTTAATCAGGATCGCCGGGGGACCTGAGGTTCTCTTGGGAGCAACCTTCTCCTTGGAACTTCCCTCTCGTAGGAGCGCTGCTCTCGTAGGAGCGGTCTTCTCCTGGTAGTTTTCCTCTCCTGGAAGCTTTCTTCTGCTAGGCGGCCTTCTCCTCGGCGACCTTCTCTTCTTAAAGAGGTTCTTCAAGCCCAATAAAGCCTATTTTTTTGCCTTGACTTCAAAAGTTTTGAAGCTGGTCACGGTACTACCTCGGAGAATACAATCATGTCGGCCTCACACTGCTGTGGCATGCCACTAAGGCATGAATTGAAGAGGTCAAAAAAGTTGTATTCTCTAGCTAAAAGGTAGGAGAAGCGTGTACTAGTAAGTCTACTCGAGGATACATATGAGGCAGAGGAATGTTGCATACTCTAGGATGACAGGAACATTTGAAGTCACAACCACATAACACAAAACCGGTCTCATCCGTTCTCTGGTCCAGCAATAGTATCATAGAAACACATCAGCTATCAAAAGGCCTGTACCTGTCCGACTCTTCTCGCTCTGAACTAGAAAGCTGTAAGCACGAAGAGAGGTTTTCTTTAGCATCCCGTAGTTCTGACTTCGCCCTTTCGTACTAGTCGTCATGAATCAAGCTCCAAGTAGAGGTCGACTCTGCGAAGAAACTCTCCGAGAAGAGAAGGTCGCCGAGAAGCGAGAAGCTAGAAGCTCTTACGCTATCGCGATCCTCACGTCTGCTTCGTAAGAAGGATTGACAACGCATTGATGGGCAAGTGGTTCTTGCCACTCGTGCTAGCCAAGGGTGCGCTGGTTCTGATTCCCATCTTCAGCATGATGTTACTATCGACGATCGGCTTCTTCGATAGCTACTACTACGCGATTGAGTTCAGTTTTCGGTTTGGCGGCGCATTTATGGAGCTGCGGCCGGACCACTCTTGCATCTGAACGTGTTCATACACATGGCCTTCTTCCTCGCTAATACAGTCATTGAAGCAGGTGCAATGTAGCAAAAACATTGACAGGAAGGTAAGACCGTCTGGCCAGTGTGTTTATCAAGAATCGTCTTTCATCTTTCTTTTCCCTCTCCAACACCAACACCAGCACGCATGTGAGTACCATTTATTCCACACGCTAGACACTGCTCCTAACCATTACAATCGCCGCGACATTGGACTGTCTGCCCTTCGTTGAAGCAAGGGGGATCTAGGCTCCATACTGTCTATGATCTTACTGCTGCAGATGATGACATGGCTTTAAACTAACTGCTTTCCCTAGGCCGGTGCTTCGATCCGGTCGCGTCATTTCGCCTGCCGCCGCCGTCGCCCGAGCCAGGGCTGCTTTGGAAGCAGCATACGCTGCGGAGGAAGAAGCCCTCTACAGGGGGGTGGGAGGATATCGTCTGCTGCGGCTCGTTGCCGCGTGGGAGCGGGCCGAACGGGCCCTGAAGCGGGCCGAGAGAGCCCTGAGGTTGGCCACTCGCCGACAATAGCTGTAAGTGATAATTTTCCTTTTTTCTGTTTGATCATTCGGCTTGACTTCTACTTCTACTCTTTTACCACACTGCCCATTTATTCTCTTCTTTTGTCCCCTTGCTTTGTTTCTTCTTTTCCAGGACGATTGGCTGGCACCTTCTCGTGGTGTCCTGGGTCAGTAGCGCAGCCTGTTCGCGGGCCTGTCAGCGAAGCCAAGACCAGCCAGCAAGGTAGGTACAAATCTGTTCAGATGCACTGATTAGACCATTCTTTGCATCATTCCCTCCTGGCGTATTTGCCATAGTGATGCTGGATCAACAACTCCTTCTGGCAAGCGCAGATGATAAATTGCATCGCCATGGGACCTGATATCAACATCCCGTAATGCCTCCTTCTCAAACCGTACGTAACAGGAATTAGGGGCAACCTTCCTCCAGCACTCAACAACATCATCACTGAGCTCAAGGTCCCATGTACCACGCCATGTAAGTGTAGTCATTCCATTTGCAGTATGTCGCTGATAAATTGCTGCACATGCTTGCCCCTGTTCACTGTTCCAGAGCACCATGCTTTTGAGCTGCGGCATATTCAGCGCAGTCAAACTGGCATTTCGCAATAGTGTGTAAATATTTTGACGAGGAGCTGTCCGAGCCAGTGTGGATGATGTGAGTGTCAACGTTTGTAGGAGATTCCAGGTACATGATAGCTGCTGGCATGAGGTGAAAAACTGCTGGGCGTCGATCATGTATGAAATAGAAAGATGCTCAAAATTATGACTTTTGGTGGCAAACGCTTTGGCTAGCGCGAGATCTACAGCTGAGGTAGTTTCTGTATATCCGCCTAAATGTGACGTAGCGTTATTTAGTGCCAGTGCAAGTTGGTTATTGAAGTCCTTGAAGATAGATACTCTTTTGACGTGTTTTGGAAGAGTATCCTGGACTAAGGAGGCTAGTTCTATCAAGAGATCAGAAGGAAATTAAACAGGTGTTTGATATAGGATTAAACGTACCATTTGCACATGCAACCTGGCAGTCTTGTCGCCGGACACGCCACAGCTCGTAGACTATACTTTCTAGCCGAGGAAGTTTCTCCCATAAGGCCTTTAGTACTTCCGGAAAAAGCTCATGTCGAAGTTGTCGACGTATCAGAAAGCCTGTAACTGCATGAACCTTAGGAAGAGTTTGGGGGACGTTCAAGCAGAGTGGAGAGAAGAGCCGCAATATAGCAGGCGCATCGGGAGCCATCACTTGCTGACCATCAACCCAGCCGTGCTTTGGGTCATGCCATCTGATAGCTTTCTCCTGCTGGGTCCAGTCTCCAGTGTCTTCATGTCCGGGTCCAAAACAGTAGTTTTTGAACCAATGTTCTGAGTCGCTCGGTGAAGATGCGTTCAGCTCGAGTGTCAGTCGACCCGTAGGCTGCCAGGTATTCAGGATAGAAAAGAGCCTTAGGATAGCCTTTCTAAAAATGGTAGAGTTACGATTGGACAAGGTGGCGTTTCGCTGACAAGTGGGACAGGCGTATCGGGGAAGCTCGATATTCAGACAGATATACTGGACAAGAGGCCTTTGTCGAATAATGAGGTTTTCAAGTCCATCTAGACAGGATACCTGCAATGCCAGTTGGCAGAAATTGTTTGGTTCAATAATGGTCTGCCATTCTTTGCAGACAGCTGCCCACAGAGCCCAGCCGCGAGATTTCTGGCGCGATATTTCCTCGAGGATCAAAAGACGGATCTCTGTAGGCAACGAGGCCCAGGGAAAGGCGTTATCATCGTGTCTTTTCGGCATTTTGAGATAGAAGCTTCTTTGGCAGTAATGTGGCAGTTGGAAAGGAAAGTATTCTGAGAAAAGTATAGATGTAGCCTTCAAAAACAATTACCTGGTCCGTGCACGCAAGTCCCTAAATTTAGTGAGGGTCCCCGAAAGTTACTGAAGCCAGCGCACGGTCCAGGTACTTTCTTCTGAAGGCAAATCAGCCACTGAGCCACAATCACGTTACACCCCTGGGTAACTCAAGGTCTGATCCGGAAATGGCTTTGTGTGAGAGTAGATTTCACTTTATTGTTATCCGCTATTTTCAAGTGGATTCTGCTCTTCAGTGGCATACACCCGACTAAGTTAGGCCTTTTTAACCTATTACATCAGCAAAATCTTACCCGGCTCAACCTCGACTTATTTATGCTCAGCCTGAATCATGCTTGCTCAGGCTTGCTCGGGCTTGCTTATAATCAAAATCATAGTGCCTCAGACTGTTTATTACCACAATCAGGCCTTTTAGTTCCTTGTCCTGATTCTGGTCCTTCAGCTTCTTGCTTTTTTTAGATTTCAACATCGGTAACTTTAAATACATATACATGATAATACCGTTTAGAGACTCAGAGACGTTACTATGATACAAATGAGCACTAGCTGTGGATAGACGCATGCGCTGAGGCTCCAGCAGAGGCCTTTAATCAGGCTCGCTGGGGGACCTGAGGTTCTCTTGGAAGCTACCCTCGCCTGGGGGCTTTCTCCTGGGAACTCTCCTCGGAGTGTTTTTCTCCTTGGAGCCTTCTTCTCCTCGGCAACCTTCTCCTCGGCGACCCTCTCTCCTTAGAGAGTTTCTTCGAGCCCAATCCTTTGCAGAGCCTATTACTCCGCTTTGACTTTAAAGATTTTGACGCTTGTCACGGTACTACCCCGGAGAATACAACCATATCGGCTCCATACATATCAGACTACGACGAGAGTAAAATGAGGGTAATTCCAAGGGGTTTACCTCACTTAGCATAGCGTGAACGAGGACTATTTCTGGGCCCCTAGGGCCCTAGGTATACCCCCCCTGCTCATGTGGACGCTGGAAGGGGCACTAGACTTAAAGTTAAGGCCCCTCACGTGGCTTCCCGTTTGCGTGGGAGACAAAGGGAGCCAAGCGCAAGAACTTGCAAGGAATTTGAAAGCGCTGAAGAAGCCCCTGGACAAACAACCCGGAGCTTGTTCTCAGTGAGTACTTTCGATTAGTTGTTAACATTGGGGTGAGGGTTTCTAGTCGTGTACTTATCGCCTTCCGCTAGCATTGTCTTTTATGGCATGTATCTCTATTGAATACTTAAGTTATAGTATTTAAAGATCAGCTTTTGCCGCTTGCAGATTGTGGTTTTGTGTGCAACTATTTATAAACAAATATCTCACTCGGGATATGGATTTGATGTCAAATCCAAACCATACATATTATAGGGGGAAAATAGTCAACTGAGCTTAGAGAAATTGAATTGCCTGACGTATTTCAATAGCGAATGTTTGAGCATCTGGTCAAATTACGCATAATAAAGTATGTTGCAATATACAGACGACAGGGTGATGCGTTTGCGTATGGCATCTTAACCTTAATGTTTATTCGATTGCTGGGCTTTCAGATATCTCTCTAGCATCACTTTCGGTCCTCCTCGTTTTCGAAGCTTAGCCCGCCTATTGTAGTCCCTGTTCATCGAAATAGTAATCTCCCTATAGTGAGTCCAGTAGTTGAAGTAGGCATTATCGTAGTTAATAATCGTTCTATTGTCGCTGGACGCCTAGGTCTCCGGTGCTGAAACCGCCGCAGTGGATGGAATTTTCTGAGGACATCGGTTTTGAGTTGCCATTCTCTAACCAGGAGAGTTATTTAGATGGCGTGAATGAATGACCGAAATATCGCGATAGAGTTAGGTTGACTATTGCTCCGCCGCGAGCCTGATTTCGGGCCTTCATTACAAGATCCGGAATCTGAGTGTAGCACGCGCATATGCAGATGAAAAAGTAACTGAGTAATAAAATAATATAACTTTGTATTGAAAAGCTATGTACATCCTGCCGCCGAAGATGGCGGCAGATGCCACCTTTTTCGTAGGGCAAAGGTATCGATGGTGAGTCTGTAGTGCAGCAGGTGTCCACCCATATGTATTCATACCCGTCATTTAACGCTAGGCGACTAAATTCGTAGATTTTGCGGTAACCTTGCTTGTTCATAATGCCTCTCGGCTGAGGCTGTCTATCCCTATTTTTATTTTGCCTCATGGCTCTACACATGTCTTGATAAGAGAGCTCGTCAGACTCCCATCGGTGCGATAGAATTGCATACTCCGGGACATCATCCCCAAAGAAATCGTGAAATTCAAAGCTCTTTGTGTTAAGGAGACGCATCTTCCCTTAGTAATAGGCAGAGATGTTATATAGTTCTGGAAACTGCGCTGCTAAGCTCAACAGGATAAGTCAAAGTCAAGAGAATCAGCGGCATCGATGAAGAGATGCACGATTGTTCGGTACTTGAGGCTACATACAATAGGACCCCTCGATAATTCCTCCAACTACCCCGCGACACCTATTACACTGCATTACGCCGTCCACTGTATATTGGTACATACGTATGTCGAACAGATCATCGTCAATTAATCCTAGATAGAAGGAATTGGTAATTAATAGCATTGTAAGATGAATATTCTGCTTTATCTATTACCGCTAACAAACAATCTTGCCTCGTCGTGGGACTCTTTTGTGTATCCGCGGTAACCACACGGGTATGACGTTGATCAGCGCCGCGTCCTCGTGCAACCGAATCCTACAGCCAAGGGCATCTCCAACGATCTCACGCCTCGTAGCTCCCATTTCTATATCCCCTCACACAAACAAAAAAACCCCAATATATCTCAAATAGGTCTGAGTTTTGATTGTGGAAGTTCTTTGACATACAGTTCCATCGAGCCATTGTCATCATGGCCGACTTGGACAATGCTACAAAGGCGCCAGAGAGCGATGCTCATGAAGCTGCTTCACCATCACCGTCACCATCACCAGACGCGCCAGCTCAGCAAAGCTCACATACAGGCGAGCACTGCGTAACAGATAGACCTACTCGTGCGTTGTCTCCATCTTCTGCTCATACCCCCAATTTTTTTCGCTGCCATTTTCTAACTCTTTCCCAGCCACCGGCCAATCCTCCACTGGTGAATTCATCAAACTCAACGACATTGACGTAAGTCAAGTCCCAAGCAGCTCCAACACCACCAGCAAGCTGACATGCCCATCATCCCATCACCAGGTCTACATCTCCAAGCCCCCAGACTACCCACACACGCCGTCCCGCCTCCTCCTCCTCCTCACCGGCGGCACAGGCATCAGATCCACCAACAACCAGATCCAAGCCGACAAGTACGCCTCCCACGGCTTCCTCGTCCTCGTTCCCGACCTCTTCGCCGGCGAGACTGCCCCCGGCGGCAGCGCCTCCTTCAAAGATGAACCGACCTCTATCCTCGAGCAGGTGAAGCTGCGTGCGGTGGAGGTGGCAAAGTCGTTTATGATTGATATGTGGCTTGCGAGGGTCACGGAGGAGAAGGTCATGCCGGTATTGAAGAGGGTGATTGAGGCTGCGAAGGATGAGTTCGCAGAGGTGGTGAAGCACGGGGAGGGGATTTACGCAGTGGGGTATTGCGTGGGCGGTAGATTTGTGCTTTTGCTTGCAAAGGGAGGAGCAGGAGCGCAGACTGAAGGCAGCGGTGGTGCTTCTTCTACTGATGAGGAGGCCGGCGTGGTAAAAGCCGAGCCGTATATCAAGGCTGGGGCGCTGGCACACGCAGCATCAGTTACGCCCGATGACTTCAAGGACGTGCAAGTTCCCCTGAGCCTCGTCTGCGTGGAGGACGACGCGCTGTTCCCAGACGAAGTACGGACGGCGGGAGAAGATGCCTTGTCAAACGCAAATGTAGAGCACGAAGTCCAAGTCTACCCTGGCGTGCCGCACGGTAAGTGAAACCCTCTCCTATTTCCAGACAAGAGGAGATAGTCCGTGTAGTGTTGGTTTGCTGACATTTGTCTGTCTGTTTTCCAAGGCTTTGCCGTAGTTGGCCAATACCAAGATCCAGCAATCAAAGCCGCACAGGAAACAGCATATGAGCAAATGCTCAAATGGATCAAGGAGCACTAACATCCATCGCAGTGTAGCGTATTACTCGTTTCCCGCCTTAGTCCACTGTATCTCTTTTCTTTCTCTACTTAACTGTTCACTTTGTCTTATTTGATTGACCCTATGAGGTATGAACAGCCCATAGTGGCAGGATCACATATCAGCTAAAATAATCAAGAAATCGTACACACAATCTTGCCATTATTCATGGCGTCCTCCATGTGCTTATGCGCCTCCTGGATCTCCTCCCACGGCAACACCCTGTCGACAAAGATCTTGAGCTTCCCCGACTCAAAGTCAGGCACGTACGTCTCCAACTTATCCCTCAGCTGGCCCTGGTAGTCGACGTCGCGACTGCGCAGCGTGCTCCCCTCGATGCGCAGGCGCTTGTACAGAATCATGCCGACGTCCGCGTTGGGGACCTTGCTCCCGCCTAGGGTGCCCAGCATGACGATGCGGCCATCCCGGGCCGCCACGTCCAGGTTCTTCATGAAGTAGTCCCCCGCGACGTAGTCGACGATGAAGTCCACGCCTTTGCCGCCCGTCTTGGCCTTGATCTCGCTGGCCCAGTCCTGCGTCTTGTAATTGAAGGCCGCGGTGGCACCCAGCTCCTTGGTGATGAAGTCGAGCTTCGACTGGCTCCCTGCCGTGGCGTACACCTCCGACGCACCAGCCAGCTTGGACAGCTGTATGCCTGCGACGGAGACGCCAGATGCTCCCGCGTGCCAGAGGACCGACTTGCCTGCCACGAAGCCCAGCACGTGGTGCAGCGCCTGCGTGGCGGTGATCCACGCCTCCGGCACGGCGGCGCACTGCTCGTGCGTCAGGAACGCCGGCTTGTGGAGCAGCATCCGCGTATTGACGGCAATGTACTCGGCGTAGGCGCCGCCGTACGCCAGCCCAAAGACCTCATCCCCGGGCTTGAAAGTCTCGTGGTCGCCGGATCCGAGCGACTCGATGACGCCACTAAACTCGACGCCGAGTGTCTGCGAGGTGTTGGGCGGGACGGGATAGGAGCCCCGTCGCTGGATGATGTCCATGCGGTTGATGCCAAAGGCCTTAATCTTGACGAGGGCCTGGTCGCCAGAGGGGGTGGGCTTGGCCGTCTCGGCGTTGATGAAGAGGGCATCTCTCTCGCCTTTGCCGCCTTTGATATCTACATCTGGTTGTTAACTTTGTGTGTTTGTAATGATGTGGATTTAATGTTGCTACAGGGTAAACCATACCAATTGCTCTCATTGTTCCAACCATTGTGTTAGTACTTATTTATCAGTCCCAGTTGACGGGGGAAATTTTGATATAATGGTTTTGGTGGTGTTTCTTCTTCTTCTCTCCTCTCATGCCTTGACTACTCAAGTCTCCTTTTATTCGGCGGAGATGGCGAATAGACTTTGGAAATAAACTAACAATTAGTCATCTTGTGAGGATTTTGAAGGTGCTTTTTGCAGCGGGTCGACCACTTATTATTTGCTCATACATTCGTCATATCGTCTTCTTTGATGTTCCATCATAAGCCATCACAAGAGAAGTTTCTACCTCTAATGGTCTCCTCACGGCATCCAATTTTTTTTTCATATCCCCCATTCAGCTATAAAAGGCCCAGCACTGAAATAGGCAGATACGCTCTGATAGCGAGGTCTAGGTAGTGGCGCAGATAAAGCAGTTACATGCCCATTGAGGATCAACGATATTCCGCCTTCTTCCGTAGTATCAGCGCCTCTGACGTTGAGCACTGGCTCCAAATGCCCCGTGATCCTTTGTGAGCACATCGGTTTCTTCCTCTCGGATGTCGGCGTGCTCAAATGTATATTTCTTTGAGTCGCGGTACGCGCGCCGCTAGCATCGCGAGTTTCTACCCTAAGCCCCAAACACGCATCGCCGAGCAAGCTGTCAAAGAGGTGATATGTTTCGTACTAAAAAGGAATCATAACCAGTCTGATTAATATTTCCCCGTGAACACCAATCTCGAGATCTCAGATTCTGTCGCGGCCGCCTACAAACGCGTATCATAATGTCGGCGAATCATCGGCCAGTTCAGAATCCTTAGCACATATAGTACATTAGGTAGCTATTTCAACTCTCCAGGGTCCAGTCTCCGGTGCTGAGCAAATTGCTACTTAACAAGACAAAACAAATACCTAATCACAAGGCGGCTTTTGTTTCACACTGCTACTTCAACACCCAAGACAAAAGATCGGCCACGACTGGACAGTTGCAAATCATGGCGAATAAATGTGATCACGCTAGTTGGGTCTGGGGCTAGTTCGCCAGCGCCGGCCAGCAAGTAGCAGAGACATTCTTGGGCTCAGTCATCAAAACAGCCGAGCAATCGTCGCGGGCCGTCTTCTACATTCCGATTTGTAGATGTAGATTTCTATCATGATACCATGTAGGGACGTATGTAACTCCGTCCATACTGACGATGCTGTTGGCCAATATGTGAGGCATTTGAAGATCAGCATTATTTGTCTGAGCTCTTCCTTCGTTTGCTGTGAGCTGAGGTACAATCTGTCGATGAAATGATCTAGATCTTTTCCATAGACCAAGCTTATCGGAGATGTCATGACATCTTGCCTGGAGCGGTCGGACAAGGCCAGTTTGGGAAATTGGCAGATGCAACGGCCACAAACAGCCAATGTCCAAGGCATGAACGACGCATGAGTCAACAACCACACCCCGAAAGCTTACTTCCTACCGTCCCTGAAGCTCGGCATTATGCCGCGGGAGAATTGCTACGGAGAGCGCCGTATTGTATGTTGGCGGATTCAGCAAACAAGTTGGGTCCGTTTGTCAAGCCACTAATGGTTCTCTGAATGATATGGCAATTGGCCTGATGCTAGCAATTCGTATCCGCGTAGAATATGTATCATTCGCCTTCTTATTACCTGGGAACTAGACGAGAGCCGACTACGGAGAGACAACTATGATACGTGCATACGCATTCGTATGCATCTGCGATTGACGATGATACGATGATGTATTATTTCAGAACATACCTCGGCTACGTAAAATGTGGCAAGGGAGGAGGTGTAGGTCGTAAAACGCACAGCTGACAGATTAGGGTCTCGCAAGAGCAGGTGGACAAGACGCGTAGACTCATCTGGATATTTGACAGAAAACGCACGCGTAAGTCACGGTTTGGCGATTTGCACTGCCTGCAGATCCCTCAAGTTGGCTGAATCGCAAGGAGACGACAAAGAACCCAACCCAACCGAAACAACCCTGTAGGTGGAATTGTTACTAAACAAAACACACGACGAGTCTTGGAAAAAGAAGATCAAGAAAAGCAATACAGCGCGGCAGCCCGATCAAGATCCAATGTTCATCGAGATGAGATCAGGGGCTGAGAGCTGCAAGTCAGACCGTCGGCTGGGGGCCTGATGTCGATCTTTACCCAACTATGAGGATCATACTGTGCAAACGGGCCATCGCCTCGAAGGCTTTTGTTTCTTATTTCCACCGTCTTATCTATGGCGGGACGGTCTTCCGTACTCAATATGTTTTTTTCTTCTTCTTTTTTTTTTCCGTTGGCTTGTTTTGAGTTGACTGGATAACTGGTTATTATTAGATAGTTTGCCAATCTAGCCCCCTAATTAATTACACTGATTAGTTCGTTATAGTGATGTCTACGGTGGTGTCCTGGTAAAGGCTGCCCCGTAACGAAGCGACGGCTGAAGAAACGGGAGTCGGAACCTGTTGTTGATGCGTGGCAAACCTTGGCACGACCGATAAGAAACTGGAGCCAACAGGTTTAGTTTCCCTGTAGACAATGAATTTAGTGGACAAGCAGCAAGGATGGTGGGTGAAAGATGGGAAATGAGCAGAGGGGTCTGTACCGGGGGGGACATTGGCTGAGTGACAGTTCTTTAGGCGCGGCCAACCTTCAGCGGATGATTCGTTCGATTTTGTTCAGGGCTTGTATTCACTGACCACTCACCGTAATAAGGACGGCGGTTAGTGAAAATAGGGGAAAAAATCATCTACGTGCCTCAGAAGAAGAGGCTTGTTAGTGTGTGTATTTGTATGCGTTAAGGAGAAGATGAGGAAGGGGAAGAAAAAAGCGGCACTGGAGGAGCTTCCCCATGCAGGCATTCCGACGGAGGGGATGGATACGCCCCAGTCGCAAGTGACTCATTTCGGCAATGCCTTGGAAAGCATTGTCGCCGCCTTAAGGAAAGGGAGAGAAAGCGAGAGGGTGATAGAGAGAGAGAGAGTACTCCGTATGTATGTATGTGTGTGTGTGTGTGTATTTATTTTATGTGTGTTGTGTTGGGTACTCCCTGTTCTGTTCATTCATGAGTCAGAGTCAGGGCTCGTATCGCAGCAGCATTGACATTGACAGCCGTGAAATTTGCAGTCCCCAGCCTGATACGGACGCGTATCTCCGTGCTGCTCTGGTACCTGGCTATTCATTAGCTGGATCTCGGACAGCAGGCAAGCAACGTGGGAGAACGAATATGCATGGCGCACACACCCCCTCCGTTTCCCTTCCCTCCTCGTCCCTCCATCTCCTTTATTTTAGGGTGGCGTCTCAACTTGAGCGGCATTTTCCATAGTTGACGGGTGGTTTTGGGGGGGGGGGGGGGCGGCTATTCCGGGTAATTGACCGCTTTTTTTTTTATTAATTCCCCAATATAATAAGTGAGTAGACAAGCCTCTATTTTCGTAGGGTTTATGGGAAGGATATATTTGCGATATGGTAGTGTTGGCAACTATTGGTGATGAAGATGGGATGGCGGGCCAAAAAAGCCCGTCAGATGTTTGTTTGGGAGAAAGCATTTTCGGGATTGGATGCAGCTCCTGGCTGGACAGTAATTGAGTTTAATTGCGTTGTGGAGGCTGGCGAGCGATAACAGGCCATCCATGGCAGGCGCGAAGCTGACAAAACGTTCGTTCCTGCATTAGCGCCAGGCCATGGTGCCCCAGGCGGTCTGTTAGTGGACGGGGGGGCCACTAAAAGGGCTGATCTGATCCATTAGTATTCCATCTTGATTGATACCAGAGCGTGCCAAGTGCCCAGCTTAGCGAGTGTGTCCAATCCAGCCCTTCATTGTTGGCTGCTGGACCGCCTGTAATAAATGCAGACATGAACCTTGGAAGCGCTGGACCGCTCCAGGGCTGTTTGCCAGAGCGAGACACGGCACGGCCAATTGACCAACCGTTATCCGTCCAAACAGCCACCGATATCTTGGGATGGCGGCGGCATAATGATGCTGAACGACGGAGAGGCATTTGTTAAAGTGCATGCGCATAGTTGATCCGGCGCACCTATCTTCATTCATGCTGTCAAAAGAGAAGATATGGCATATGTATTGTTATTGCGGGCTCGGGCTAGAACTGCCAGAAATTGGGATGTCGAGACATTTGAACTGAAGAGCCTGTGTAGCACCTGGGTAGGCATTTGTTATCGCCGTGCATGCCAGACGGCCCCCTGTTTTTCCCTTTCCATTGTCCTTCCCGAGGCGTCGTAGTGCCAATAAATCCAGATGAATTAGTGGCTTCTTGCAGTGGTTGGGCTGGACGCAATAATCGGACGTTATCAGTCGAGCATTATGACTCGTACATCGTACATCAGGCCAACCCACTAACAACCAGCAGCACCACCCACAGGGGACCGCCTTTTTTGTTCACCCACTCTTCGATGAGATGCGCACTTTAGTTCGGATAGCCAAACCGGCGGCGTGCCCAGTTTTTTCTTCTCTTTCTTTCCCGCAGAAGCAGCTCGTGTCTATTTTCAGGTCGATTTCTTAGCGAGATACGCGTACGGGGGTATGGAGCAAGCAAGCATGTAGATTCGGGGGGGGGGGCACTAATAAACGCGAGATTCCCACGATAATCAAAAAAGGACAAAGATGAGGAGGAGAGGCGGGAATATATTCAGCGAGACCTATGCGTTGATTTTTAGTAGATATTTTATTTTATTTTATTTTATTTCATTTCAGTTTCTTCTACCTCTTCTTTTGTTCTCTTATCGTTCCTGTTTTCTTGGCCTCTCTTTTTTCCAGGATGCTGCTGCTACCACCATCACCGCTGTAATTGCTTGCTACAGGTGGCTTTCTACCCCCCCTAACGTGGGCTAGTGTAGCGCCCTTTCGGGCCCTCGTCCTAGCAAGTTCATTTTCCTTTTTTCTCTTTCAGGTCCGTCCGCACTGAGCCTGTCTGGGTTTAACCCGCATAGGTCAGTGATGCCACCCTCCAGGGCTCTGATTCACCCCTGCAGCGCGCACTGGCAGCTTCGTGGCCCCAGTCCCGATATTGCTTGTTTGTTGGTCTGTCTCGTCTCGTCTCGTCCTTCGTCCTGACTTGGTCTGGCCATGTCTTGGGATGGATGGGCTTGTTCCCCTTCTAGCGCCACTTCTGGGAGAGGAGGATGCTTATACCTAATGGGCCTGCCTTTCTGTCTACCTAGGTAGGTATGCATTGTATGTACTAGCCAACTGCTTCTGGGCCCACCCACACATTCTTTTGCACTGGATGTTTTTTTTTGTTATTATTGTTTTTAATATATTTTTTTTCACACCCCCTACCGCTTTCCCCCCTGGCCAATCTGCCCCCCCCCCCCCCAAGAGCAACAGCCCAAGCTAACAAGCTTGATATAAAGCTCGATCCCTCCAGGCGGCCATCTCATTTCCCTCTCCTTCTCTTCTTCCTCACCACACACAATCACGCTCGCTAGCACATCAGCCTTACCTTGACTTCCAGTCAATTTCATTCGTTAACCAACAAACTCGCATCAATACCTAATAATCAGCTCTATTTCGAGTCTAATCCTCCTTAATACCGACAAGATGAAGTTCACCGTCGCTGCCGTTCTCACCGCTGCCGTTGGCGTCACTGCCAATGCCTATGGCAACGCTACCGTTGTCACCGAGGTTGTCGACACCTACACCACCTACTGCCCCTATGCTACCCAGATCACCCACGGCAGCAAGACCTACACCGTCACTGAGGTACGATAATCGGTTATACACGTAGACTGGCTCTCGAGGAACACTGTTCGGTGGAGAAAAGACACGGACAGAAGAGAGCAGATAAACGGGGATGCAACAGAACAAAAGTCACTAACAGCTTCACCAGGCCACCACCCTGACCATCACTGACTGCCCTTGCACCATCACCAAGCCGGTCTACACCACCAGCAGCGTCGTCTCCACCTCTTGGTATGTCTACTCTACTCGACTCAGCAGAGTCACGAGGCAAAAAAAGAACTGCGGCTAACAGCATCTACAGCAGCACCCCTGCTCCCTCTCCTCCTCCTATCTACGTCAACGCCACCACCCCCGTTGTCCCCATCTACTCCGTCCCTGCCAGCACTGGTGGTGTTGCCCCCACTGCTCCTCCCACCGTGCCCGCCTCCGGCGCTGGCAAGGCCGTCCTCTCTGGCGCTGGTCTGGCTGGTGTTGTCGGTATTGCTGCTTTCTTCCTGTAAATCTGTTAAATATCGCCTCGCCAAGTTGCCGCCTACGACTTCAAGGTTCGATGATCTGAGGAGTTCGCGGGTCTGGCCTCCAATCCTGCTGTGTTTAGAGGAGCGCTGGTTGTTTTTGGGTTTACGTTAGGATGGAATATGCAACTTTTGGGAATGATTAGAGGACTCTTGGGATAGCGGACATGCAAGCTTCGGTGTTCAGAGGGAACTCGATTTTTTGGGGGTCGTCCACGGAAAGATGCACAACTATCTGCTGTGTGCGGTCGTTTCCGAGGCTGGAATATAATTTGCCTTTTTATCAGCAGCAATAGGATGGGTTTGCCATGACCTTCTCGCGCTCGCCCTATTTCTTTGACAATTTCACAAACAAAAGACGCGTTACTGCCTCGGAAGCAATTCTTGACTACCCTTTTTCGTTTCTTGTGCTCGTTTTTTGCCCCCTTGATCCTTGGGACAAACGGGTATAAGGCCCTCTTTGCTGGGCGTGTTTATGGCCTCCTGACAAGGACACATCAATGTTGGCGAGCCTACTGTGTACTTGTAGATAGTTGGCAAGCAAACGTTGCTGGGAGGTCAGTTTTGGCCTAGTATCACCTACATAATACGCTTTGCCCAATCAATTCTGTGATGCCCTGCATGCCTAGTTATCCCTCTACGTAGTTTGTGATCTCACCGTATTTTTGCTGATGTAGATGGACGCCTCTATGTCTTTGTCGTTTGGCGAGGAAGCGGTGAGCAGTTCGTTTTTGCGTGGCATACAGGCCGGGTTGTTCAATGTCTCACTATATAGATTTGCAGCAGCTAGGTAGGCTGCATGAGTAGTCCAAATCATTGTATTGAATGAGGCTCGTGGAGATGTTCGCTCGAAGATGATTTGTGAAGCAGACTCGATAAAATGCGAGTCTTGAACATTATAAATATGGATGAGCGAGAGTTGTTGAATATGGTCACTTTGTACTTGGTTGCAGGGATAATTCTACAGGCTATGTTGATTAAGTGAGTCTACGCTGGATTGCTTTTATATCAGAAATCAAAGCCGCATGTCATTGGCCAAGATAGGTAGACGTTTTAATGCTCTTTGAGTGCGTGAAGTGGAAAGCTTCTCACTCAAAGATGTATTTCGACACAAGTTTAGCTGGCATATTACCTAGGTAGTTTCTACCAAGGACCATTCTTATGTACCTACCTAGGTAGGTAGGTAAGGGAAAGTAGTTCGGCCAACGCTGAGAAAATAAATGTACCTATCCGTCCATCTTCCATCTTCAATTAAGCCGCAGCAGAATACGTTGTCACCATACATTCGCACTTACACTATAACCGAGCTCATCGGCAATCCTTCATCCAATCCGGACGACGGGTGGTTAAGCTCCCCATCGGTAATCCGGGGTAAAGGAACAAACAGATGTGGCGGGCGGGCGGTAATAGAGCGGGGGTCGTTGCGGGCTGTGACTTTGTCATTACTTATGCTCCTCGTCCTCCCTCCCCAATCCCTCTCTCGTTGGCACCGCAGCTTTTCCACCACATCATCTCGTTCAACCCCCGTCAGCTAATAAACGGCTCTGTTCCCCTGCAGCGCGGCAGAGGGCAGCTCCACTCTCGATTACGGAGAGGGCGAATGCTTCGAGTACATAATTGATAAATGGACCTGCATCCGAATATCCACCCAACCTCCGATGTAGCCAGGAGCAGCAGTAGTGGTAGTAGTAGCAGCCTTGTCCTTTCGTCAGCTCTTATCCCGTTCGCCGACGCTGGCCGAGCTGTCTTCGAATAAGCATTGTCGCGATAAGCAATTTGATTGAGGGAGTACACACGTACGTACGTATGAGAACTTTGAGGATCAGCGTCATTATAGAAGCTCTTTTGACGCGCTCGCGTGGTTGATAGCGGTGACGACGAATTGTTAGCTCTTCTTCTCATCCCATCTCATCTCATCCCCTACAACCTTCAACAAAACACACGTCAAAATGTCTTCCAAAGACACCCACATCCAGGACGACATCCTCCAACACAGCCTCCAGAAGCCCGAAGAGTTCTGGGCCAAGCAAGCCGAGCATCTGACCTGGCACAAGAAACCCAGCTCAACCCTCAAGCTCACGTCCAAGAAGCTCAAGAGCGGTATCGAGCACGACAGCTGGGCCTGGTTCCCGGACGGCGAGATTTCCACCTGCTATAACTGCGTGGATCGCCACGTCGAGGCCGGCCATGGCGACGAAGTGGCCATTTACTTTGATAGCCCTGTGTCGGGCACGAAGGAGCGGTATACATACCGGAAACTCCTGGACGAGGTTGAGGTCCTCGCGGGGGCTTTGAGGGAGGATGGCGTGCAAAGAGGGGATGTTGTGATGCTGTATAGTGAGTATTGGCCATCAATGGCTTTGAACAGAACCAAGGCTGCCATTCTATCAGATTAGATACATTTACTTACCTATGATTGCAGTGCCTATGATACCCGCTGCCGTCATTGGCATCCTTGCTATCAACCGCCTCGGTGCCATTCACTCCATCGTCTTTGGCGGCTTCGCCCCCAATGCCCTCGCCCAGCGCATCGACGCCTGTCGTCCCGTTGTCTTCCTCACAGCCTCATGCGGCATTGATGGGAACAAGCCCCCCATCCCCTACCGCCCGCTCGTCGAGGAGGCTTTCTCGCTTGCTACCCACAAACCTCGCCGGACATTCATCTGGCAGCGCAATCAGGTCCGATGGGGTTCCTCAGACCGCAGTGCCGGACAGGCGACGTGGCAGAAGGTCGTCAATAGCGCCCGCAGCAGAGGCGTCAAGGCTGACTGCGTGCCTGTCAAGAGCACCGATCCCGTGTATATCATCCATACGTCCGGGACAACCGGCGCGCCAAAGGGGGTGCTGAGAGATGCAGGCGGCCATGCGGTGGGCTTGCACCTATCCATCAGCTACCTGTTCAACATTCACGGCCCCGGTGATGTCGTCTTCACAGCGTCGGATATTGGCTGGGTCGTGGGCCACTCGTACATTGTGTATGCGCCGCTTCTTGCCGGTGCTGCCTCTGTCATATACGAAGGAAAACCAGTCGGGACACCTGACGCATCGGCTTTTTGGCGCATCATCGAGGAGTATAAGGTTAACACTATGTTCACGGCACCCACGGCGCTGCGAGCCATCAAGCGTGATGACCCGGAGAACAAGCTCCTGACACAGATTGGCAAACGCGGCGGTCTGCGCTCTCTCAAAGCGCTCTTCCTGGCGGGTGAGCGGTCCGAGCCGACGCTCATTTCCATGTACCAGTCCCTCCTAGACCAATTTGCCGCGCCGTCTGCCCACGTCGTCGACAACTGGTGGTCCACGGAGGCCGGCTCCCCCATCACTGGGCGGGCGTTGGTCCCTCACGCAGGCCACGACAGGACCACCCGTGTGCGGGATCATACACCAACAGAACTCAGACCAGGCAGTGCGGGAAAGCCCATGCCCGGGTTTGACGTGAGAGTGGTGGACGACGATGGCCGCGAGGTGGATAGGGGCAGCATGGGCAACATTGTGCTGGGGATGCCGTTGGCTCCGACGGGGTTCCGGACGCTCTGGGAGGATGAGGAGAGGTTCTACAAGGGGTATCTGAAGCGGTTTGAGGGCAAGTGGTTGGATACGGGGGATTCGGGGTGGATTGATACAGAGGGCTATGTCCATGTCATGAGCAGGAATGACGATGTGCTCAACGTGAGTGCGCATCGGCTATCAAGTGGTGAGTCTCTTCCATCTTTTTGTTATTTCAATTTCCTATGCCTTTCCATTCCTAATGAGTACACATCTCTTTCTATAAAACCCCAACGCAGCTAACTCAACGAAAACAACAGGCGGCATCGAACAAGCCATCGCCTCCCACCCCTCCATCGCCGAAGCCTGCGTCGTCGGCATCCCCGACTCCCTCAAGGGCCAAATGCCCCTCGCCTTCATCACCCTCTCCACCTCCCTGCACCCATCCTCCGCCGTGCCCTCCGCCCAGCTCACCGCTGAGATCCAGGCCCTTGTGCGGAAGCAAGTCGGGCCAATTGCCACGCTGGGGGGGATTGTCCAGGGCAAAGGCATGATTCCCAAGACGCGGTCGGGGAAGACGCTGAGGAGGGTGTTGCGGGAGTTGGTGGAGAATGCGGCGAAAGGGGAGATTGATAAAGCGGTTGCGGTGCCGAGTACGGTGGAGGACGGGGCGGTGGTAGAGGTGGCGAGGGAGAAGGTGAGGGAGTATTTTGAGGTGGTGGGCGGGAGGCATGCTCCGTTGGAGGAGGGGGTGAAGGCCAAGGCCAAGGCGAAGTTGTGAGGGGGAGGCTAGTAGTGATTTATGGAAAGAAGAGGTTTTGTATATCATGAGATTGTATGCATATCTAAGCCAACAAGTAATCATATAGGGTAGTTCGTTTAAGGCGAGTTAATGGAAACCAGTAACTTTCATTATTACAAATCATATCATCCAAAGGATAACAATAACTAGTCCATTCAAAACGCAATTGACGCCTTTCCCTTTACTTTCGAAGCAATGTCCTCTACCGTTGCAACCCTTTGTCAAGCTCACCTACCATCCCTCTCTATTCATCAACTCTAGGTGAAAGCATTATCATTTACCCATCATCAACCATCAATCATTGAAATCAATTATCCAAATCATATCCAACCCACTCACTCATCCACCTACTTACTCTCCCGTAACCCAAACCCCCCACCTCCTCGTATCGCTAAAAACCTCAAACATAAGAAAGAAAACTGAAAAAAAAAAAAATCGCAAGACTACCTCGTCCCACCCCAAAATAATAAAAAAACCCACCCAACCCAACCGTCACACAAAGCCGCGTTACGAGGGTTCACTGCCGTTCCCGCGCCGTGGCTATTGCCCCCCCCCCCAAAATCCAGATTTTAAAGAAGCGGAAGCAGAAGAAACAAAAGAAAGACAAAGGCAACGCGCGCGTATTACGTGGAATTTAGAGTGATGTCCTCGTTCCCCCCCCCTCTCTCTCTCTCTACTACTCTCTACTAACGTCGGTGACTGGTGAATGAGTCTCGACGTTTTTTTTTATGGAGTGTGGGAGGGTTCGGTAGTTGCACGACGGATGTGGGACAAGGACAGGAGTCGGCTGAGGTGTAGCGATTTGGTTGATACGTCGGGTTTCGATTGAGAAGAGGGTTGGTTTGCTTGTGTGCTATGCGTGCGTGCGTGCGTGCGTATATGTGTTGCTTGTGAGACGCGACAGAAAATCGCCAATCTGATATCATCATCTGGCTAGATTCCCTAGAAAACGAACTTGAGACGATAGGCCACATTGGCTGGCTATTCCGCTTGCCCTGCTCGCTTGCAAGTCTCCGCTTCTGTAAAGTAGAAGATAGATAGGCCATGCCATGGGGACGGGTGCAACTGGTGATAGCGTACACGGGTGGTGGTTACGAGCCCGGTAATATCGCCTGTGTAAGGGGGACAAGATGGGAAAACCCGCGACATATCCTAAAGTAAGTTAGATCGTTGAGCTTGTATTGCTCAGAGGGCGAAAAAAAAAACCCTTTGGTTATTGTCGTTTGGGTTAGATTTGATTTACATCAAATTTTTTAGTGATTTTGAAGTTGTAGCTCCTCGAGGATAGTTGAACCCCTGGGTATCATGTATGTTGGTGCTAGTGAATCTCTCTTGCGTCATATGAGAAGTGAAGTGGTCCTGGATAGTGTAAACCCCGTGTGAGAGTGTATCTTTATCATTATCCATGTTTCGTTGTGTAAGTTCGTGGCGTCGTTGGTGAGTGTGCTCCCCCCTTTCTCATTTTTTTCGTCATCGTGATTAAATCATTTGGAGGTCAACCTTGAGTCCGTAGACTTGGCTCCCAAGGTCTTTGTAACTGTATATTTGGAGTAGAGACCATACACACTGTTCTGCCCTTTGGCAGCGGTCTTGAGATTAGAGAATCGTGCCTCAGGGAGTCTCTTGCCTGCTTTTAGACTCTCCAGCACCCTTATACTTGGTCAGCCATCCTTCTCAGATAGATAGTCTACTGCAAGCAACGACAGAGTATTTCTGGGAAATCGTCTCTCGGAGAACATACCATTCCACGCCGACATACTTGACGCCGCAGCCCCCGATCCTCTTGATTTCCTTCTCCAGCTTGCCGCCAGCAAGACCGCCGCCGGAACCCTGTCCATCACCGTTCGGCCGTCCAAGAATTACATGTGTGACCCTTCGTCGACCCAGATGCAGGGACGTGGTGGCCCCGTTCTCGCTGAGGATCTGCTTCAATTTGTGGTCGGATATCAGTGGAAAAGTACTCCCATTCACATAGACCACAACTCCGTCAAAGAGCTTTCTCGAGCCTGCCTGGGCAGCTTTCTCTGCATCTTCTTCCCGCCTTTGTTGCATTAAAGATTCTTCTGCAGTGGCATTCTTGTGTGATTCCTCATGTTGCCCCTGGGGCTTTTTCTTTTCAGCCTGCTCCGCCAAAGCTTGACTCATGAGGCCAGGTCGAGTCAGCATATTCATGACACTCAGGCCTTTCCTTTCCCTGACACTGCGTGGGATAATGGCCTTTTTCTTCTCGTCGTAATCCTCTGAACCGGCTCCCCAGGTATCACTCAGCCGCTCGCCGCCGGAGCCATCGCCGGCCCGGAACTGACTGTTAAGTTTCCTGCTACGGGAGATGCGCCATCCCGTGCCCGGATTGAATTCCGGCCGCTGGTGTCCCGTTGAGGCTGAGTTCCATGGATCCCAAGAAGCGGCGTAGCAGGGAGCAGCAATCTTCGGCAAGGGTTGCTTTGGTGGCGGGGGTGGCATGATATAGGGTGTCTTTTTTTTTCTTCTTCTTTTTTTTTCGCTTTATAATAGATTTTCGAGATTCTTCTATACCCCGTAGAGAAATTTAGATTTTGATGTTACGCAAATAATCTCTGGTGGGAGGAGATGGAAGAAATCAAACTACCTAGGTAACTCTCCCTCTGCCAAACTCCCCATTGCCGAGGGAGAAAAGTGTCCCGCCATACTAGCGGTTGCCCAGCATCGCTCGCCCTAAATCCACTCACTGTCAGACACGCGTTATCGTGTCTTTTGTGCGTGATTGTCACGGGACTCCGACGCCGGATTGACGCCAAGTCACATGACACGAGCAGATGTTCAGAACGGGCAGGAACGGCATTTACAACGACAACAACTCCTCATATCATAATGAAGAACATCATCTAGACGAGAAAAGCAATCATCCTCATACAAAACACAATGTATCCAAGTTTTCATCTACTTCTAGATTTGCTGTTGCCGCCTTGAATCCCGAACATCATCCAGAAGCACTATCATCTAGGTTTCAGCTTGCTAGTACGGCTATTTGCACCATCTGAGCGCCACCACCTCCACCACCACCGCCACCACCAGCTCACGCTCACCATCCTCTCTCTATCTCGGTCTCCCTCTCTCTCTCCAAGAACCCCCCACTTGCATAAAGTACGACGACAGTAGCAGACGCACCCCAGCCTGTGTGTCTGCCTGGCAGCTCGCCCAAATGCAATGCAGTCTGCAGCCATGATGCGCAGACGCACCACTCCAGCCCTCTCGGCAAGATGCTTCTTGACGCACATCTCAGACTAAAAGCTCACTTAAAATAACCACAGGCCTCATTATGCATTTACATAAATTACCAGATTCGCACAAAAAAATCCACCCCGTTTTTGCAGGCCCTGAACCGGACCATAAGCAACCGAAACTTGGCCATCACGCGCAAACAAGGACAAAACATATTACCCATGATATAAGAGTACTCCGTATTATCATTATTACTATTATCTGCTTACCGCTGGATTGAGTTTGTTGGTTCCTTGGAAAATAGACAGGTTTCTCTTTGCCGCCAATCCACTCCAAAATTGGCCGGTTACGCCGCCTGACCCTGGACCTCGTTGGCCTCAGCTACCACCCAACGCTTTCCGAAGCCTCCTTCATCTTCCAACCGAGCACGCCAGACTGGGTGGCCCAGACCTATCAAAGCGTCATTCGAGGCAATGCCCTCGCCAACGGGATACATTGACTCTACTCTACAACCAACAGCTTGCCGCTGGTCTTGCCGAGATCACTTCCGCAAACGATTATGTATGAGCTCTTTTTTTCCTTCTCTTTCGAAGACCATATCCCTCCTTGCTTATTCACCCCAGCCCTCTTATTACCCAGCCGTCCAATTACTGTTAATCTTCTGCCTTTTAGAATGAACATGGCCAGCTGCGTGGAAGCAGGGGAGTGGCGTAGCCTCGGTTGCGATGTTCACCTCGGAGTACCAGACGCAGGTCATACAAACAATGGATGCTAGGGCCAACAACAGTTAACTGCTTCATCATCTCCTGCTTCCCAACAATGTGGTCGTGACAGGTCCCGTCTCATGACCGGGCTGCCCCCCCACCCTACAGGTGCTTGCATACACCTGGGCGCTGCTTAAAACACTACGGCGCTGCTTCAGGTCATACACGGCATGCAACGGATCTGCCTACCTAGGTAATCACCTACAATATATCTGACTCCCAGTCGAGATGGCTCCATCTCTTACATCCCCCATGCTATTTTTTGACTTCAACCTTTAGCCAGTAGATCGACTTTGATTCAGGATCTGCAAGTCGACTGACTGACACTGACTACGTATACAATGGCCTTGGAATTTTTTCCTGGGATTGCGGGCGGCGCACCAACCTCCGGGCCGCCTTGCTGCAGATCACAAGCAAGGTAGGTAGGGTCTCCACCCGCTTCCAGACGGACACACAGCCACAAGCACCCAACAATGGGCTGTTCTATGAAATCCTTGAGCTTGGATATTATCTCGAGCAAGGGAGAATAACAACACCTCCACCCATATAGTCAACGAGAAAACGAAGTTGCCCGGATGACTCTAGGGATAGCAGAAATAAATAAAAATACAAGCATCATATCAGAAATCTGGTTCAACATAGGCGCCCAGTAGGATTTTCTCGCTGGGTCCATGGGCAAAAATTATTTGTTTCCAGCTACCACGTCAACAACGCTAGCGCTCCTCAGTTGGTTATCCAGCTTACCACCAGTCAATTAATCTCATCGTGCATATTCTGTACCTGTTCTCTCGGTAGGTACATGAATAACGGGGGAGCCTTCGATGCTCCTGCATGTATGTATGTCAGAGTGTACATACATACACAGCTGTCTGTGTCCTTTACATGCAGCGCAGAGGCTATTTATTATCCTAGGTCTTAAAAAGAACTAACTGATCAAGACACTGCATATGTGACGATTCTGCTATAATAGGCATGATATATAAAAGCACAGACAATGCCGGCACTTTCTCTGAAGACAACTCAAATAATGGTGGTGAGTGCTGGAACTAGAGGGAGGAGGTCTGCCGTATCACCCATTCACCACCACTCGCTACAACGTACTTTTACGAGGATGTGCTCCGAGGGATAAAGCAACAAGAGGTACTTGAATCGGATCTTCATAGAACCTGGACTCACGGACCGTCTACATCATGTCCGTGGAGGAGCGGCGGCTGCCACGACAGTGCACACTGTGCTAAGTGGTGACTAAAGCCATGCTGCTGCAACCTAGTCTCCCGCGCCAGCCAGCGCACGCAGCGCTCCTATCGGCAGAGTTGCCCGATTGCCCGCACCGCTTTTGTGTTTTTATTTTTATTTTTTATGCGATGGTGATCAAAAAGCCTGTAGGGAGAAATCAGCGGCGGCGGCAGCAGCGAGGGGGTGCGCAGCGAAGTGGAGGACGGTTGAGGGGTCCTGGCTCGTCCAGGTCAGTCACACCAAGGAGGGCAATTCTCACATTATCAAAAGACTAAACCGATTTTTTGCGCCCTCTTTGTGCGTTGTCCTACCACGTACGATACGTGACGTACCATGTCTGCTGGGAGCATCGCACGCGCAACTGTCACATCGGTGCGAACGAACATGCTTGAGTCTCTCTCGCTCTCTCTTCCAGGGGCCCCAGACGAGGGGGGTGGGTTTTTTGGCACTAACAATTTGACCAAACAGCCAACAACCTTTGTACCGCTGCCATGGGAGCGAACTTCTACGATCTGCCCGCGGACCGTCTTCATGTTGGTCTTGGTCTTAGTTGGGGGGGGGAGGGTTGGTCCGTTTTTCTTTTTCTTTTCAACGTACCCAACAGTCAACTCACAAAGAAAACGAGTCAGGGAATACCTTCTTAGAACATAAAAAGAAACGAAGCCTGAGAGAAAGAAAGAAAATGGCTGAATACAACGAATACAAACAAGTCAATCAGTCAATCCACACGCCCCCCAGCCACCCACCCACTGCTCCCCCCAATTTTTTTTATCGGTCCATGCAAAATCGGGTATGCAAGGGAGGGGAAGGGGGGAGGGGGTTCGTCTTCATCCATCAACTCTGCGTTATGTGTGGGAGCTACACAATAAGCGGTGAGAAGGAGGACAGGATAGGACAGCGGACAAGGCAGGGCACCCACCACTACCACCACCATCGTGTGTGCGCGTGAGTGTGTGTGTGTGTGTGTGCCATTCGCAGCGACCAGCATAGGGTCCTTGTGTGGTTGCCACCAAAGAATGAAGTGTGCCAAGTTGGTAACTCCATCTAAACTTTTTTTTGACGGAGGACCCGAGCTGAGAATGAAGGGAGGGCTGTCTATCTATCTGTCTGTCTGTTTGTCTATCTATCAGTCTATCCATCCATCCATCCATCCATCCATCTACCTATCTATCTATCTATCTATCCAGACACGTCCGAACCCAACAAAGTTATCGCAAGCTTCTATTCCACATAGCTGAAGTAGCTAACGAGCAGCCTAATAAAAAAAGCCACCCACCTCAAAGTGCAGATGCAATAAGCGCACCTCTCACGTGCTACTTTCCCCGGAGTTAGGTTCTTGGAAAGAAAAGGTCTATTCTGGGATTTATGTATATTCCCGCCCGACATATACATACATACATACATGCATACATACATACTAGCAAGTGCTGAATCTGTTGTTGTTTTTGTTTTTGTTTTGTTTTATGAATCTAGGAGCACATGTCGCGTGGACCACGTGGTTCCAAATGGGGGACGGGGATAGACAGCGTGGCAAATAGATGGATGGATGGATGGATGGATTGTGCAGTAGTAGTAGGCAGGTGATAGATGAGGAATGTAAAACCCCAGGTCTATAATGGCCGGGCCAACAACAAGCAACAATGCAATGTGAATGTGAATGTGTGTGTGTGTGTGTGTGTATCTCTGCTTCTATATCCATGTACAGTAGGAATCTACTACCCTGTTACATACCCGCAATAGCAGCAAGTGCCATGAGGGAGGTCAGGTTTGCTGCTGGGTATGTAATGTAGGTATGTATGATGTAGGGATATATTTGCCTGCGCATTGACAAAAGAGAAGTATTTATTAATGTTTCGAATAATAGGAAGGATGGATTGTTTGATTTGACAGGCCAGGCCAGGCCAGGCCAGACCAGACCACCTTCATTTCAAACGGAAAATGCGCTTGGCACGCAACAATACTTACATGCCTCTGCTAGGATCGCGGGAATCTGCAGGGTACCTTACCTACCGTATCTACCACTGCGTAATGTATAGGTAGCCTTCCATTAAATGAAATGAAACTACCTATACATACACTCATACTGAAACGACAACGCCTGGTATGGCAAGTGATGTACATATGCTGTTGGTCCATGGCCTGTACTGTGCTGTGCTGTGCTGCTCCGTCGATGGCATATAATTTAATATTCCCATGATTGCCCGGCCAGTAGGATCAGCCGCCCACGTAACACACGGAAACTAAGAGCGCGAGACCCTTCTTGCTGCAATGAAATGAATATATATACGCCACGCAATATTACCTGAGCAGAGCAGAAGCCAGACGGATGGACTAGTTATTATCAGTCAGCGTAAAGGTTAACATCCATCTTATCTTCCATATGCCTCTCATCATCACCAACGGGAGCTGTCTGCAAGATAATAAGTAGGTTGTAAAGCGCACGGCCCATTATACCTACAATCCAAATCCAATGTTACATGACAATAAGGATGGCCCTGACCATCCATGCTGCCAGAGAAGAAACTGACAGGGATGTATGTACCATAATACTCTATCTACAACGTTCAGACATTTTGACACCCTTTCCAACACGGTACTGTACTCCTGGATGTATCAGTTCCACTTCGGAGGGGACGAGAAAGAACAATCCTCGGCCTTCCATGTGAAGCGGACCGTTTTCCACGCATGCAGCAGAGCCGAGCCGGGGGGTGGGTGATCAACAACGTACCACCCAATTGCCAAAAATACTCTCCATGTTCGTGGAGGTGGTGTAGTGGGCTGCTTTTTGGGTGGGGTGGAGGTGTATAGTATAGTATAGTATAGTATACACACGATGAGGATATGTGACATGTACATACAGAGCAGAGAAGATGAAATGAGGTGAAGGGATATTCTCGCTCTCAACATTCACTCGCTCATCCAGGCGCTAAGCGATGCGTCGGATGAATTCTGAATGGGGTTTGTAAACGAGCGAGCAAGCAGCGGCACAACATCTGATAGGCGTTACATAGTCCTAGCCCGTGGGCAGGAATAGACTTGGTCGTTTCAGGAAAGCACCGGGAACGTCTGAAAGAGGTACTTGCTGGCCATGAATAGTACGCAGTGTACAGAGGCTAACCTCCGAGTTCGATCGCGCGAGTAGCAAGAGCTTTTGTTATCAAAGAGAACTTCCCGCACTAATCAATTCACGGCGTAGGGCTCCTTCGCATCTTCGAGCAAGACTACCCATTGGCCCATTGGACAAACCACTGCTTGAGGCTCCAGTAAACGCTGGATGCGCTGGCGCGACAAAACCGCCGCAGTTTACCTTTTTTTTTCTTTTTCTTGACGTTTCTCAAGGATGCCCAGTTCTGGGGGGGAGGGCAGCCCGTTGACGTGCTTGGGCGGCGTGAGGAGCTACTGGGGGTGGGAAGGGATGCCAAGCCACACACAACAAAGGGCAATGTTCGGCGCGCAACGACGGTGGTGGTGGTCTGGCGCGGGATCTTATGTGGTGTGGCAGAGACGTGGTGTGCGCTCATTGGACTGTTCCTCACGGGGTCCCCCTAGCCAGCGGCATGACCACTTGAAATCGCTCGAAAGGCACGTTCTGGTCTCTAGTAAGCTTTGGGAAGAAACAGGAAACCGATAAACCCCATGGATTTCACTATATCCGCCGCCTTTGTCTACCTTCCCTCACAGCCAATGGCGTTTGATGAAAGAGCGGCTTTTATCGTCTCCGGAGAGGAGAGAGAAAGAGGGGGGGGGCACCAATTGGCGCTTCCACGCCCGTTGAGCTGAGGTAGTTGATATTTCTGGCGGAGAGAACATGCTCTATGTGAACCGCATGCTAGGATAGGATGTATGATACCGAGGCGATGGGGTCAAAATGGTCGAGATACCCCATGATGAATGAATGGAGGGGCATTCCAGCATCTCAGTTTCAAGCACCCACACATAGTCATGGCAGTTGCAGAGCCTTGTACATTGTGTGCTGGGGGCTCTGTTGTCCAAAACGGAACTGAGCTAGAGTAAGGCACAAGGCATGCTAGTAAACGGGAAGCCAGCCTTGCCTGTCCCGCGGGAGCAAGCCTTCAGCAGAGCTCAGGGTTTTCGGAGGACTGTCACTGGAGCTCTGGATTGGAGAAGCCAGAGAAGCAGGCGGGTGAAGCCAGGCTTGCCCATTTGCTTGAACCCTTGATAACAGCATGGAGAGGGAGGGATGTGAGGAGGGCTGGGGGGACGCAGCTCGTCTGAAAGACGTGGCCCGGGCCCCCAGTCGCCCAGTTTCGAGAATGTCTGTGTCCGCCAGCTGTGCCGCAGGACAGTGTCGTCGACAGCTCTCCCCATCACTCCGGCGCCGGTATCCTTCGTGCTCGCTGACGGAAGTACCTCCTCGCATCCGGCCGCCAGAGGGGACGGGAAAGCTAATGTACGCCTGGTAGGATCGACCAAACGAGAGCATCGACCTCCACCGAAACTGGCACCGGTGTGTGGTTGAGGTGGAGAGTGCAAGAAACAGGGCCTTGGTAAGCAAAAAAAAATAAAAAAAAATAGAGACACCCTTGTCTCATGCCCATCCTCAAAGAGCAGGCACATGTAAGACCAATCGACTGATATCCACAAAAAAGAAGTACAGAAAACTGTAGTGTCCATCACAGATGAAGCATCTCGTCACCAGTCTCTAGTTTCTAGATCGGCTAATGGCCAAATCATCTCATTGAACTCCATCCGTCTGTTTGGCAGCTATAGGTCGGCGGCCAGATTAAGAAAGAAAGAAAAACTTGACTGGCGAACGGCTTGTACTTGGCCATGAAACGGCCAAACAGGGATCCCCATCCTACTTTGGCATCCACAACAAGCGGGATCATTGGCTGTGTGTTAGACCTACATAGCCGCTGTGCATCATGCAAGTGCTGCAGGCTAACAGGCCACCCCCTCCCCCTTCTCAGTATCTTGAACCAAGCTTCGGACTAGGAGCAGGGCTGCAGGGACACTGCGGCAACGTCAACGACATCTTTGACAACGAATGAAAAGAAAAAGACAGGCGGGAAGGGGAAAGGTTCCTAATTTGAGGAGAGTTTTGTCATGTTTGATCACCGTTAACCTAGCCGATGGCCAGATAAAAGTCTCATTAGAAGAACGATCCTTTTCAAATCCGATTCGGCTTCAGGGAAATGGGATTTGATTATGGCGTAAAGTGTGACGCCAGGATCGTAACAAGACATCACGAGGGCCATGGGCTTTACCGATGCTCTTCTCCTCAAGATATGCTGTTGGGGCTTCTCAAAATGTCATACAATGTGCAACTGATTCGCGTGGTGTATAAGTTCAGGTAACACGAGCGTAGTCTCTTTGATTTAGATAGAGGCCCAGCCATCTAATTGTGAATATTTGGCAGACCGCCGCCATTTATTCGGGCAGAGCTAAATTTGATTTCATTTCATAATTGTGCTGTAGCATTACCATATAGCATAGCTTCGATTGAGTTTCGAGGGCATCGCACTCTGTTTCTTGAAGCGGCAAGTTAAAGTAAATGAGTTACGGAGCCCCATGTTTTTAATCGTCGAATGCATCCGCATCTGGGTGACTTGTGATTTATAAGCCTTACCCCGTTGTGATAATTGTTAGACGTCCTATCATTGAGTAAAATAATGGCTTGAATCCTTTTCGGGGGGGGCATCCTGGGGAGGTATTATCAACATGATGCTTGATAAATGAAAGTCGAGAACCGAGCCAGACTAGTAGACGCCTTAGCCGGTGCAGCAATTTTAACCAAGCATATGCCAGATCAACCCGTGCTTCCTGCTACAGTATGTCATGCATAATGAATCTCGGGTGAGGCTCATGGTCCTGGCTCTGCATCGTGCAGTGCATCTGTCAGTACGGAGCACACATCCTTCAATGTTATGTGAAGTACCCCTGGTTGGCGAAGAAAGAAGAAATTGCGTCTTTCAACAGGGTTGTTGATAATGGAGAGTGATGAGAAAATGCCACACTACAACGCCCTAGCCAGTGAGCTCCGTACGGAGCCAGAAGATCGACTGCGAAATTCACATCCTCGCCTTGCCCTAGACAGAAATCAATATGCCTATTCTTGATTTGGATATATGTTTCAGCTATCAGCACTTCGGAACGCGGGCTTTTCAGCAGATTGGTGGATGGCGAGCCTGCCGATAATAAATAAAACAACATGGCTAATCTGCCAAAAGATTGCGAGCACCTTTCATATCCCTCCCGAGTGCCGGAAGCTTCCGCTAGAAACACACATAGGCGCACACACACACGCCTAGATCGATGTCCAACCACCTCTGTTGCGGAAAGAAAAGCGCTAGTTTCCCGCATTGTTTCGCGATGGGACTCCGAAGTGAGACACAGGGCTATATCATGGCCAAAAATATACCTAGTTCCGAGCAGAAGCTGGCCGTGTGGCTGGCCATGTGTCCTTTGTTGAAACGTGCTGGCCAGACAGTACAGCCAGTGGGGAACGGCCAGCTGTCAAGCCTCCCCAAATGCAAGACACCACAGCCGCTCCAGTTGGCTGGGTGTCTCTCATTCCCCGCTCTCGCAGGGTTTCTTAGTGAGAAGGTGAGAGCTCTCGTGAGGGATGGGGATTCAGGCTGTCCCCCGGCCCCCGATGGCTCACTCGTCCAAACCAATCCAGCCCAGGTAGCGCGTATTATTAGTTTGTCAGGTTGTTGATGAGATTTCACCGTAATACTAGTCTCAAAGAGTAGGTGACCAAGAGAGCAATGGGTGAAGAAGATAGCGGGAGAAGAGGAATAGGAGGGAGAAAATTGCCGAGTCAATCCATACACCCCTTACTTTCCTGGCTGGTCTGGTCGATTTGCCCATCGGCCTCGCAATCGGAACCGCAAGTACCGGTACGAAGAAAAGCGACACCGCACAGTGCGCAATTTCAATCATCCAAACCTAGTCAGAGATAGATGGCCAATGGTTGAGACGGACTAAGCTGTCGTCCGTCCGATGCTGCCTCACCATGTATGTATGTATGTATGTATGTATGTACAGATGCGTGCCGGCCGTTATGCTCGTCCTGAAGAGAGCGTAGTCGGAATTGAGAATGGACAAGGAAGCCTTCTAGATGCATACGCATGGTTTTAAGTTGACGTGATTTTTGAGCATCGTTTTGGTGTGCCAGGGCTCAACATGTTTCCAGCTCGCAACGCTCTCTCTAGCCTAGGCAAAAGTATCCCAGAGCCACATCGTACGAGCCGGCGGAGCAGCAGTAAAGTGGCGTTGACGACCGACAAGCCCTTGACGGAGAGAGGCCCCCAACTTCCTTTGGCGGGCAGGGCAGGGCAGGGCAGGATTACCATGTATGTGCCACATTTGCTTGTGATTATAATGTTGTATATATGTATGTAGTCATAGCTTTTGGTACGAGTTGCTCTATTATGGTTTCCTATCTCCGGAAATGGCGTTTGGGTGTTTGGGTGCATCTATCTGGCTTTTGGTATGCAGAGAATGTTCAGTAGCAAATGCTAATCTGTTGGAAATATGCATGGCCGGACTGTTGTTGTACGCGCCGTGGCATCATTCGTGCAGCAGCGAGATGGACGATGCTTTAGTCCCCGACGGAATCTTGCATTGGGTCGACAAGGCCCCCACCATGCGTCTGCAGTGGCACCGAGTCACCAAACCGGCATGACATGGAATCGTATCCTCGTCGTCAACGACAAATAGCCCATCGGCCAGTGGTTCCTGTGGATCCAAGGATCAGGAAGTTTGGTCATCCATGCTCGGAGGCTAACGAGAGATGTAACTGGGTGTTTCCCTGGCACGCAAGCGTATGCACAATTCTTTCGATTTCCCTCGGCCTTGAGTTTTCAGAATACGGGTTGTGTTGAGGCTTTTTGGATCTATCATGCTTTAGATTGCCAGATCGTCCGTCAATGCAGCGGTTCGACTCGCCTGGCTACACCTAGGGAGGTACGGACGGAGTATTTTCTTCGTCGATTGTGGGGATGGAGAGTCGTAGTCCCTGAAGCGACTTTGTGCGGGCTCGAGTGATCCACCCTTTCATCATGACTGAAGTGGTCGAAATGGCGAACAACGATCCGTCGGGCGATCAACCCTTGAGGCGGCTGGGTAAAAATACTAGATGGCTGGCAAGTCGGATGGCTCTTTGTAAAGTAGTGATGATGTTGGGTGGGGAAGAACGCCCTCCACTAGGTAGTATCCTGCTCTAGTGACATAGCCAAACAACAGCACCTTGTCTCGGCCCATTCTTGTCTCAACATACACGGCGGGAGCTAAAGACGAACAGACTCTCTCGATACCTAGGTAGTCAAGGGATTTGATGTCAATACATACAATGATGGCGGGTGTTTCCACTCGCTTACGGCTAAAAGTTGACTTCGTGAGCTCGCAATGGGACCAGTTGGCGCCTTGACAAGAGAAGCATGGAAGCTATGCTATCGACCTTCCCGAATAGCAACAGGCAAGCATACAGAGCCAGGGGTCTATCTAAATACAGGCATGGTATATTTGTTGCTCTCGGGGCTGAGTGGCTCGCTGGCTCGCTGGCTGGCTCGGAGGGAGGAAGGTTCAGGTCGGTCCAAGTGAGTCGAGAGATGTTGTTTTGCAGGAGAAGGGGGGAAGGAGAAGCATAAACTGTCGGCCGAAAGAACAGGCACTCTGTATTCCTCTGTAAGTTCCTGGAAACGGTACCTGTCTGCCTTCCTGTCCTCTGGCCACACTCTCCTAGCCCTGTTGGTGCTGCGTGCCTGCGTGCCTGCAGACGACGACGATTCAAACTACCGGCCGCTGCATTTCCGATGCACCTCGGGAAGCTGTTCCTGGAAGAGGACCAAAAAAAATCGAAGAAAAAAAACAAAAGAAAAAAAGGTGTGCGTCGCGTGCATCGCCTCGCCGCCCATCGCATCGTGCGTATCGCATCTTGCATGGCCGGCGGGCGAACTGTGGATGCATGTCGGGCGGCGTCATGCCAGATCGTTTCGTTCCCTTTGAAAGCCTTCTGGTGCGATCGAAAGCCAACCTTTCCCTTTTTGGAACGTACTGTTGGGTATATTGGGTACGTACCTGTAACAGGCCATCACGACGGAGCAACCTGGTACTTTCTCCGATGCCGTTTCATGTCATCATTTGAGAGTATCGCATTTCTTTCTTTCTTTTGTCTTGTACCCTAGACTATTAGAAAATGTTTTCAATTGCCTAAAGTGTTCATCTAGGAGGTCCATAGATTGTCAGCACTTCAAAGCAAATATTCATGTATCTTGGCCAATATGGCTTCTCATTAGCCCAAGATCCCTGGTGGTGGACACTCGTTCTTCCTTGTGGCAGTCAAAGGAAAGACCCAAGTGAGTGACGAAATAGAGTCGCTGGGTAGGGTAGGGTAGAGAATATAGTTTGTGCCATTTATAGACCAGCCTTGCATTCCAGTTCCATGATCCTACAGAACTACCTAAGTATGTATGTACATATGTACATACACATGCAGATCGGCGCAGGTTGACTCTAATGTTGGGGTCCAGTTATTAGCTCGCCTAGGTATTGTTCAAGATGGATACTTTAAATTGAGTTGTTTAGCTACGTATGTTACTATAAAGGTCGGTTTTTTCTGTGTTCGAACTCGACTAGAATGATATCCTGCTTTTATTTCATGTTTGGCACTGCTAATGTTAGTACTGGGAACAACGCGAATGGCTATACCAAGCGGGGAAGCTTACTGGTTTTATAGCTCTTCTGGGGGGTTGGGTGTATATCTACGTAGTGTTTGGTGATTCGTTCATCCCAAGACCTGCAGATGAGGGCCATTGATCGACGATGGGAAGAAAATCTTGAGGCATCGAACATGGCCATGGCCCTCGGAGAACCCAGTGCATCTGCGCTGGCAAGCATGGTGGCTACCTAGGGTAGTTACTTCCATCCCACCTTCTAGGCTAACTAGAGGTAGTTGCCTGCTTAAATCTATCAAGGCTAGTTACCTATCTCTAAGGCTACCATCTGGTACCAGCAAGATACACAAACCCAAGATCCTTACATCAAAATATACAATTCTCATCATCTTCATCGTCATCATCAGCCCGTTGGGGGGTCCCACCCAGAAGTCTAAAATCGACAGCAAAAGTGGTGGGGGAAAAAAGACAAGAGTACAGGGTAGTGGTTGCGAGCTTTTGTACGGTCCGCCGAGGTCGCACAGCTCGTGCCGGTCAACTCTCTCAGGGAAGAGAAATCACAGTGTGACGGCTGATTTGTTGCTGATCAACCTAGTGGGAGTTTGCTGCTGACATGATCCAGCCATCCACGCCATTGCTGCCCTCTCCTTGTGTATGTGCCAGTACACCCGCCGCCGAGAACCAATATGGTGCCGCTACCAGGCCATGGCGTCTATTTTACTGCAGTTGTTGTGCGGATAAATGCAGTCCGTTGACTTGTCTGCAGAAACACACCCACGCCGCCATCTAATTAACCAAGGCAGTGAGAGCCGCAAGTGTTATTCCTGCTCGACCTTCGAGAATGTGAAACGAAAAGAAGATTTATCAAGGAAGCTTATATCGAAGATAAAGTACAAAAAAAAGGCTCGTATTGCAGTCCGTCCAAGGTAACCTGGACAAGATCGATCTGCCCTGCGTTATGCCAAAACTTGCCAAAGGACGGGTAAGTTCTTTTTGCAAATGGACGCTTGGCCCCTCCATCCAAGCCTCTCCAAGATGGAAGCGCCCTGTGTGTGTCGCCCCAAACAGGTGTAGTCGCCGGACTCGCTAACTCTTAGCAGATTGGTTAGTTCTTCTTGCTCATTGCCTTACCACCCTACCCTAGCATCTCATCAACATGCACACTTCCCAACTCCTCTATGTCTGTGAGATCTCTGATACTGTAGCCTAGTAGTCCCCCGACCCCCAGTTGCCCCCCTCACGTAGCACAATATCACTACACCCATAGCATGCTGAGCACTGAGACCAGGGCCAGAGCTCAGAGTCGAGAGATTTTGACCATATTAGCTGGCGGACCGCCACCCATATCGAGACTTGGCAAAAGGACAGACATGAGGAGCGGCGCGTATGTATCAAAGACAAGACAGATAGGCGCGAGAAGGCGGTGGACATGACCGCCAAAAGCAAAGTTGAGTAAAACATCATGTTGACCAGCTTGCACCAGGACAAAGCTTCGATGGCGAAGCAAGCGCCGTCAGCGCTCTGGATTTGGTGACCGGAAGCCCCGTCTGCCCGTTGTCCGTCCGTCCCCTGTCCATGGCTGGGGCAGAAGTAGAACCCCTGCGAGCGAATATCATCGAATCCTGGTGTTACCCTGATCCACTCACGCCGTGCTGGCACACCCCTCTCAGGATCGAGAGACAGAGAAAAAGAGAGAGCGCGAGAGCGCGAGAAAGCAAGGATATATTGTCAAATTCGTACTGTGCCCGTTTATACCACTGGATTCGAAGGACAAGTATCACCTCCATCACCACGATTCAGGACTTGGTGGGCGAGCTTGTTCGTGAGCCGGCGAGCCCAACGGTGGAGTAAGCTCCTATATGGGAAGAACTTGCAGCAATGGTATGGAGAATATTCATCAACTGCTGCAGCATTTGGGCGTCGATGAGTGAAAGGGACATACGTGGAACGAAGCCAGCTTGTCGACAAGGACCAGCAGGAAGTGCTTCCAGTTGAGCGCGGGCGAGAGTGAGTGGTGAGTGGTGGGTTTGACGACAAGGAAGCATCGAAATGCGTCCGGCCAAGCCCGCACTGGGTACCGACTACGACGGGCTGAATTGAGTTGCGGTGTTGGTGTTGTTGGCGCTGGCTCGTGTGCGGAGGAGTACCCTACTGAATGTACGAGCAGTCGCGATAACAGACCCAGCGAATGTCCAGCAAGAAGAGAAGAGCTAGCGGGCGGTCCAGCGCCTGAGTTTGGCGTTGAGTCCCTGCTTAGGCCGAGTGGGTGGTGACCTGGCGCCGTCTTTTGGGGGGGAGAGGTCCAGCTCCAGCCCCAGCCGCCGGCGCTGGGTGCTTTGATGACTGTAAGAAACCACCTCAGAGGAAGCCAAGCGACGATTTGAAGTGAGCAAGTCCAGGAAGGCTGCCCTGGCCGTGGCCATTGTGGAGGTGGAAGAAGAGGAGTAGTTGGAGGAGTACCTAGGAGTAGGAGGAGGAGGAGGAGGAGGAGGAGGAGGTGGTGGTGGGCAGCCAGCGCCAATCGCTGGCAAGCAGCAAAACCCGCCCCCCACTGTGCTCAGGTACCTTGCTTGGGTACCTTACTTGACCTTGCCCAAGTTGCCAGCGCGAGGTTGTCGGAGCCCACACACCTTCTCATCCAACCCACCAGACCAGACCAGGCGGCAAATCCACAATCCGACCTAGCCTTGAAGAGGATGTTTGGCTGCACGGCTGCTCAGACCTAGGCCAACCCCCCTGCAACGCCCAAGATGGCCAAGCCCAGCCCAGCCCAGCACAGGCGGACAGCACAGGACAGTGTAGCAAAAAGGCAAGGCGCCGGGGCAGCGGCCTGGATGTACTGTACATGCACATGCGCCAGGTACCCAAGGTACTCCCCCTCCCCCTGCCACCGCTGCGCGTCCACAGCCCGAGAGGTACCTGGGGCCGACCAACTGGCAAAGTGCTGGGCTGGGCTGCCCGCGCCAGGTCGTCGAAGTGGTACTCAAGGTACCTGAGAGCCACCCAAAAAAACACAGTCCACCACGCCCACCACCTCAAGCCGCCCACTAATCCATACGCCCACTACCCGCTGTAACCAACTCAACTGAACTGGACTGGTGGCAGCGACTCCCAGCTCAGAATTCCCCACCCCGGGCTTGTGCTTTTTTTTTTGCCCACTCTCCTACTCAACCTTGACCCTACCGCCGCTATTCCCTGCCCCGTCCCCAAGGGACCCGTTGGCCTGCTTCCTCCTCTGCCTGTGCCTCCCCTCAACCGCCAAAAACAAAACCGTCCCCAGCCTGGCCGGACGGCAGTCGTTTTGCTTCTCTTCCTCTTGTCTTCACGACTCCACCGACCTCCTCAATTATTCTCTTTCCCTTTCCCCTTGTGGTTCAGCTCTGAGACGACTGGCGAGGACGACTGACAGGTAAGTCAATCTCACACTCTCTCTCACCTATCGTATACGACTCTACTCCGCCGTACGTACATGCTAGCACATCAAGTTGTCTGTGTGTTCCTGGGAGGCTGCTACGCTACCGTTGGCATCCCAGCCCTGCCCTCTCCACTAGAAGACGAGAACGAAGCCGAAGGGGGCCAGACGAAGCAGGGGAAGCAGAGGAGCGAGAGAGACAGACAGACAAAGCGAGGAGAGGAAAAAAAAAGAGGACTTCAGCCCAGCCGCCTCAACTCGGACTTTTCCTCCTTCTCTTGGTCCATATGCTGCGTCTTTCGCCTCCTCCTTCCTTGCGCAACTCCATTTCCTCTCTTCTTCTCTCTCTCTCTATTCCTCTATTCCTCTCCTCTTCTTTTCTCTCTCCCGATCTTCAACGCAGCTAATCGCTTTGCATTGCAGTAGTGGGCGACCCGACAAGGAAGCATTACAAACGTCTGCAGTTGTTTGCAACGCTGCTATAGTCCGGTCCCAAGCTTCTGAACCCTCACCACCAACCGAACTTCTCCTTCCGTCGTCCCCTTCTCTCACTTCGACATATTCCACTCTTCGCTCAGCAACTTGGGTCCGCCCCTGTCGCTTTGCAGCTCCGTTTCACCGGCTGCCAACACTACCGATCCAACCTGGGAGTTTGATATCCAATCTCTGCGGCCTCTCACAAGCTCGCTGCCAGGCTTCGATACGCCTTCGCATGTTCATGATTTGAGACGACGATTGATTTTTTTGATGCCTTGTTACGATTAACACGCTTCTTTACGAGTAGCTCGCTGTGTTTAAAAAAAAGTTTTCACGTCAAAATCTTTTTTTACCCCTTTGCGGTTATCTAGCCTCGCTGCTACCGGCCTCGCTCTCTCCATTTCCAGCTCTGGGACGCCATTGTTGTACGGAATCAACTTGTGCATCTTCCCAATTGCTTGTAGCTCTCACTGAAATCGAGCTCCTTCGTTTGCTGCAGCATTAATTTTTTTTTGCTTTTCTCAGCGTGGCAGTTCCTGTCTCGTTGCCCAATCCTCCCTTGCTATCAAGGAAAACACCGGAAAGCTGGATTTCCCGTCCGCCCAAGTACACACCCGGAGATACTCTGATCTGGCTTCCTTCAACTTCCCCTCTGCATCTCGCTCATCGTTTATGAGCACTGATAGATTGCCGTCCCTACCATTACCACTGCCCAGCCAGGCAGACTCCTCCACCCCCTCTACTCGAGTCGGCTCCTTTGCTTCCTCTATCGGCTCAAACGCTGGTTCTCTCTCTTCCTACACCTCGGCCGCTTCGTCAAACGGCCCCAAGACCCCGTCCCCAACTCTACCAGTCCAGGCCATTACGGGGCCGGCCACATCCATTGTCAGCTACGACGCCATGAACCAGAGCGCCGACATGTACTACACGCAACACATGTCCGCAGGGCAGCCGCCCCCTCCCCAGACCGTGACCTCTGGCGGCCTAACTCATTACTCACAACACCAGACCCAATTGCTACCTCCTGGTCCTGCTCCATACTCCAACCCGGCTCCTTATAACCAATATGGCTATGCAAACGGCCTGACGTCGCCGCCGGCTGCTCCGCCGTCCGTGTCTAATCCCATGGGAAACCCCTCCAATGTTCTCCCTTCGATACCAGGAGTTGCGGGTCAAGCCCAATATGTCGGTTTTGATACAACTGGCCAGCAGCCGCCGCCGGGCATGAAGCCTCGTGTTACCGCTACGCTGTGGGAGGATGAGGGAAGCCTTTGTTTCCAGGTTGAAGCTCGAGGCATCTGCGTCGCTCGACGAGAAGGTATGATCTACACAACGCTGAAAGCGACACCATCACCAGTAAAGCTGACTTCAAATAACACAGACAACCACATGATTAATGGAACCAAGCTGTTGAACGTTGCTGGCATGACTCGTGGCCGTCGAGACGGCATCTTGAAGAGTGAGAAGGTTCGCCATGTTGTCAAGATTGGTCCCATGCATTTGAAGGGCGTCTGGTATGTTTGACCCCCTCTCCTACCTGAGACAGTGGATAAACAGCTAAGACGAAACAGGATTCCTTACGAACGGGCCTTGGACTTTGCCAACAAGGAAAAGATTACAGAAATGTTGTATCCCCTTTTCGTGCACAACATTGGAGCGCTTCTTTACCACCCCACCGCCAACCCCGGCCGGACGAACCAAGTCATGGCTGCTGCTGACCGACAGAGACGCGAGAGCGGCCCAATGCGAAATCCTCCTCCCCCTGGCTTGCCGTCCATCGGACAGCATCACCCATTGGCTCTGCCTGGTCCGCAGCAGTCTCTGCCCTCGCAGACCGGTGCCAGCCGACCCCCTCTTGACCGTGCGCTGACCTTCCCTACGCCACCTACCAGCGCCTCAAGCGTCATGGGCGGTATGGGCACCTCTGAGGGCTTCAATTGGCAGGGCCAGAGCATGAACGGCGGTCAAGGTGCCAACCAAATGACCATCGATACCGGCCTCAGCAACGCGCGCTCAATGCCGAATACCCCAGCTGCCACACCCCCTGGTTCATCGATTCAGAGCATGCAATCTTATCCCTCGGCCTCTCAAGGCTACGATAGCCAGCGCCAGATGTATAGCGCCCCGTCTGCTCAGCATTCGCCGTACCAAAACTCGACGAACCAACCTCAAGATCGCATGTATAGCCAGTCCGGCCCATACGGAAAGAGCGAAATGGGCCCTCCCGCAAGTCGCCCCCCCGCCGCGGTCGCGTCTAATGAGCAGCAGGATGCCAAACCTCCCAATGGTATTATGCCTTCCGAGCAATCGGGGCACAATCACCATGCTGGCGAGGAGGAAGGCGAACATGAGGCAGAATATACTCATGACAGTGGATCGTACGACCATGCTCGTGCTCCCTACAACTACAACGCCCCTGGCGTCGGTTCAATGACCAATGATAACAACATTTCGCCGGAGATGGCTGGGTCTCAGAGTCACCCTCCTGCTTCAGGACGAGCCACTCCCAGGACTGCAGCACCCCCACAGCCCTACTACCAACAGCATGCTGGCTACAGCTCGCCGCAGCGCGTCCAGCAGTCTACCAGCAACTTGTACAATGTGATGACGAATGATCGGGCACCGACAAATGGTGCACCGGGCAATGATGTGTATGCGCCACCTGCCGACATGACCAGCTCTCTGTCCAACGGATATGCCACCCAACCCCCTGTGATGAACGGTTCTGCTCAAGGCATGAAAAGGGGACGGGATGACGAGGATGACCTCGCACGCCCAAATGATGACCCAAGCAACATGGGAGGCCTGGACCTTAAGCGACGAAAGACCATGCTGGAGTCAACAGTGTCCGCCCCTGCGTACGACGCCATGAGCCGACCTGCCTCGGCTATCGCTGCCCCCCGAAGACGGTAGAGGCGGAATCGAGTTTTTCCCTCCTTGGCGAATCTGATGTTCCACAAAAGAACGCCCACGTTTCTGAAGCGTTACGGCGTCTTTTGAGGTCAGCGAGGCAGCGGCGTCATGACGAAGAATTTTATTTGCAGCGACTTGTGACACCGAATTTTTTTTCTAGGTGTATGACATTCCTTGCCGTGTCTTTTTTTGGTAATGTTTCTTTGTATTCGCAGACGATTCATGGTCCATTTACATCGTACCAAAGACGCGTTGACGAATTCACGACTATCCACTGATTCTATGTTACTATGATGCCCTGTCACGGATGTACATGGCTGATGAGTGACAGCTTTTTGCATGGAGGAACTTAATGCACAAAAAATCAAAAGAGGCAGCACCACTGCCGTCTTGCCCGTTCTCAGCTCTGTCGCGCGCGTGGTTTCGAGAAGCGAACACCCGTGTGATCAGCATGACATGACTACCTGTAATGACCCTCAGGCGGGACACGATGAGTTATGGGGTTTCTACCCACAACACTTAGCCTTATTTTCCTTATCTATGTTTGACCATTTTCTTCGATTTTTTATGCTCTACAGCTTCGAGGACACTTCAGCAAGAAAGACGTGTTTTTTATTTGGAAATGAGAAAGATGTCGGGATGAGTCCTGATAACGACTTTATGACCCAGTTTTGCTTTTCTCTTCCTTTCTTCGCCTAAAAGCGACAAAGATGGTGTATTGGACGGGTTGCGTCATTAGGTAACGACTTTATGAAACGACAATAAAAGCTATTGAGTATACAGCGCAATAAATATGTCCGTCTTTTTTTTCAGTTGCGAAAATACTGTGCCTTGTGAAAAATATGTGGTGTCGCGGTACCAGTTGTAAAGGCTGTTCTGGGGCGTACTTCTCTATACGCTCTACTAGATGGCGAAGCTGAGTTGTCAGGACTACGTATTGATGCTTTTATGACAGCATCTAACTCGGACTCTCCATTCTGCACCTTGTAAAATGAGCAATATCTATTTATATTTGCTGCCTAGATTAGTGAGCGTAATTTTGCTCGCCATGTCAATGTACCCTTGCCTGATGTTGTCACGTGAGTGCCTTTATGATGCCAGAAACCGGTGGGGTTGTCTGGCCAACAGCCACGCGAAATCAACAAAAGCAAATTGCTTACCTTTTCCTTGTCTGCCACCCCTAGACTAGCTGGTACAAATCATGAGACAAATACACTCTTCAACCAAGAACCTTCACGAATTGCCACCTCATTGGAATTAATGTACGCGCTTTATTTAGTTCTTTCTCTTGGTCTATTTCATTAAGATACTTTCTTTTTTCCCCGCAGCATGGCCTCTCCCTTGACACCTGCTGGGGACACTGCGCTGAATTCTAACTCCTCATCAAGTAATAATAGGAGGTACGACGACTACGAAGTTATGACCTACACCACCGAATCTCAAGAAACCTCTAGCAAAGCGTCGCCACTACTGAAAATTAGTGATGCCGACCCTACGAACCAAGAAAACGTTTCGCCGTCCAAGTCTCGGCACAGTCGCGTCATGTCTGGAGCGGAGCTGTCACCGTTGAAGATTGTGGAGAGCCAGAGGAGCTCCATGGATGGCTTCGCGTCCCTGAATAGCAGTCAGGGGTCAGTTCCGGCTCGCAGTCCGCGGAAGAGGTCGCCCGATAAAAGATTCCCTGTTAAGATCAGTGTTTCGGAGGAGACGCCCTCGAAGGATACACCGCCGGAGGTGACGCAGGAGCGGTCGACGAGCTTGGAAGATGCGGTTCGGCAAAATGAGGGATTGAAACGTGCGATTGAGATTTTTGAGGATGAACAGACCCTCATCCATGACGATGTTGGTGTCGGTGCCGGTGTTGCTGAGTCCTCCTCTGGCACGGCAATTGGCATGGAGGGTGTGGAAACACACAGCGAGACTGCTGGTGATGAATCCTTTATGGATGTTAGCACATTCAGCAATTTCTCGGCAGTGCCGAACTTGACCATGCTGGCCAAGCTGGGACAGACGCCATCCAAGATGTCTGGCTTTGGTGATTTGGCAACTCCCAGGGCGAGACGCGAGACACCGGCGAAGAGGAATCACCACGCCATGGAAGACGAGTCTAGCAACACGACCAACTTGTTGATGGATTTTACAGAGCAGCTGAGAAACCCCTCGCGGTCGCCGGCTAAGCGAGCTGGCTTGTCGCCTTCACGCACGATGTCTGACGTGGCCGCCACACCGAGCCGCCAATTCACGAACCTCATCGACTTTGATATCCCTCCGATGCCAACACCACGAAGCGTCCCCTCCATTACCCCGCGAGAATTGGAATCTCTCAAATCCAACTTCTTGTCGGAGATTAGCTCGCTGAAAGCTTCTTTAAGCGGCAAGGAGGCCGAGGTGCAGTCGCTTAAATCAGCTGTTGGAGATGCCGAGAAACGAGTTGGTGAATCATTAGAGCAGGTACGGGAGCAGCGTTCTCTGCGAGAGCAGCTGGCTGCTGAGAAGGAAGGCTGGGAGAACCGTGGCCGCGAAATGGAGAGCGTGCTGCGGAATGTAAAGGACGAGATCATGATGGGTCAAAAGGAGAGAGACGAGTTGGAGAGCCAGCTGGAAGAAAGTGAGAAGCGACGAGAAGCGGCAGAGATGCTGCATCAGGAGGCGGAGAGCAAGCTGGCTGGTATGCGTGCTGGCAAGGATTCCGAGAAGCACCCATCCCCTGAGAAGCTCAAGAGCCCCGATGGCCAATCGAACAATAAGGAGGTGGAGATTGCGGTCGAGCGAGTGGCGAGGGAGCTTCACGCGCTGTACAAGAGCAAGCACGAGAACAAGGTGGCGGCTCTGAAGAAGTCATATGAGAACCGATGGGAGAAGAAGGTTCAAGGCTTGGAGGCCAGGATTGGGGAGCTGAATGAAGCAAACGAGAGGCTGCGTGTGGACCGCGACGCTACCGTCACCAAGGCTGATCCAGCGGAGATGGAGGAACGCAAGGCCCAGGCTGTGCGGGACAGCGCGGCGATTAAGGAGCTGGAAGCGGATATTCAGCGATTGGAGGCGGTGATTTCGACGGTGCAGAGAGATAATGAAGACTTGCGTGGTAAGCTGGAGCAGGAGCGCATTGAAAAGGGGGAGCTGGTGCAGCTGGCAGAGGAGATGATGAATATGCAGAGCTTTGTGTCTTCTACGCCTGCACCGCAGCGAACGCAGCAATCAATGCCAACCCCTCGGACTCAGCCTCAAGCATCAGCAGCAGCAGTACAGCGACAGCTGCAACCGCCACAAGAGCGGAGTGAGACGTCAGCAGCCGCAGCCGCAGCCGCACCCGCAGCAGCTAAGACGCCACGAGCGAATCCCGTATTACGGGGTGGAGCATCCGGACTTCGGGCTCCGGGATCGGTGCTCCGTGCCCCGCATGAACGGACGAGGAGCAGCGGTGGTGGCGGCGGCGGCGGCTTGCCACGGCCCGGAGGAGCAGGAGTTGGTGCTAGGAGTGGTATTATGAGCTCGATTGAGAAGATGGGGAATTATCGAGGTAGAGGGGCAGAATAAAGGGTGGTGGGGGTGGTTGGTTAATATGAGTGATGAAAAAAATGCAGTGAATGAAGGGGGTGGTGGTGGTGGTGCTTTTCTTCTACTTTTTTTTTTTTTGCGTTTGAATTTTGGTAACGATGGATATCCAACAAGGTGGAAGAGGACTATTGATTGCTATCTGGATAGCTTGGTGGTGCTCCTACTGCTTCGTGTGTTGTTTGTGCGTCTATGAATTGGCATTTACATGGGGAAGTAGGAAGAGCGAGAGAGCGAGAGAGAGAGAGAGAGAGAGAGAGAGAGAGAGAGAGGTAGGAAAGTGGTTTTTAAATAGCATTCCTTGCTTGCTTGGGATGAGGAGTTTTTTTGGTGTTTTTAGGGAAAGTGGCTTGATAGCTACGGCATCTTTTTCAGTTTTGTTGTCTTTCTTAGTTTAATGATGGTGGTCTGCTGGCTACCTGCGTACCTTGGAAAGGAGATGCCTAGGGGTAAATTGGATGTGGATACAGGACACAGTTGCCATTGGTTCTGATGTTGCCATCCATGAGGATAATATATGAATCAGTTCAATGACTTCATCTGCCACTGTGACGACTTATAATTAAGGAATTAGATGATTTGCTTTTGGCGGATATGCATATGCCCTTCCCACAGCAAGATATGTGGTCAACACCCCAACTTCAATAGACACCTCACAGCCCGTACGCCTCCTTGGCTGTGCCCCCAAAGATCATGGCCCGCTCCTCATCTCCCAGGGAAGCCATCCAGCACATCTTCTCTACTACTTCTCTCCACTTCGACCAGGCTGCTTCTTTTTCCGCAGCATTGCTCTCACTTGCCTTCTTCTTCTTCTCAGCGGTGTTGTTGTTGTTGTTATTGTTATCGTCACCATCACCACTGGCATTACTACCAAACCCGACGGTGCAGACTGGCCAGTCGCTGCCAAACATGATACGACGGGGCCCAAATGTGGCGAGGACGATGCCCAACCAAGAGAGGGTAGATTGGAATATGTGCGAGGGGTCCTGGGCGCGTAGGGAGGGCGTCATTTCGCCGAAGCCGCCGGACAGCTTCATGTAGGTGCGGGGGGTGTTGCCGAGGGAGTAGATGGCGGTGCGCCAGGCGGTGAAGGAAGGGTCAGAGGTGGTGTTGTAGACGGTGAGGTCGGGTTTGAGGAGGTGGTCTGTATAGTATCTTGTTAGTGGGTTTGGGGGGTTTGACGGAGAGTGGAAGTTGGGGATATTGGTGGGGGGACTTGGACTTACTCAGGATAAAGGTAACTTTTTCGTTGTCGGGAACACCTTCGTGTGCGCGGCCTATCATCTCGAGTGTCTCTTCTATCTGTTTCTTGCCGCGGCTGTGTTGGTCGACGCCGACTTCAAAGACGAAGCCTCTTTTGCCCAGGTACTTTAGACCCTCGATAAACTTGTCCTCTAGCATGGTGCCGTGCGGCTTGTCCTGCAGGAGATACCTGAACCCTTTTACTTTAGGCCATGCCTCACCAGCTTCCTCCTCTACTCTGGCAATGTATTTTTCCAGCACGTCCTTACCGCTGGGGATGGGCGCCCAGGGAACAATGGCGAGACAAAGCCTTGCATCCGCGGGAGTATGGCCCTCCCCGTCGTTGGGGGTGCCGAGGGCCACGCGCTTCAGCCAGCGGACCTCCTTGAGGGGACCGTCCCAGCCGGACTGGTCGCCTGCTTCTGCGGCGGTGATGTCGTTTTGGCGGTCTGCCTCGACGAAGATGAAGCCGAGGAGGGAGGGGGCGGACTTGGTGGCTTGTTTGTACTGCTCGACGGAGAATTGGCCGTTGAGGGGGTGAGTGGGCGTGGCCCAGGCGAGGGAGTCGATTTCGGCTTGGGGCCAGATGTGGATGTGGGAGTCGATGATGGGGAGGATGAGGCTTTGCTGGTCGTCCTCGGCCATGGTGATGGTGTTGGTGGTGGTGGAGGAGATGAAGGAGGAAGTGAATATATTCAAGAGATGTTGCGGTGTAAAAAAACAGACAAGAGGAATAGTATCTCGCGTATATATCAGTGATATCGTTCTGTATCTCACAATACCGGATCGACAAACAGCTTAGTGAAGCTGATTCATGAGCGAGGTTCAGTTTCTTTGCTCAAAGATCATAGAGAGAGGGAAAAAAAGGGGAGAGAGTAATGAAAAGAAAAGAAAGACGGATGCGCAAATGAACAGATACCATCAACCTCCCCCCCCCTCAAACAAAGAAGCAAGCCCGACAAGTACCCAGAGCTCCAGTTGGTTCACTTACAGCTCTCCATCCTCCCTCTTCCCTCCCCTCCAGGGCTCTCTTAGCTTGTAGCGGGTGGAGCCTGACAGGTACGATATCAATATTTGATCCCCTATCCAATTGCCTACCCCGCTATGGGGCCGCCGATTCAACCTATAGCGGGCTTACGGGCAGTGTGACGTCGGGTCTTTTATTCGCCTCATCTTTGCAAGGGGCAGAGGGCCGACTCCCTCCCAACACTCCGAATGGTTTGGCTTGCTCAATTGCGACGGTGAAGAAGCGGGCGCCACAAGCGGGCGCCAGGGTAAATATTCGGGATTACGTAGATGAAAGTTTATTTTCTATTTTTTATATAATTTAGCTTTTGTTTACGCCTTTTGCCGAAGTCCTGCTATAGCTACTAACTACCAACTATGTCGTAAATAGTGGGCAGCTGAGAGAGCTACAGGGACCACAAATTAAGTTCTCACCCCCCGCTGGCGCCGCAGAAGCCATCCGTCCATCCATCCATCAGAGGATTTTAAGCGACGGGTATTTCGGAATGGCCGCCCATTTATATGTATGTTGGGTGGTCAGCCGATGGGAGGCTGTTTGGCCGAAGTGGCATATATATGATGAAAAATGACTGGAAGTGTTGGATTATGACTGCTGTAGCTCCCAATTAGATCTGTCAAGTGAGTGATGGCCTTGGAAGGCAGATACTTATTTGCTGGTATAATGGTGAGTTTGAAGTGATGAGTAATAATAAGCCTGAGCCTACGGAGTACCTAGGTACCTATGTATCAGCAAGTCTTTTATATCGAAGCAAGAGAAGTCCGACGGCTATACCGTACTACACGCCTTGTAATAATCATCCATTTACAACTTCACGCAAAACACAGCTTCACTCAGAAACTCTTGGTAATAGACAATGTAGATTCAATCGGCATCTAGAGAGCATCTATCTACTCGGCAGCTAAACCCTTAACCATCTGCCCTTCCCCACATCCACATGAAACCTGGCTAGCCTAGATCGTCTTTACCCGTCCCGATCCAGAGCCACATCCAAAATTTTGCTGTCCGAAGCTGGAACACCCTAGTTCATAGACAAAAAAACGGGGGGCGATACTCCGGTCTTGGCTGTGGTGGTAGAGCCAAGCGTGCGCTTTAAACGCTCCTCCCACCAAGGTTGCAAGAACCAAACAAAAACACCAAAAAAACTACTCGTAGATGGTTGTTTCACATCGACGAGGGGCCGCAGCATCGACCCAAATGGTCATCACACGCGTCCCGGGGGAGGAACAAGAATGGCCACAGTAAAACGGTCGCCCAAGAACCAGCTTGGGGCGCCACTTGTGTCCTTCCTCCCTCGGGACGCGGTGGGGAGTTGTATAAAAAAGCGAGAGTTTGAGAGTGCCGGTATATATTACCACACCACAACAAGAACTTTCTTTTTGACGACATGAGCCGGCCAGACGTGGCTAAAGGGGTAGCGCAGTCGTCTGTCCGCTGTAAGGAATGAACAGTCGGGGCTCTTTCGGGGGTTGTTTTCGTCTCTTCGGCATGTATCCGCTGAAGCACTGGTAGTCTGCTCGAGTTTCTCAGGTGACAATGATGCCGTTGCGGCGGGAGGCGTGAGCGCGGGGTGCGGGCTCGCAGTCCTCCTCGTCTTCGCTGATGTCGCTGGCACAGGATGAGTCGTCATCGAGACCGCATCGAGAGCCACCACAGTCGAGCTTGACACGCTCTCCACGGCGGGTGATTCCGTAGCGCTCGCAGGTGCATGAGCTGCAGTCGGAATTGGGAGTGCTGTAGCCGGAGAGGCTGGAACTGGGCGACGAGCTGTCGGAGCGGTAGGAGAGGCTGGAGCTGCTGGAGGAGACTGGGGAGTTGCTGAAGTTGGTGATGACGTCGTCATCATCGAGACCGGCGCTGCCGAAGCGGGCGGTGAGCTCCTCAAGCTCCTCGTTGTTGTAGTAGTCAGACTCGAGGATGTGCTTGGTGGCATGCGGCGACATGGGCTTGGGGGCCTGGATCTGGGAAATGGAGAGCGGGCGGCCCTTGGGGATGTCGACGGTGAGGGAAGCACGGTGGCGGGAGGAGCGGTCCTTGTCCTTGGAGGAAGACGAAGAGTGCTTCGACGAGCTCTTGCTGCTTGACTTGGAAGAGGATGAAGACTTGTGCGAAGAAGACTTGGAGGAAGACGAGGACTTGGACGATGACGATGACGAAGACTTGGATGACTTGTCGGCGGAAACGTCCAGGATGTTGAGCTCGCGGCCGGTGGTGGGCTCGGTGGTAGACTCGACAGAGGGGTTGTGAGCGATGTGGTAGCCGTCGATGATGTAGTAGTACCAGTATCGCTGACCAGCCTCAAGGGTGGCGTTTTGGAACTTAAAGGTACCCTTCCATGAGCCGGACTTGGAGGAAGTCTTGTCCTTGGAAAGCGGGAGCTGGCCGACGTAGTTGTCCCATGAGCCGAGAAGGTGGACGGTCTTGACGCCGGAGGAGACGCGAAGAGAGAAAGAGAGTTGGATTGACGACATGTTGATTATATTAATTCAAGTTGTTGGAGATGTGATTAGGGAAATATTTCTTTGCCGTAGGAGCAGTCTCTGTAATTCTTGCTTTTGAAGAAGACAGGATGATGAACTATCAAGGAAGAGCTGGCGAACAAGCAAAGTCGACGAAATTCTGTTGTAAGAGGGGGGGTAAAAATGATTAGATTGTCGTGATGCAAAAGAATAAAAAATAATGTGTATAAACAAAAAGATGATCTCGTCTCTCAAGCTGGCCAGCAACTGTGAGATGGTAGTTGATGATGGGACAGAGGTTTTTTTTTTTTTTTGCAGATTGGTGAGACGAGATAGTATTAAGAAGGCAAAAATAAGGGGGAGGGAGACCAGCTCCAGACAAACAAACGTAAAACAGAAAAAATGAGGAAAAGGGAAACAGAATCGTCGACTCAAGATTGGCAGAGCTTGATGAGGAGCAAGAAAAAGAAGAAGCGGAAAAGGAGGGTGTTGGCCGCCTAGATATATGTTTTGAGAAGCGCGGCGGATGTGCTGGGAGCCCCCGCGACGGCGCCGCTCGGGAGTGGTGGCTCTGGCACTGTCCAAGGCCCCAACCCATGGTGGTGGTGCTGGTGGTGCTTCCCCTCCAGTGGATGATAGTCATCGTGTAGGCTGCATCCATACGGACGGGCCAATGAAGCGCAGAGAAGCCAGGCTGAGGTCACGACGGCATGCACCTCGTCCTTGGCCTGGCGGGGGGGTTGGGCGGTTAACCACTTGGGTGGCGTCGCTCCACTGCGCTGCCGGCGTCTAGACGCGGCTCTTGATTGGGCTGCCGCCAGCAAGTCCCGTCACCTGCAGATCGCCCTGGCTCCAGGACGAGGGGCCTCTTTGCGCTCTTACTGGCTGCTTCTGCTCCGTCACAGCAATTTCGTTAGTGATAGTGCGTTTTTGTTGTGGAGGGGACTGGCCTGGCCCTGATTCGCTGAGGCGCTTGCTGGTGGGTTGAGGGAGTAAAAGAAAACAAGAGGTTGCATCTCCAGAAGGTCCGCCCAGTATATGCAAGCTAGTCTAGGCGAACAAACAAAACAAACCCAAACAAAACGATCCGGGATGAGGCTTGACGCAGAACAATGATGGGCCCCTTTTTTTCTTTTCTTCTGGCAATTTCGAAAAGGTGATACAATGTCCATCTGCATATCTTCGCTTAGTTCATATCCACCATGCTGATGAGGGATGCTCGGCGCGGCAGCGGCAGCGACATCCTTGCTCGCTTCCCACTCATTCTCTTGCGCCAGCATCCATCATTTACGGAACCGCATGCTTTGCTGCTGTTGTAGTAGAGATCATCAGAGGACTCTTCCGAAGTGTAGTCCAAGGCATGAGTTTCAATCTTTTTGATTTGTTGCCACAGCCCAAGCCTATTTCGCCACTACATAAAAAAGAGTCGTGTAATAACCTTGTGTGATCAAGGAACGACGCATCAGGTGTATAGAGTAGTCGGGTATGTGATCAATCCAATCCTTGACAGATGGTCCCATTCAGACTTTATCCGTGAAAAAGTGATCAGCTCCGACGGCTGATGAACTCCGTTTGTAAGAGGTGTTCAAGTTCCCCCCTAGCTTGCTAACCACATGTTGCCCAGTAAAAAATTGTGTGTTGCTTCCCAACAGCGGTGTGGGGAGACATCTTCTCTAGTTTCCATTCCCTCAACGCCTCGTCCAGACTGCATATACAATTATCGGTGACTTAATCTTCCATCTTGGTATCTCCTCCATTCTCTTTCGAGTCGGCGCCACGAATGTACAGGACATTGTTACATCTGTTTCCCACGCGTTAGATAGAGTACGGGACGAAACCCTAGCCTGCCAGGCTCGAAAGCTTCATACCTGATCAAAACTTGCCCCAGCTCTCCGGTGAGCTTGTCTTCCATGTACTCCTGAGTATTAGCCAGCTGCAAGTTCATGTAGCTGTCGATTGACTGCCCGCAACACAGAAAAATTAGCATTCGTTCCAGCTTCAAAACTTTCCTCAGCTGCTCAAGCAAAAACCCACCACCAGTCTGCCCTTGTACTCGGTCTCTCCCCACTTCAGTCTGACAAGCACCGTCTTGTCAACAAGCTCTTGCAGCATGGGCCGCGGGTTTACCGGCACGAAACTCATCTTGTCGTTGTTATTGAGTTGTGTTTCGCTGTACGTTTGGTGATGCTAAAGACCTTCGTCCGCCGGGCTGAACAGTTTCGCGAACTACGCACTAAGCTCTGTCCGGCTGATCGTCGGCTATAGATAGATGGCCTCAGTGAGCACCGCTTAGTCATGCGATACGTTTGTGCAAAAACCCCGGAAATTGCATAAGCGATCCCAACACCATGTTTTGGTCCATGCACTCCGCGAAGGTTGCGAGAATGGAATGTCATCGTCCCCCCCATCCCCTGGCACCAAAGACTAGCTCGAAGGGCCGACGACGGGGACATCCGTCCTCCCTGATCAACCAAGTGGCTGCGTCTACAAATGAATAACGTACGATACTGGACGGACTCTCGGTCCCCTCAGCTTCGACTGTTCATATCCGCTTGCTTTAGAAATGGTTTGAAGGACTCCAAAGAGCGTCATCCTCACTTGCCAGAGTTCGTTTCTTCCTCTACCACTATCAGAAGACAAGTCCTCCAACGCCGTTCGATGTGTCTCGCCTATCTTTTTACTAAAAAGGCTCATAGCGGAGGTCCATGATCGCAACACTCTCTTGTCAATTGCTGCTTATTTCTCCACACCTACTGCAGCTATAGCATACTATCCGTCTGCGGCCCGTCCTGGTGGCCGGCAAAGTCTGGTATTACTAGTGCATCCTCTGTCCAGCATGGGATAGCGGTCCACATCATTGTGACTTCTTCAGCTTAACTTCCTCAATCGATCAAAGCCGGATGCCTAGTTCATGCCACCAATTCTTAGCCCCGGCGGGTAAGCAGGTCATGATGGTCACACGCGTGGCATTTCCCATATGCCCAGTCTTACGAACCTTGGCTATCAATTTAGCCAGCGTCTACTAGTCGCAGGATATTTTCTCAAGAGCAGCGGTCAGACGAGAGTGTGGTAACATCTAGACAGCCGCGTCATGGACAGATGACCCTCTGCAAGTGCAGCTGGATCATCGCTTACTGCAGCCGATGAGACTATGGCAAGCGCATAGTAGTACCCTTGCGTTTCCTTACCGGCATGGGCGGCTATTCAGTCGGCCTTTCTCCAGAGTCTATGGCGATGTCTCGTTGCAAGGTCGAAGAAACAAGAGATACCCATCCATCCCACGAGGGTCCGAGGAGCTGAAACTATCTGTCTCGAATATATTCATTGTGGCTTAGAAATATGCCTTTCACGAGCACTTGGAGACTGAGGGTGGTGGCACCGCAGTCTCTTCACGAGACAGGGAAGCATCATAGTCGATCGACCCAAAGCCTCTCCGCTCGATGGTCCCTTGACAACACACATTTTCTGTGAGATGACTTGAATGAGTCCTTGCCGATGAGTCGAGTCGAGTTCTACCTTTGTGATGTTCTGCTTGTCCGTGAAATTGGACCATAATGCTTCGAATAGTGATTTTATCATGCGGCTTCAGAACTATACTAAGCAGCGTGCGTAACCATCTGCAGCCACGAATTTGGGATTATTTCCATTCGAAGTCTCCAGTTGGCCAGGTATATAATATTTCATTGCATCCGGCAGATAAATAATTGCTCAACTTGCGCATGGTGGAAATGAGTAGAGTGTATCACGTGAACTCCTGGCAAGGCTTGGTTAACTGCCGAGGATAAACTCGTACATGTCCGCTTGTTTAAACACGGCGAGCCTATATAGGAAAACGTAACTTCATCAAGGAAACATGGCTTTTTTACATTGAAGGACGGATTTCTGGTGATTTGGCCAGGGCCATCAAATATGTTTAGTTGACTGTGAAGATTGGGCTAAGCAGCGGATCAAATCAGGCTAGCTAGCTAATATTTGGGCGACGAGAAATCGTATCTACACAGGCGCCAGATTTGAGAAAAAACATTCATCCCGTTCAAAGTAACCTATAGTGCACACCTCCAGGCCTCAAGTCAGCCACTCATCTCTCATAAATTACATCAAGTGCATCATGGGCTCGTCATCCCACTACACTATTGACCAGGCCCTCATTGCCAAGGTGACAGACTACATCAAGGACTATATGTCCAATTATGACCCTTCCCACGATTACAACCACATCAAGCGTGTTTTGCACCTTGCGCATATAATTCACTCGAAAACCCCAGGGACAGACCGAGACATCGTCACTCTCGCGGCGTTGCTGCACGATGTCGGCGACAGAAAGTATCTCAAGCCTGGCGAGGATGCTTCGCGGATGATTTACACGGCCCTCACCTCCCTTGGCGCACCGGAGGCTCTCGCAGACAAGATCCAGACCATTTGTCTAGGCGTCAGCTACTCTAGCGAGATGAAAGATCCAAGCCGGGTAAAAGCCCTGATACAGCAACACCCGGAGCTGGCGGTGGTGCAGGATGCAGACCGGCTGGATGCGATTGGGGCGGTGGGCATCGGACGAGTGTTTACGTTTGGAGGTGCAAAGGGTCGGACGCTGGGAAATTCGATGGAGCATTTTGATGAAAAGCTGGTTACGCTGGAGGGATGGATGAAGACGGAGGCGGGGAGGGAGATGGCCAAGGTGAGGACGGAGAGGTTGAAGTTGATGCAGGAGTGGTGGCGGGAGGAGACGGGTGGGATTGAGGGAGACATGTAAGATGAAGAGGACGTGTAGATGTGTTTTGATATTGCTAAGATAGATATTGAGTCAAGATGGATCCAGCATGTGCAAGTAGAAGATTTGGATTCGGGCCGTTGGCGTGGTGTTTACGATTACTGTCCATTTCTTTCAGAGTATATGATGGTTGTTCATGCGACATGCCCTAGCGATCATACTGGCTATGCCGACTTATTGCCCTTCGCTAATTTAAAGCTAAGGGATTATTCTATAGGAGAACCCCCAAGACAATAATTTGATAATATCCAATGGGGTTGTGCCAGGAGCCGGAAGCAGTCATGGATGAGATGGTGTCTTTGATTTGAAAGACTATTTATAGCTATCGTAGAATAAGCTCTTTACGAATGGACCTGAAACTGCCTCTATCTAAGTTTAACCATCATTCTAATGGGCTTCGCTGCAGACCACTGCTCCTCCGGGATACTGACTACATGGCCGACTCGGTAGACGGTGTCACCGATTCTCTTGATCCTTATTGCAAACCGGCCGGTCGTCCAACCTTGATAGTCAATGTTGTCCCGATAATGTTTGAAGATTCCGTTTTCTTGCTGGATGAGCCCGTTATGGCTCTGGAGGATCCCGTCTCGGTGGTGGATGACTTGACTTTGATCAAAGTCATAGGCAACGTCAGGGTACCCTTTCCATTCTTCCATGCTCAGGAAACTGGCCATCTTATCCCTCCAGCTCGGTGTCATGTCATATTCCAAATCACTCTGGCTCGTTGCTTTCTCAATCCCTTGCCCGAACGAGACAACCTCGGCCTTGAACACGAGGAGTCCCCTTTGCCTCGCTTTAGTCCACGCCCCATCTGTCCAGTCTATTGTCGGACTCGTAGAATCCAGCAAGGACAGCCTGCTCACCTGTCTTGAGTATTCAATGCCCCGGACGCGCCATCCAGCCCAGCACCAAGACGGGAACTTCACGCCTCCCGATTGGACTCTCCGCTGAGGAGGCTGCTCTGCGGTTTGAGTTGGCTACCATGCCAAGGAGGAAGCAAAGTTGTTGTACGGCATGGCCCAGCATGATTCAAAGCGGCTGTCTGCGGCGGACCGAAAGAGTCTCGTGCTGCACGCGTTTACGAGGCCTTCAAAAGCTGCCACCATGTCTGACTCGCGAGTCAGCTCTTTCTGGAGATAGGAAGTCACAGCTCTCCTGTATAAGCCCATATAGCCTTCGTAATTCCTTGCTCGGACATTATTAACCAAGTGGAGAGCGCCCCTACATGCCTCCATAAATATCATGGTATCTTGCTGTGACTCGTGGTAAACACCGTGGTAACACTCAAAGAAAATTTCGTCTTCCGTAAAGACGAACCGCCTTTGCGCGAGAAGCCCTTCTTGGAGACACCAGCCGCGCGTGCTCCATTTCGACATGGCAAGATGGTCTACATAGTCGTAGGGGTTATAGACGAACTCAAGGCCACCAAAGGAGCCCCAGACTTGCTCATTCTGCTGTAAGCTAACACCATGGATCCCGGAGTCAGAGTGCTCACTTGATGCAGCGATGAGGACCACGTTTGCGCACTGGTAGATGGCGTCCATATTTCTGATTTGGTTAGCTCGCTGAAACGGGCCTGAAGTGATACAGAATGCATCGACCCAAAGGTATTGGACCCCCAGTGCCGCAGTGAAAGATATAGCATCGTTGATCGTGCGAGGGTAATGCCTACTGCCCTAGTAAGCGTTAGGATTTCTAGGTCCCGCACCAGACGTTGCCAACGGCTGTCCCCATACGTAACTCAGTGCGGCGTATTCAGCAAAAGGCGAGGCAGGAACTACATCTTTGGTTTTAACGTCGATTAGAAAAAACCCAGGCAGGTCTTCTAGCCCTTTGGTGCGATTCGGACGGATCGAGCAGATACTGTGAGAATGGCAGCAGTCATTAAGCCACTTCCGCCATTGCCCAACCTTGGTGGAAGCAGAGTCGTCCCCATATCTTCTGCCACTGTAGCTTGGATACCTTGTCTTGTGGGTGAGGACGCTCCTTTTCTTGATCGGACTGATGCGCCCAATGGTGATGTAGGCCATCCCATCATCCTCCACGTTTAGTGGCAACGACTCCGGGGCATTCACGGGCATTTGGATCGTCCCTATAAATGACGATTCGGGGTTGGGTAATAAATCACTTGGCCCTAGCCCTCGAAGCTCCGTTGACCTGACGCCAATCTTGTGGGCGTCCGGATCCAGTGTAAGATAGTTGACGTCGTGGAATCGCGACCAGCCCCGCGTCCTATGAAAGTCTCGTTGGAAGATGCGTAGCCTCGCATGGCGAGAGGGGGCACTTTTGATGTTTTTCTGTATATCTTCTGGTAGCGACTTCAACGTGGATGTTAAGAAGGCGCAGAGGCTGCACTCCGGTTCGGCCAATATGGCAGCTATGGTCCCTACTGGAATTATGCGATCTTTAATAGGTAAACGCAAAAAACTCATGCGTCGAAAATCTTCCCACCATTCCGACAGAGGATCTCTCTTCCAGGCCTCGTCGAAAGCGACCTTGAGATGGACATCGCGGCAAGAATCGCAAGCAGTTGTAGATTGAGCCGGAGCCATCTCCGCGCTCCGCCCGCCGGACCTAGTCTGATGAAAACGAGATGCCAAGGAGTTGAGCAAATACAAGAATGTTTTCGCGCGAGCTGTGGAATTTTAACTTCTTGACCCGTTACATCTTGGCCAAAGTGAGACGACCGGAGAGATTCTAATAGTGTCTAGCGGGTTCAGCTGGTCGAGGCGTTGTTGGTGTGCTAGTCAGCCCTGTTTACTTTACTCTCACTAGTGTAATTTTCTGGGTTGGGCTCTCGATACAAGGCGTATTCGAGGTATAGGCTGATATATGATATATGTTAAAGGAAGATAAGAGACTTATTCACACGATGATGATGAGGGCGCTGTAGGGTAATTTTTTTATTTCAAAACATAAACTAAAACATGAGGTATTGCGCACCCACCAACACATATTAATGAAACTCCATAGGTAAGAACTCCGTCTGTGATAATAGGCCATCATGACATGTACAACCATAGAACTCGTGTGTTTCGACGTGGCTTCATCATCCTCATCCTCCTCTTCATCGTGCTCTCATCAATTATCTCTTAACTCATAACCAAGTCATTATAGGCCGACGTAGAGCATTAACTTTTTCCATCACGAGTCTGCTTAGATGAAGTAGGCGAGAGCCATACCAATGGCAGCCAGGAGACCGGCGGCTGAGTTGGTGGCGGCACCGCCAGTGGTAGGGACGGTCCCAGGGCCGGTGGCGGTGGGGGCCGGGGGAGTGTTGGTAGGGCCGACGGGAGAGGTGCCGTTGCCACCAGCGGGAGGAGGAGGGGGAGGAGGGGGAGGAACACCGGTGCCAGCAGGAGGGGTGTAGACGGAGGTGACGGGAGTCGGGGGAGTGTAGACGGAGGTCCACGAAGAGCTGGTGGTGCAAGGGACAGTCAAGGTCACCGTGCCGCTAACAATGGTGGTGTAAGAGATGGGTGAGCTAGTAGAGGACTGGCTAGGAGTGGCGTAAGTGGTGGTCGTCACAGGAGTAGGGTAGGTGGTGATGGGAGGAATCACAACCGAAGTGTCGGTAGGAGGACTGTAAACGCTTGTGTCGGTGGGAGGAGTAGGATAGGTGTTAGGTGGCGTGGTGGAGGTGGCTGTCTCGATCGGAGTGCACTGGGCTGAGGGAAGAGTGAAGGAAGGCTCCGCATAGACGATGCACTATAAGTTATGTTAGTCGACAGGTCCATATCATGACAATGCTTAGAAGAGAAGACAACCGGCTTCGGGAATTGGAGACATACGTTCTTCTGGCAAGCAGCATCACCAGCATTCTCAGAGCTCTGGTAGCACTCTGCAACACCACCCAGAGGAGGGTATCCAGAGAGGTTGTCGGAGCATCGGCCAGCAGTGCCGATCTTGTTGGCGTCACAACGGATGATGATATCGCCCATGCAGTACGCAGCGTTAGCCTTGGCGCAGTTGACCTTGTTGGTACCCTCGGGAGGAGCCTGGGCGCTGGTGAGAGCAGCAGCGGCGATGACGACGACGGCAGTGGTCTTCATCTTGACTGATTTATCGTTGTTGTTGTTGTTGGTGTTGTTGATATTACTATTAGGTTGGTGATAGTAGTGGTAGTAGTTGATAATTGATTGGAACAATATAAATCACTTGCTGTAGGGTTTTGAACGAAGGTGTATGTGCAATCAGATACTAGCGAGCGTATTGATGATGGGAAAAGATCAGCGTCTCAGAGGTCGAAGGGTAAGTGGTTGTTATATACACACAACTCCTTGGTTGGGAAGGGAACGGTCTTCCTCCTCTGACTGACATGCCTGATCTCTTCCCGCCCGCCCGCCTGCCTAGGTTTTCCGCTGCCCCCGCCTAAAGCAATATGGGCAGTGGCGCCGTTTGCGCTTGGCTTTCGTATGACAAACGTAATTGGTATCCCCGTGTCCCCGGCTTCTCTGTATGTAGGCATGTCCATGGGAGGCATGTGTGTCTCGAGTCGCCGCCTACATACGACTAGGGAGTAAAACTACCCTACGTACGGCGGCGGCCGTCAGAGGCAGGGCCATAGCGCCAATGCACCGTAACAAATAAGCTAAGGAAACCCGTTAAGAAAAATCTGAGGGAGGAGGCAATGCACGCCTCGTGTGGAGTAGAGCCTGGGAACAAGGGTTCGGTCGTGTCCTGGCAACGTGGTCGGGCTAAAAGTGGAGGTTAGCAGGGAGTAGCAAGAAGAGGAGGAGGAGGAGGAAGAGCTCACGCCACACAAGACCCGGCGTCTCGTGTCGTGTGGTTGGTGGGATGAGAGACAAAGACGTAGAGAAGGCAACGGATACGAGCTCTGGCGTGTTACGATTCGTTCGTGAGCTGGCAACGATTGAGCCAGAATGGAGTGTGGCTCAGGCAGGGTTCTATCCATCTAGCATCTCTCTCCCGACTCTTCTTTCGTTGTTTTGCTGGGTCGGGTCTCGCTAGGAAGTGATGTCCTAGCTGCTTTGGGCAGGATGGCAAAGAGTCGGGCTAATGCTGGAGCCGTGATGCACTTGTATTGGTGGGTTGGTGTTGGTGTTGGCGTTGGCGGTAAGTAACTGGTTCGACCGACGTCATAGCTAGGTGACAAGCTGAGGCCAGTAAAATCCGCAACGTTCCTTTGTACTGTGTGTAAAATCTCTATAATCACACGTTGTTTTGGCAACCAAGAGGGCCAATCTAGTGTCCTCGTCTCGGGTTGTCGCTGTGGCAATGCGCCTAAATATGCCAGAACTGGTACCTGGTCCTTGGCATCGGCAAACCTCAGATCGCACTGTGCTTTGTTCCATCCCAACACCAAAAAGAATCGTTCGCCAGCCTTGGAACAGCCCTCGATGTGACGACATTGTTTCCATATTTGGCTCTTGCCATGACAGAGGCCAAGCCGTTAGCCGATTTCGTCGTCGCAGAGCTATCGTCGTATTGATCTACAAGTCAATTTCTTCTCAGAGTCAACCTTCGTATCCCACACATCGTTCGGAAGACAGCGAAGAGAAACTATGAACCAAACTACATACAAGAGCGAGACCAAAAATAGCAGCCCACAACTCGGGGGTTCTGGGTCACCCGTTCCTCTGGCTACCACTTTAGGAACACGCAAAACGGAAGCACCTTTTTTTTTTTTTTTTTTTTGCAAAACGCTCGTTGGCTGTCCTCTACCAGGGTGCGGCTTGTCGTTCTTTGTGAAGCACCACCCATTAGGTGGCTTGAACGGACGTCGCAGACAGATCACTGTGAAAAGACATGGATCTCGCTTACTATCTCCGACCGACATGCCGCCGCTTAAACCGGAAAACTAGCCGGCAAACAAAGAATTGAGGAGGAGAGGGAGAGGGGGAGCGGCGGCATTCTGCATCGAAAAGCGGCCCCGGTTTTACTATTGCGTTTCCTGTTGTGCCATAAAAGCAACTTGCCCTGTGGCGCCGTTCAGCTGTCATGCAGGGAGTTCAGGCACGGGCGGATTCCCCGTGACCGATTTACTGCTCGCTTTTTTATATCTCAGACGGACTGGTGCTGCGTTTGGCAATTCTTCAAACCGCAGTGACCGGCTGGGTGTCTTGCGATAAAGCATTGGAGGGCTTTTATCCGCCGGCATGTCATGCGAGCGCATCACAGATCCCTGGGAAACTACCTAGACCAGACCAACAAACCAGCCCTGGCCGTGGTGTGATGGTCTGTATGGAGTATGAGCTCTGCGGAGTAACTAACACCGGGCTGCAATTAATCAAACCAATCAAGTTTCGACGCCATCACCGCTCACTGGCTCACGTTGCTAGGGGACACCACCAGGAATCGCCCAAACAGTCAGGTCGCAAAGTCGCAGCTCCTCCCTAGCAGTGAGCTATCTATTACTATTGCCCGCTGCTTGCGACAATAGTAGGTAGGTGGGTGGGTGGGTGGTAGTTGAAGGGTCCAATTCTCGTATTCCAAAAATAAAGTGAAAATAATAATAATAACGGCATGTCTGAAATATAGCAGGGCCCGACAGCCAGGGCTGCGGATACGACGATCTGCCAGAGACCAGGGTCACGCGCGAAGAGATTTTGATTCGGAAAAGTGACTTGCGGTTTGCCTTTGGCGGTTAGATAATTTATTCTTGACCCAGACACTGGATCCGAGAATAAGAGTACTTGTCGCTCATCGCCAACTTCTGCGACAGTCACACGAGATTTTTGTACATGAAATGAGGGAAGCCAGCACAAGCTAGGTCAAGTTTAGAATTTCCCTTATGGTGTGCCGTAAGACTAGATAGAAAATCAATCGGATTTGAGATTCGTTGCGCAATCGCCAGGTGAGACAGATCCAAGGTGAGGCGTATTGTGAGATAATCGCTGCTCTAGTCGATCAGCGGAGCCACTTCGCCTTGTGTCAAGAATTAACAAACTGGCTTATCTCTGATGGAGGGGAATGTTTTAAGAACGCCGTTGATTTGAAGGTGGGCGATAGCCAGCAGAAGTATGACTTGACCAGTGTCGATCAATGAATCAGCAAATATGTTGTTCCAGCTCTCTCTCGAGTGCTAAGCCATGATTGAATTTGCAGTTTCAATGTGACAATGGAGCTGAATATACCTATGCCCTTGTACCGCTGTTCAATTTATGTAACATAATTCACTTTTAACTATAGTAGCTATTTCAAGTCTATTTTCTCTCTGCTTTAACACATGCCTAATATTTTTCAATGCTTTTAAATGGACAACTTCTCATGCTTCCATGGCTTCTTGCCCTCTCCGTCTCCGTACCCCGTCGTGGGCTGATAATCTCCCCTGATCTTATACTTGTAAATCGTCAAGCCATCCAAGCCCACTGGACCCCGTGAATGGATCTTGTTGGTGCTGATGCCGACCTCTGTGCCGAAGCCATACCGCATCCCGTCCGCGAGACGGGTTGATGCGTTCCAGTATGTGCCTGCTGAGTCTACTTGGTTCATGAAGCGCTCGGCTGCGTCGCTGTCAGAGGTGAAGATGGCGTCGGTGTGGTGAGAGCCGTGGGTATTGATGTGGGCGATGGCTTCTTCTAGGGAGGAGAGGGTCTTGATGGCGAGGGTGAGGGAGAGGTGCTCGGTGTCGTAGTCCTCGGGAATAGCGTCTACGAGGATGCCCTCTGGGAGTTGGGATGATGAGAGAGCGGCTTTGCTGGGGGCATCGCAACGGAGTGTCACGCCCTTATCGGCCAGAGCGACGGCCACACCAGGAAACACTGTGGTGAGGGCCGTGTCCTGGACGAGCAGGGTCTCAAGGCTGTTACAGGCAGCTGGGTAGCTAGTTTTTGAGTCTACGATGGCTGGGATGGCCTTTTCCTTGTCGGCAGTTGCAGTGAGGTAGATGCTGCAGAGGCCGTCGGCGTGGCCTAGGACGGGGATCTTGGTCGAGTCCTTGATGTAGCGGACGAGCTCGTTGGAGCCGCGGGGGATGACGAGGTCAATGTAGCGGTCCTGAGCGAGGAGCTCCGATATGGCGTCGCGGGTAGTGACGAGCTGGATGGCGGAGTTGGGGACTTGGGTGGTGGTGAGGGCGGAGGAGATGACTTGGGAGATGGCGATGAAGGACTCTGTGGATTCTTTGCCGCCTGTTCGTTTTGTGAGTCTCTGACATGCACACACGGGATATATATATATATATATGGGGATTAAGAAAGGTGAATACCTTTGAGAATGGCTGCGTTGCCAGACTTGATGGCCAGACTGGCAATGTTGGCAATGACTTCGGGGCGGGCCTCGAAGATGATGAGGAGAACACCGATGGGGCAAGAGACACGCTCCATGATGAGATCATCGTCGAGTTTTGTGCGCAGTTGAACTTGGCCGACTGGGTGAATGAGGTGTCAGTAGGAGTTTTTGTAAGTGAGGTTTCAGCTCGTGTGATAATGATGATGATGACGACAATGTCAATGAGTAAGAATCTTATCCCGGCCATGACATAGCTTGCAGACATTTTTTTTGCGCCATTTAGACATCAGAGGGGAGAGTAAAAATGCAAGAGTCCGCTCAATGAATAAAATAAATAAATAAAGGAAACATCCAAATCATCTGAGCAAAGGACCAAACATACCCGGATCCTCCAAGTCCCTCACATCCAAGATCCCCTGCAGCATGTCCTCCCACTTCCCCTTCTTCCCTAAATCCAGCCTCGACACAAGCGCCTGGCTCAGAGAGCCATCCTCCGCAGCCTTACGAGCGAGCTCCAGGTCACGCGCATTGGCGGCGAGGATATCGTCTCGTGCGGAGGAGAGCGCAGCGTGGATGGCTTCGAGGGCCTCGTTGCGCGCCGATGCCGGGAGGGATGCGAGGGCAAAGGAGGCGGTTTTGGCGGCACTGGCGGCGGCTTCGGGAGCGGCGTTTGTGAGGGACATGATGTTTGGGTTCTCTAGGGGTACTCGCTTGCTTGGCCTCTTTTTATTCTTGGGATTTTGTGAAATTGAGGGTATTTGGAGGATTTACCTTGAAAGATTTACACCAGGGGAGTCATGAAAATGACGTAGTGTTGAATAAAAAACATCCCGGCCATGTGATTCGGTGGGATGTGGAGAGACTTGTGCCTCCGATGCGGGACGCCTAACAAGTAAACGCCCGCTCGCCGCCCTAAACAATCGTCGGGGGCGGGCCAAGACAGGATGTCAAAAGCGGATGCCGTTCCGTGGGTAAAAGTGCGTTAAGGGCTACATAGACCACTTATCCATCACATGAGATATAAAAGTGGTGTAATTCAGTTGATTGCATCTCATAGGTATCTATAATTGTTTAAAGCATTGAAATATGCTGTATTGTATTTACTTGCCGGAAACCATTCTTCATTGCTCTTGATTTCATCGTCTCACCCTATTTTCCATCCATAAAATTCAAATTTTGCAAAGTATCCGGAACGATGATTCAGATAGGATGTAGCTGACTGGTTCTCTCTGTATCAGCACATGCATTTCGACTGTGAGGCTTTTAGAAGCCGAAGATTCCCTCTTCCCTTCGCCCACAGTCATCATGGTCTCCGACTGCCTTGCTCCAGTGACATAGTTTTACGAACCTCTCCACATTTACGAATTGAATACTTCCATTGGTTTGCTCCAGTAGCCATATCTGTGCCTCAGCGTCGTCTATATAGGGTCGAATGACTACTAACGACTTTGTTAGGGCCATCAATTTTTGGCGACCAACAGACGAGAGCCCTGTTATTAGTAGCTGGAAGAATTCCTCTGCTAGTAAGTACTAGCAATTAACATGATTCTTCGCGACTAAGCTAAGGCGCTCGTGGGAGGATTAGATCATTCATTACGGTCGCATTCTGTCCCTGGTAGTACGTTGCTCAATGCGAGAGTTATCAGGTGATATCAGCGGCAAGAGATGAGCAGTTCCTACTCTCGTGGATTGTGGTCTTAAAGGGCCACGCGGTCGATCGGAGTACGGCTGTCTGAACGGTTAGGCTATGATTTCGGACCCTACCAGTCAAAACGAGTTGGATCACTTAACTCTTCTGAGTTGATTCCAATACCATTGCGTAGCTGTGAGAGCGGGCTGAGGTGGAGCGGGTAATGCGATGCCGCAGTAGGCGAGGTCATTGGCAATGTTGAACCGACTAGGCAAGGTATGAGGTCGTTAAGGTCAAATTGAAGAGCAGTGAAAAGAATACTCACCATAGAGGACAAGTGCCAGACTGCTTCAGTAGCCATAGATCGATACAATGACAGTGGAACACATGCTCACAGGGCAGCTTTCGCAGCTTTCCACCAGAGACAAACTCTTCAGTGCAGATGGAGCAACAGGGCCGCTGTCCTTCCTCGTCAGGAATGGTACCATCATGGCTGAGATGGGCGGGTGACCTAAATTTGAATGAGGGCATGTGCTTAATGGCCTCTTTTGGCAGAGTTGCCAGGTGGAAACTACCCTGCTGTTGGGGAGGTCTTTGGGGCGGCTCTGGAAACCAGCTGGTCATCAAGACACGACGCTTGAGGATGAGATATGCCGCTGTGAATACAACCAGGGTCATCACAAGACACAGGCCGATCACCAGGTAAGTAGTTGATGGAACGTTGCTAGAAAGGCCATGTTGAGGGTTGTTTCTGCGCTGGACCTGGTTGGCTGTTGGGACAGCAGGCATGGTCAACCCTAGTGGATGGCGATGGCGGAGATGACATGAGTTGAGCGGAATAGTTTACGAGATCGGCTTGTGGTACAACCTGAGAACTGAAGAAGCAGCGACTTTTACTGCGTATGCTCTATGTCATTCCGTAAAGGAGAGGCATTTTATCGCTGAGTGTTGATCATCTGGCATACAGCAACACAGGTCGGGGGAGGAGTTCATTCGGCAATACACAGCCTTTTATAAAGCTTTTTTAAAAAAAAAAAAAACGCTGTAAATTTCATTAGCAGCATGGCATCTGCCTAAAACAAAGTCTCATATCCCGTGTTTTATCATGTGAGGCTTTTTGCTTGTTATTGCTATTGTGCGTTGGCGTCATAGAACGTCGCCGCGACTCTTGATGTGCTTCTGGCGGAGCGCTTTGAAAGTAGTGAGTACGTGGAAATACATCACTCGCTGCGCAATGCCATCATGTCCTGAGAACTAGCTGATATAATTGCGGTGGAGTACAAGTTACTCTCTGTGTCTGAATCACTGACGTAAAATTATCACCCTGTGGGTGACACCTCAATGCCGGTGTCTGGGGTACATTGTAACGCTAACCTTTGCCCTGCCTCGTTCATTTTTGGGGCTGTGAGGTGCGGGAAGGGAGAGGTGACAAAAAAAAAAAAAAAAGAAAAGAAAGAGGAGCTAGAGAATCATTATAGTTATTACGGATCGACCCATTAAAGCTTGTTTTATTTCAAGTGAGGTTATTGGGTGGTGTTAGATCGATCTACATACCTCGGAATAGACCGTGCGTTATGAGGGAACTTCTTTTCATACTACGCCTTCTTTCTTTTTTTGTTCTTTAGGGTAGCAAAGATGTTTCTCAGAATGGAGATGTTCAATGGAAGTAAATAAATCTTGCGATGTTATACCGCTAGTCATGTTGTGGTATTTAATATTATTGCCTTTGTACCATTGCGCGGCAGTGCCACAACCTACATGTGTCTGTGGGTGGGTATCTGTATTTTTATGTCAGGATATAATGTACCTATAGGTACCTACCTAGGTAGGTATACCTTAGCTAATGATGTAGTCAGAAACCATAAAATCATAAAATATACCACTCTGAGGGTACCCTAGTAAGCAATATGGAGAGCTTCAAGCATGTACTCGAGGTATTGATGAGTTGACGTGATGACTGCCTTAATAAAGCCGGAACGGCGGAAAAGGCGGAAGGTGAGCCATGCACAGCACAGCCTTGTCACCACTTGCCCCATTTGTCACTTCAGGTCATGCCACTTCTCACCTCTGAAATAAATCTCTCTTTGTCTCTTAATTTGTTAGATGCTTTCTATCTCTTCCATCAAAGCACGATAGGCGAGACACATACACACACACAAGCGTCGATCGCTCCCGTTCATATGCGAAGTAAACGCGCTGCCGCTGAACAAACGACATGGCGTTATGCATATTGATCATTGCTGTGATCTTTATTATGCCCTATCTGGCGAAAAAGAGGCATCTGCTTTCCCGAAAACAACTCTCCTTGAGTCCCAATCCCCTCGCTACAAATTCGAACCCAGAAAAGAAACTTTTGATTGCAGGGATCTCAACCGCTTAAGACATCAAGACGGCTCAACGGGGTCCTACTGTCGAGGTTGAATCGTTCGAGAATGCAATTGCCCTGCCTGACTTTCGGAGGGCCCAAGCTTGAATAAAAGCAGACAGCATATCTATTAATCCATTACAACTAGGTAAAGAAAGCCGTTCCATTGACTTGGAGCCCCAACATCTAACCTAGAGATGTGATAGCGTTGTGATGCCTTTATCAGCCACACCCATCGTTGTCTTTGTTATGAGGACTCTATGATACATATTTTTCCTGCTCTTGCTACTGATTGCTGGGAGCTGGTTCCCATCAAAAGCCGAAAGCCGATTGCTGCGTACTTCCAATCAACCTCGAAATGGGAAACCACAAAAGCTCGAAATGTGCTATATTGCGAAAACACAGCATTTAAAAACTTCCAAGCAAGTTGGTCAGCATTACCAGCCAGTATTATTGGGATAATACGTTCCGAGGGGATCATATTTACTGAGCTGGTCCTCCAAAAAAGCTGCTGCATCCAGAAGATATCGGGCATGGCCCTTCATCGGAATAAAACGAGTTGTTACCAATTGGAGCATGGAATCAACTGCTATCTGTCCAACTTCATCATCTCAATATTGCCCTACTCTTCCGTCTCACTAAATAGCGAGACTTGGCTGACTGGAATGAACCTATGCAATAAGCTTGGAAAGCATCAGGTGGAGATGTTTCCATTTCTGTATTATTGGCTGCAGGAGAGGATGCAATTTGAAAGTTATCCAAACTATTCCACAACCCGGGTCCAGTGACTTCTTTTAATTGTGTTCAACTAGGTACCTAGCGAGCCGCTTGGCTTTGGGTTAGCCACTCGTGGTGCTAGGATAAGTCTGTCTGGAGGTGAAAGATGAATGTTTTACGATACCCTTTTTCATCTGCAGATGGCACACTGAAAAATGTCCCAGCACCGTCCTCTTGTACGCGAATAGGCTCTCTATTGCTGTGAACTCACTTTAACTGTGGGCTTACGATAGAAAGACACATGGAGCGGCATTACTGGACTGTTCGGGCCCCGAGTCATGTTTGCCAAAAAGTCCACATGATTGGCAAAAACCTACGATGGGAATGGCAGAGTTTGATGTTCATTACTGATTTGATGTCAAGGCCGAGCATCACCTTACTGCCATTTCCAAAGTACGAGGATTTTGCTAGGATTTGTCATAATAGCACAAAACCCAAATTCCATACGCTTGATTCCACTCAGACAAGGTTAAGCCGATGTGTATCGGCTTGAAATACCGGTGTAATTTGGAAGTGAGACTTGGACCATCTCGAAGGGTATAAAGGACTAGATGATGTGAATACATGGGATAAGAGATCAACGATGTAGTGGCCATGTGCGAGACACCAATAGATTGTCAGCTGCTGAGTTTCGATTTCCCATCAATAAGTGTGTGGTCAGACAATAGTGCCTCACGAATTATCTCTGTGGTCAGCACATTTCCACTCTCGCTGTCAGCGATCCTTCGATTCCAAAAAAGACGAAGGATAGAGTTAGTTGCAGACAGCTAGTCGCGTATACTAAGCATGTTATCACGAGCGGAGGGGGGACAGCAGTCCAATTGATTGGTAAGTTCTGTTCCGGCTGCCGGATAGATTTCTGTCGCCTCTCCTCTGATAGGATCTGACCATCACGCTGCCGTTACGACTGAGGAAAGGACCCGTGCCCCGGCTTTCTGTCAAAATGAAGGCCAATCCAGATGCTCTGCCCTCTGTTTGTTATGAATGTACGATTGGCGGCTCTGGAAAGCATAGGTTACATCATGTTGCAGCAATCTTCAGAATTGTTGCTGCTCCATCTTATTGCGACATGGGGAGAAATGAATTTTAAGTTACCCGAATCGGCGCTGATCTCCCGTGTCTTATTAGTCTCACTGGTCTCAAGGCGATTGGTTGATTTTTGTCTTATCTGCAGGTGTCGAAGCGGCAGAGTACTACTACCAACGTCTCTGACATATTTTTTTTAGCAAAGCCATGGCAAAGGATCTAGTGTTATACTTAAATCTTTGGTTAACTCTGGAATATTGATTAGTTTCTAATCTACCCTTCAGCTTCAGGTGGAGCATAGGAATCGCCGAGGTTCAATGGGATGTCTTTTCCAAGCTTGTCTCCACTCCCTGCCCTACTCCCTGGTGGCTCCGGTTAATTCCCACCAGCATAGATCTTTTGCGAAGCAAGTGGGTGTGATGCAGCTACTTTTCCCTTCCATCGGCCTTCTCTATGGCCAGACTCCCTGTATGTAACAGCACAAGGGGCAAGGAAAACGTCCTTTGAGGCTTTGGGCCACCACTGGCACTGGGGAGCGGCCTCGGAAGACCGAACAAGGCCCCGCTGGCTGCCGGTATCGCGCGTTCCCATATTAAAATGGTGTAACCAGGGACGGGTTTAAGACGTTAAGAGGAAATAAAATAAAATTTTGTGGTAGCAAGCTAAAGACCCTATTATGTATGCCCTTTCCCCAACGGCCCCTGCTTCTTGTCGTGGCTCGCTCCGAAGTTGGAAATGGATTGTGAAGCGTAATGAATCTTGCAATCCTCGAGGGAGAGATCATCCAGTTGTCATAAATACCCACGTTGTTTATACCTTCACACACTCTTGTCTTCTTTTCTGGCGGCGTTTGACTATTCGACCTACTCAGTGATATAATTATTTTGATATCCTCAAGCGAAGCAGTCGAAGCCACCGTTTCAGTCTACGAACCAAAAATGTCCCCGTCCACAGACCCTGGAAAGACTGACGACTCACACGACGCCCCAGCGCATGAAATAGAGAAGCTCCCAGGGACACTGTCAATCCACTCAGACATTACTGGAACTTCTACCGCCCACTCCCAATCGAACAATAGAGGCGAAGACGGTGACAAGAATCATGTGCAAGATGAAGTCGAGGAAGCGGAAGAGCTTCACTTCGCTCCTGTCGCGCCTACGGTGAGCATCATCGGGCCAGTTGACGGTGATGCTAACCTGGAGCTCGGTCTTTCAAAATCCCAAGCATCAACGACTGCTTCACGAACCTTGGTGATTGTGCCTCGATCACAAAGACGAGGCTTGCTTGGCCGGCTCAGCCTCGTCCCAGAGGTTGAAAGACCATGTGACTACAAAAACTCGACCAAATGGGGTATCACCTTCATCATTGCGCTTGCTGCGGCTGCGGCACCGCTTGGATCGTCCATCTTCTATCGTATTTTCACCCCTTTCCATATTATACAGGTTACAGGTGCCTTTTAGATGCTAACTACCTTCTATAGCTGCTCTGCCTGCAATGACAAAAGAACTTCACACCGACGAAACCATCACCAACCTCTCTGTGGCACTATACATGGTCGCCATGTCCATTTTCCCACTCTGGTGGTCCTCCTTTTCCGAGCAGTTTGGCCGGCGCACCATATACCTCATCTCCTTTGCCCTATACGTTGTATTCGCCGTCGTTTGCGCTGTGAGCACCAACATTGCCATGCTCATTGTCTTTCGAATCCTCACTGGCGGTGCTTCTGCAAGCGTCCAGGCCGTCGGTGCCGGCACCATTGCGGATATATGGGAGTCGAGAGAGCGAGGCCGGGCGATGGGCATATTTTACTTGGGACCGCTCATGGGGCCGATGGTGGCGCCGATTGTTGGGGGCGCGTTGGCCCAGGGCTTCGGTTGGAAGGCGACCATGTGGTTTCTCGCCATTTACGGAGTGGTCATTTGGTTTACGCTGCTGTTCTTCCTGCCGGAGACGCTGGCGAGGAAGAAGCCCGAGGAAAAGGAAGAATTGGCACCTCAACCAGAGTTGTTGCGCAGGATGACGACCACCGAGTCTGCCAAGGTGCATACGAAGAAGTTCGCTGCTGGTGCTAAGCGCATCTTCCTTGATCCCCTGAGCGTGCTTTTGTTTCTGCGATTCCCACCGGTGCTTATCACGGTCTTTATGGGCGCCATTGCCTTTGGCGCATTGTTTGTCCAGAACATCTCGATTCAGCAAAAGTTTACGGAGGAGCCCTACAACTATAGCCAAATCATTTTGGGGCTGCTTTATCTCCCTGCCGGACTGGGATATTTCCTATCATCGCTCTTCAGTGGACGGTGGACCGATCGCATCATGGCTAGGGAGGCTAAAAAGGCCAATCGGTATGATGACAAGGGCAGGCTGCTTTTTTTGCCTGAAGACCGTGTCAGAGAGAATATGTGGATTGCAACCTGTTTGTACCCAGCTGGGTTGTTGATATATGGATGGACGCTAAACTACGGAGTGATTTTCATTGTTCCAGCTATTGGTAGCTTCATCTTTGGAGTTGCTTCTATGCTTGTCTTTGTAAGTGTTGACAGCGCCCCTTGGATAATGGCTATACCTATTTATCCAAAACAAGAAACAAAAAAAAAAGACGGTACATTTCTGTTGATACATGTTACTGACTCTCATATAGTCTGCCGCAACTACCATGTTGACCGAGTTTGTCCGCAAAAAGAGCTCTGCAGGCGTGGCTGTCAACAACTTTGTGCGTAATATTCTCAGCTGCGTTGGTGTGATTGTGACGGCGCCGTGGATCAAGGGTGTAGGTGTTGGTTGGGTGTTTACAACAGTTGCCCTTTTCTGCATCGTTGCTGGATATATTTGCATGTGGGTGTTGATGAAGAATGCGTCCAAGTGGAGGAAGGATATGGATGAGGCATTGAACGAAGTTTAGTGAGGTTTTTTCTTCTTTTTTTTTCTTTTTCATTTTTCATTTTGCAAGCGTTGCATATTTATGATGCATATTATACCCATGTTGGAGCGGGTTGATTTTGTTTTTTATTGTCTAGATTTGTTCTAATATCTATGATAAATGTGGTCATGTACATACATAAATATAGAGTTGTTGGCGATTTAGAGATACCTACGATCCATAGATACGATCTTACCATTCCCCTGTGCTACATTCCATGACTTTAACTCTTAGATGTATTCCCCCGTCACCAGCTCTTTTGGCTCATCCTGCTAAGTGATGGATGGCCTCTATCTTTCAGTTTTTCTCCCCAAACAACTTTCCCAACGCATCAATAGCCACATTGCCACCACTAAACACAATACCGAGATCCCACCCTTCCTCACCTGCCTCTCTCTCCACCAAACTCCTAAACTCCTCATCAAACAGCGCTACCGCCAGTCCCACACACGCGCTCGGCTCAACCACGAGCTTCAACCTCTCGTACACTAGCTTCATCGCCGCGGTGATCTCCTCATCCGTCACGCTGAACATGCCGCTAACGAGTTTCCGCTCAAAGATGATGCTCCAGGGGTGGAGGCCCAGGGGGGTGCGCAGGCCGTCGGCTACGGTGAGGGACGAGACGGCGGGTACGCGCTCACCGGCTTCGTAACCCCGTTTGGCGTCGTCGGCGCCTTGGAAGGACGGCTCGGCGCCGAAGACGCGGATAGGGGTGGTGTCGGCGCTGAGGGCTACGCCGGAGAGCATGCCGCCGCCGCCGCAGGGGGCGATGATGGCGTCAAGGCCGCCGATGTTGCCGGTTGTTTTCTGGGCAGAGAGCTTGTAGGGGCCTTGGAGCTCGGGTTCGCCGGTGCCGGCGGCGATTCTCTCACTCACCTGCTCCTGCAGCTCGAGCCCCATGGTGCCCTGCCCGAGGATGATGTCCGGGTGGTCGTAGGGGGGCACGAGGCGAGCGCCGGTCTGGGAGGCGACCTGGGCGGTGACGGCCTCGCGCTCGGTGCTGGTGCTGCCGCTGAAGATGACGTTGGCGCCGTAGCCCTTGGTGGCGGCGATTTTGGCGGGGATGGAGATTCGCGGCATGACGATGTGGGCGGTGATGCCGTGTTCGCGGGCCGCGAGGGCGAGGGCCTGGGCGTGGTTGCCTGGGGGTGTTTAGTATTTGGTGTTCAAAGGGTGGACTGGGGGTTGATGATGGTGTCTTTGTTATTGTTGTTGATATTGGCCATGGTGAGGGCTGCTTATGTTGTTCAACTCATCGGCATATTTATCATCATCAGAATTATCACAGCCAAAGGCTCATGGAGCGACACGACAACACCATCGGCAGTACCACTACCACCACCACCACCACCACCAACAACAGCAACAACAACAACAACAACAACAACAAATCACTCTCACTCACCAGAACTATGCGTCACCACCCCCTTCTCTTTCCCCCCTCCCTCCAGCCATCCCTCCTCCTTCATCAACTTATCTAGGGCATAAAACGCTCCTCGGACTTTAAACGCCCCCACGCGCTGCAGATTCTCACACTTGAACCACAGCCTCAGCACTGGCCTGGCCGGCCTGTCCTTCCGGTCTGCGTACCTCGTGCCAGAGAGCTGCTCGGGCGTCTGTGGCGTAGAGGCAACCTGCGAGAGAGTCTGGTTGGTGGCGATGGGGGTGCGGTGGACGTGCTTTCGGATAGTTTGGTGGGCTTGGAAGACGGATTCGCGCGTGAGGGGGAGGGTGGTGGAGAGGGCGGCCATGATGGAAGAAGGAAAAAGGGAAAAAGTTCTCTTTTACTGGATGAGATGAAACGGCGGATGAGGATTTGCCGCGACTATATTTGGGTTCAAGAGGTTTCTCAGAATGTATGGCTGGTGGCAATCAATGGGAGGAGAGTGAGCAGCAAGATTGAGGCTCTCACGACTCTCCAACTCTCCTTCAACTGTGAATGTGAATATGATATGGCGTCAAACTGCGCCCTGTTTCGCTCATGAGGCGCATGAGGCGTTTTACCCCTCCAGCAGACCCTTAACCCCACTGTATTCTAGAAGCGTACCCGCTATTCTATCCGCCTAGCGGCCCGCTGTCGGAGACCCCATAATCAGTGGGACTGGATGGATCGAGTCCCCCTTTGGCTCCTCAATCTAATAGAGACAAAACTGCCTGTGATCATGAGACGAATGCCACATTGTTCCTCCTGTTCGGGACTGAACTCCGGCTTGAGATACAGGCTCGGACACTCCGGCCTAGATTATCATGAAGAAGTGTGTTTCCATTTTTGTTTTGTTTTGTTTCCTGTAGTAGCCGTTTCATCATCATCTGTCCGTGGCGTATTTCGCTTAATGGTTGCCAGAATCTTATTTAGATCTGTTTGCCTGGTTTACTCCTTATACACCCATGGCTACAAGGTAAAACGATCTGACGCAAGGTAAGCTCTAAATGGGGATCAGGCCCTATAATGATTGCTCGCTTAAATCTTTAAAAAAAAAATCTTGAATCTCGGTACCGTTCCGTACCTTGATATCGTCTCGTGTTCTCTTGTCTGCATGAGGGGGGCATCAGAATACGCACACGCCCTCATCATTCAAACCATCCTTTTCCTGCCCTATTGGGTAATAACACATTAGGTTTGAGAAAACAGTTTTTACCGTCATCGTGGTTAAGGCTTGGTTTGCCGTTCCTGATGCGCGACACACATATTCTGATGCATTATTTCTTTTCCAGCAAGACCTCTGGTACTGGGTCTGAGCCTGGCAGTGGGACATACATACCTAGGTAGAGACATACAGGCACAGACGTATTATCTCCCCCCTCTCTCTCTGATATGCAATTATATGTGAGCGGCTATAGCCCTGAGGATTTGACGCCCCGATGGGCTTCGGATGCAAGGCTGAGGCCCGTCATATATGATAAATCTCCTTGGGGAAACTAAGAATAGACGCGGCTGCTAAATCCCTTTTGATGCGGGGAATCCTCGACGGTATTGTCTGAAATAACATGACATGACATGACATGAAAGTGAGTGACTGAGTGAGAAGACGAGAAAAATCGCTAGAAATTTGTTTAGTGATCCACTTTCTCGGAGGGAAGTATGTCAGGGGAAGCGTGCGAGAGGCTCAGGTACGACGACGCTTTACCTTGGTGTGCAGTAGACAGACAGATACCAATCGACGCTCTGAAATCTGAATCAACATGCTTAGCCTCTCACTTTGGATGCATCATGAAAAGGATCATGATGCTTGTCGCCGCCGAGTCTCAGTAAACCCTGCCATCTCGACCAGATGATAATAAGTCGCTTCCAAATGTGACGAGTGATGCCTCCTCAAGGCTGATCTCTACCCTCAACACCATACCAACTACCACCGCCACCACCACCACCACCACCACCGTCTCTTCTCACATTTTCAGATCCCGCAGCACACGCATACGCCTTGCTTGTTTCTTTTTCTTAGCAGGCGTTTCCGTTTTTGTTGCTTCGCTTCCCCATGCAGAATACCTGTCACGAAATGAATGTTTAACCTGGCTGCAAACACGCCGCCGTTTCGAAGCGTGCGATCTCAAGCCCCATTGGCCCCGATGTGTCACGATACTTTACGCTCGCTATTCGCGCCTAAAAAACAAATCGGGAGATGTTTTGAGAAAAAGCAACCATGCGCAAATTTGCGAGATGCATTACTAGAAAAATCGCATGTTTATCAGCATTCCCCTGCTGCAAGACCCCTAGAAATTTCCGGTATTCAGTGTGGTGCTCCGAATGTTGTCGGACTCACCACCACGCGAGTACAGAGAGGGTGGCCTCAGCCTCACCATAGGGCATGCCAAGGTACTTTGAAGACACACGCGACCACAACCCCAAACCATCGGGTCTGTAGACCACCCTTTGCAAATTCTTTTGCGAACCGCAATCTTTCCCTTGCCCTCTTCCATGAATCGAAAGCGCTGTAGTTTTGGCGTTGCCGACGGCACAGAACAGGGGCTTTCCTGAACTAGTCTCACGGATGTCCAGCACATTTCAGCCACTCGTCTGTTAGTTCTCCGCTGTCATCTATAACATTCTCATCTATAAATGATATAGGGACCTGCAAGTGTAAGTTTACCCGCGTACCGTCAGATTGGCTTGCCAAGGCTTTGTCTTAATCTCAGATCAACTCAGGCATAGCTGTAAATATCATAGCTCATTCGTAGATGGCGTGTTCTTATGGTACCCCAAAGTCTTTCCACATTCCTGAGCTCCCCAAGCGTTGTATCATAATGGTTAACTCATTAGTGCATATGCGATATGAAAAGATCTCAGTCATATCCCAAAAAAGTATCAAACAGTGCGGTACGCCATTCACATCTGCATGAGCTGATATGCCTCGGGAGCATCCCCCCTTTTCTCACTCCAAGAGGTTCTGTCCTGAGTACGGAACCTACAATTTGCAGAAATATTAGCAGGACGGACACAGCCAAAAAGAGATGTGAGTCAAGTCCGAATGGTTTCGGCTCGTGAATCTCTTCGTGGCGTCAAGATCAAAGGCTGAATGTGGATCGACCGCATGACCGACCTGCCTGATGAACGGCCGGAGATTATACAACCTTTGTTGATCGCTTCTGCAGTTGCAAGAATCAGTTTTCCCCTCCACTGAATAATTTTCCGTAGATCTGAAACATCAGTTCCTTAACTTCAACGCCATCCCGGAATTCTTCTCCCATATGTCTGTCGTCTGTTCTCTGAGCACTAGGGACAAATCACAGGGCTATAGCACCCTCGCTTACGATTTCGATCCTCATAAGTTTCGGCATATTCAGAAAGGTCTGCTTTGTTGTAAAGCTGCCCCATCTAACTGGTTCCAAATATCCACTTTATGCCATGAGTGGAACAATCTCTCCTATTCCGGTGCCTGAAAGTATTTCCGTCAGTAAAAACGTATATTTGGAAGCAGTAGAAGATACAGCGACAGCCCTAAGCCGCTTTTAAGAAACTTAGGATCTGATTCATGGCCTGCTAGATGCTCTTGACGTTATTCGCTAGCAACCATTGCCTCTGCAATGCTTCGATAGCTACAAAGCTCTCCTGTCGCGTTCCAGTAGTCGTGATTATCCACTGCCTGAAGCGAGCGGATCGGCCTGCCTTCCCTGCTATAGACCCACTCAGATGTTTCGGTAGAAGGATGACAAGGCTGCAACAGATACATCATGCTCACCTTCTAGTTGTGAAAAAATGGTGTCCTGATCTATACGACATGTCATTTCGACAGGATTCATAAGGCCGAAACTTTGCTATCACACTAACGACCGCAGGATGATATCTCCCTGCAGACTTGTTGGCCACGGATGCGCTTCTAGGAATTTCGTTGCAGGCTATGTCAAATTCTATCTAGACTGAGTTCTCTTGCTTATTTTTTGCTTTCTTTGCCGAACCTTTTCGGTACAAGGAGCATTTCATAGCTACCGACGTATGCAGGCGTGAATAATTGCATCCGCCATATGCGGATGTTTCGTCTGCATCGTTTGAGAATCAGAACTGATTGAGACTGATTATACAGGCTGCTACGTTGAGATAATAGGGGGCGTTCTTTATTATTGTTTAGAGGTGTGAGCTCGATGTAAGTGCGAACTGACTCCAATTGCATAGCTCATTTCTCAGACACAAGCGTCCTTACATGTGGGAGTCATAACTTTCAGACATTACAAAACAGGGGAAATCAGCCACAGCCTTGAAAACAAAGATCGCTATACACGTACTATTTTCTAAATATATCATTATTATGAGGCATGTTGTTGTTATCATTTGGGGGTGTAGTTTGCTCCGCTAGATTTAGGTCTGCTCTAACAAGGCGAAACTGGGGCAAACGCGATGTCTAAACTGGTCTCGTCCATGATTCATTGAAGCGAGCCACAAGCACTCCGGCGCCGTATCTTTATCCTGCGCACCACTTATCAGCAAAATTTGAAATCTATCAGCGATAAGGCTTTCGACAGCGTGAAAATTTCAGAGAGCGCTATGGGTAAAAGGCCACGGAGTCAGAATTCTGGTAAATCCCGACTTTGAGACATCTTTGGGTAGTTAGCATGGGTAGGCTAGCCGTTGTGTAGAGCGTATCTCCTCCAATCCCTTCTGTCATTGTGTCCAGTAGCCGATCTCTCATTACAAGCACGGTAGCTTGCATAATTTAGCTGATTGGCCTAGCCTCATGTCCGCAGTCATCAAGTTCTCAACCATTATTATTTGCGACTGTTAACGATGCGCGGATCTTATTCCGCTTCCGCACGTTGGCAAAATGTAGATCCCACCATGCTGTCTTCGGTGGACAACTACAAAAAAAAAACCCTGGTAGACTTGTAAGGCTGTCCCATGTCTGTTGGGCTCCCTGGCTCACTTACTGGTTCAGTATCTTGCCAAATTACTTTGCTGAACAAAGACAGCTCACAAATATATATTTAAAAATAAAATAAACCTGCCATTAGTGACAAGTTAATTTCGTAGTATTTCTTGAGTGAATGGCGTTGCCCAAGACTGGATTACGATGAAAGGTAGATGATCTATCGATGCCAGTCTTACTTGAACCCCCCCTTTTCCCATGAAATGATCGGCTCAGCCTGGCGACCGGGGCCAACCAAGGGGGGCAAGGAGAGTCCATAATAATTTTTGGAGGTGTTTAGAACGGACTAACCTTTCATCACCGACATTTTGGTCAAGGAAGCTAATCCGCTCTCATCGATGCCACTGACAACATTGACACCGATGTTGCGTTGTTGACGTACTGCTATGATAAGAAGTGGTCTGTCATCTCTGTTATGGGGGCTGAATGCAATGGAGACCCAACAAGGATTGTTGTTGGAGACATTGGCACTAGCAATGCCGATGGGCTCTAGAAACTCCGCGGTTCTTTAATTATTCCAGGCTGCGAAGTAGACTTTCACTGCGCGCGCGGCGTTGCTGGCCAGGTCTGGTGTTGCCAAAATTCTGCTCATTGGCTTTGACCAAGTCACACTTAGCTCACTCAACTGTCATGCTGTTGCAACTCTGGTAGACGTAGGTATCCCCAAGGTCCAATACTTATAACGGCGCCTGATTACTATTACGCCGTGAGTCAAATTTAACCTATGCGGCGAGCAATTTGAGGAGTCGGTTACTGGAGAAATGCTGGGACATTGGGAAGATGAGGGCGGGTTTGTCCGTTGACGGAAAACCCGCCAGTCTGGGTCCACGACAGCATTGTTCCCAGTTTCCGAAAAATAGGGACAGGGCAACAGGGGACTACCCGGTTTGCCTCCTCCAGCACACACCTAGATTCATGTAGCGGTGCCTGGCCGAAGGATGAAAGACGCGGCTGTAGAAAACGCAACATGGCCAGAAGAAGGCAACGACAATAGTTGGCCGCCTATGCTGCGACCCTGGACCTCGGACGCTGGGTAGGCCCGCTCCTGCATTGGACTGGGGGGCAGCAGCGAGCTTGGCTTCGTTCTCGGAACGAGATGATCATCGGTCCTCAAGTTTTTCTTCTTGCAGGGCCACTGACCACGCCTGTATGGATGCCCCGTTACGGTGGTCTGCATGTATCCCGGCTTCGTGGTAAGCTCCAACCCTAACGCCGGAAACGCGAACCCGCACACCCGCTACCATCCCCTCGGGCATGGGGCGTGGCTGCAAATGCCAAGCGCAAAAGCAGAGACATGAGCGGGCAAGGCAACCAGCCTGCCGTCCAACGGGATGTCGCTGTTGTGCGTCTGGCGGACCGCAGTGTGCCAATCTGTCAAAGCATTATTGGCTTCGCTTCGCCGTAAATGGACCCGACCGCCTGGCCCTGTCTTGCAGCAGTATCCAAACCACCGGAACCATGCGAGAAGGGGGGCCCAGCGCAGCTGGCAGAGAGAGGCCGGTCAAGGGACAAGGCTCAGCAGGGGGTGTCGTTTTGCAATCCTCCCTCACACCTCAATATGATGAGGTGCATCCGCTCAGGCTGCTGCTGCTACTGCTGCTGTTGATGCCGTGCTGAACACTTTGCATTAGCGCTTCCACCGTCGCCGTGTGCTGGTAGAGTCGTGCCAATTGTCGAGAGAACAGAGGACGAGAGAACGATCAGCGAGGAGAATGAGATCCGGGGGGGTGGGGGAGACTCTGAGTGGTGGTGAAATGTCCAAAATATTAACGAATGCGCGGCATCTTGAGGTGCCTGTCTGTGGTCAGTACGGCAAGGACCACAGCACCTGCCGGAGGGGAGACGCTCTCGGAATTACTCAATTGCCGAACCCTTATCCCTCCACCATCAACAACATAAACATTGTCTATTGGTTTAGGTACGTCCTACCAGTGGCGTCGTAGTAGATGGGTTAATTAAACTCATTTGTTGTACGGAGATACTCGACGGTAATGAACGCCAAACGCGTCTACGCCAACCCCGGATCAACTTCAACCCCCATGTTATCCATCGTCTTTTGCTCGTGGTTCCAGAACTTGGACTCGTCGTGCCTGGGGAGCCCTGGTAGCGACCCGCATCCCTGGGACGATCTAATTTTGGACGTTAGGCCATCACGCTCAAACAGGGGTGGTCGGAGCAGGAGGGGGAGTGGGAGTGCGGCCCGGGAGTCATGATGGATGGGAGGGATGGCGGGAGGCGTGTCATGATGGGGGGCCTTTCATAGGCATGCCCCCTCTTCCCAGGACACCGGTCATGTACATACATTGCTCTATGGGACATGAGACAGTCTGGTTCGCATAACGAGCCGACCGTGGTCACTGGTTGGGCCCTCCCATGTTAAACCAGCCATCCGTTTGGGTGTGTTTAGACGGGGTAAGGCTAAGTCCCTGGTGTCCTCACACCAACAACTTAAAAGGCATCTAGATTCTGTCCTTCTTGTCTCCAAAATAATCCTCGTCTTGTTGCTACTGAATTGGATTCAGCAACCAACCTTGCTCGTTCCTGCCTGTAAATCCATCTCTTTTCTACGCTGGCATCTTGAATCGACATGACCACATCTGTGGACGACACATCACCGGGTGCCCCCAGGCGAACCCGGCGTGATAGCAGCATCAGTCTGGATGACAGTAGACGCAACGGCCAGAGGTGAGTTGAGTATACATGTCTGGTGGCCATAGCTAAAGAACGGCATCTAGTTACAACAATCCTGCTGGTCCTCATACCGCAGGCCACCAGGGGAGAGAGCAATGCGGTCCATCACAACCAACGTCTTCGATTTTCATTCCTGTAGAACCTCCACGGACGGAATTTCGAGGGCAAGATGAGTTTAGAACCGCAATAGGACAATATCTGCTTGAAGACGACCGACTTGAATGTCTTAGGCTGGGTATGCCAAAGGCACAGCCGAACAGAGCTGCAAGTCGAAACTACCTTCACAACCTCAGGTATAATAGATCACCACCGAATAAGGCAAAGGTAGATGTGCATTTGGAGGGGAACACAATTGGCCCAGAAGACATAGCGTCTGTCGATCCCGATCCTGAACCTGATCGCGAAGATAACCTGGACAAAGATTTAACTAAGCAAAAGTAAGCCTACCCCAGTCATTCTAAGTGGACATATTTTAAAAAAGTAGTAAAGACTTTTGTATATGAGGGCATTTAGTCCCAGAAGAGACCGTCTTCGAGTACAAAAACGTACGCGTCAAATAAGAGCATCGAGACGAAAGAAAGAAGAAGATTCCTAGGGCTACTATGCCGTCCTTCAGTGGCTTGATTTGGTAACACAACTCTGAAACACATAGACTATTAGTCTGAACTTCATAAGAGATGCACACACTGTTTTGAAAGGGTAGCAGGTTTGATGGTTTTGCCTAGACAGCTGGTCTTCGCTAGATAGACCATCCGTCGGCACTGCGACACACCCCATATACCTCCAGAAGGGAAGAAAAGTTGTCGAATTTATATGCGTTTTCCTTTTTGCATTTGGATATGGTATTATGTTCAATTTACTCATAGAAGAGAGTCGCATTCTTGTCTCGAGACGATAAAATGACAAAGTGTATTCACATGGGTGAATTTGAGCAGAAATTTACCACGCAGTCGAATACTTTGACGATAGTCACGCAACCCCACACCATGCATTTGAGGTATTGATTATGTTATTTGTATTTGTATTTATATATTTAGTTTATCTATATTATTTTTATTTGTTTGTTTGTTTGTTTATATAACTAGTCAGGAATAGCTTTACAGACGAAGAAATAAGACGCTTGATGATCATCACCTGCCATATCCCTCTGACTACTTAGACTACTTCTTTCAACGGTCCACCACCAGAGACAATGACTGGTGGGGGATACTGCATCCCTCCGCGAGAATATCCGACTGGAAAAATCCTCCTCTCTTTAAAAAGCACTTCTCATCCACTTCCAAGCTCCCGACCTATACGTCCTGGAACCGGAGGGACAATAGAAAATACATCCTCTGCCACAGCACGCTCCTCCTCGACTTGCAGACCTAAAGCACAAAATCGACATATCCTCTTTGTATTGCGTTCACGATCATCTTGTTTCTGTATTGGTCTGGTCTGCTACTTGCACAGATCTGCTGACGGAGCCATCAATTAAAGAGAACATTTGTTCGCCGCTAGGTCGAAGAGGCGCTGGAGGGGGATATTATAATTCTGGAGCAGGTAAACGATCCCTCCGCTTAAATAAAGCGAAGTTTCTTGCCTCGAAATTCTTTCGTCGGATGAGACTTATAGTAAGCATGGAGAGTATGGGTGATGCGCAAACAAGACAGCTGGTGAGGCGACTGTTGTCTTCCCAGGAGATAGTTCTGGATTTTGGCACGACTGGTGTTGCAACTGATGATACCAATGACAAAAAGTGACATGGGCGCAGTCAAGATGAGTCTTCTTGAAATGCCAGCTACACAGCTAAGACGACATCGTCGACTCTGTTCAACCCATGCTTACGATATCCTCAGCGTTGGCGATTTCTTCTTAGAGTTAGAGTTCTACGTGAGGCGCCTAGGGTATTCCCAACACCAAATGGCGAATAGCTGCTGCACAGCTCAAGGATTAAGAAAACGTAGGAGTTCGTATTATTAGTAGTAGTTCATGATGTTGGTATATCACCTTGATAGAATACTGTAAATACATGTCATTGACCTAATATCCTAGTTGGGGAAGTGTTCAATATAATGTTCTAGTCCAGACGTAACATTCGAGATTTATCAAGCCAGCATCATCGAAGACGCGTTGATCAGCCATGGAGATGGCTGATTACATCGGACTGGTAATTACCGAATCCTCCCTAAAGGGCCGAGTCTTAACGGCGTTGACGGGGCAGCTACTATAACACCACATAACGATAGTGCGTGGTTTCTGCAGGAACGCTGTCCCCCATGACAACACATGGAGCCAATTCTATCTACAATGGCAGTATTTACGGCAATGCAAGACTCTGTAGCTCTTTGAAGCCTATCGTGCGTTGAAGCATCTGGAGCTGCTCTAAGCTTTTCATGCCACACCTTAATAAGCTATAGCAGTCTTACAGCTGTGTTTTAGTGATGGGATAGTATGCTATAAGATAGAGTATTCCGTTCCGCTATAAGATAGAGTATTCCGTTCCGCGGTGAGTATTGTGGAATCTACCAGAGGCATTTACTCATTAACAGGAGTCCTAACTGGGGGATCGAACACCCGCAAGGCCGCCAAATTGTCGCACAGACTTCTGACGACGAAACTGTGGTGACTCAGGCATTAAACCATACGCTCACAACGAGTATCAAAGTCAGTACTATGAAGAGCCTGTTGTGCTGATTTATAAGGAATCGTATTCGTAAAATGAACGTAAGCTTATGAGTATTGTCACCAACAAGCCGCTGCAATCTGCTTCACATTTGAAGATCAGCCTTCGAGATTGTCCAAGCCCGACCACTCGCGACTTTTCTTACTCACAGCTCAGACGCGTCGTTTACGAACTGATTCAAGGTAGAACTCTAATCTATACACCTACCGCGGTTTCATGCTTTGCATGGAACTGCGGTATCCGCCCATAGAAGCTAGATCTAATCTATACGTCTGTGACGGAGCTGATTTCGCTGGAGGACTTTCTTTTCCATAATGCAAAATGTGTTTTCTTTTTGCCACGAGAAAGAATTATCTAGGAGTGGGATCAATCCTAGCGGGCGACCAACGCAGATTTCGTCCTGGTAGCAGTGGGTCATTCTTTGCCTTTCTTCATGGACATGCTGAAGAATCTAAGATTGTAAAACATGTTGAATATTCTCGAGGATCTGAGATTCAGTCGTCGGCCATCTATTGCCTAAATCAGGGCATGGGATCGTGAGAACACTTTACTTGCGCTCATTAACTCGACCACAAATCACATGGCTCGCCACGTTGGCAACGATTCTCTTAATAGAAGCTGCTGGCCTTTGCCGCGATATGAAGCGCGGGAGTGTAACACATACTAAGGTAGTTCATCATGCCGCAGAAAACAAGGTCAACAGAAGGACGTTTTGGGTCGCACGATGTATAACCACCATCCCCCCATATGAATATAGGTGGTCGAAAGGGATAATTGACAGTGAATTATCGCGGTCAACGCCTGTCGATGAGGGCAATACCAGGCTGCTGGTACTCGTGACTGAGATCATAACGGACGGGAGCAGTATCAATATGGATGCTACAACCAACAATAAGACTCTGAACAGCGTCATCAGAATGCTGCATCAGATTGAACATGCTCAGCTGTTTTCTTCACTTATCGAAGCTGCCATTTGTTTCTCTCCCTACTGGCCTTTGCGTCGTCTCGAATATTTGATTGGTGATGACGGTATCGTAGATATTCTTAGTAAAATATCATACATCCATGGATGTAACTTAGGACTTTGCAATGGCCATCGTTCCCATTATTTGATTGTCCTCAGTACTATGTTCTTATTCTTTGGTGCGCGATTGGTCATCGACAGATGCGACAGCATCTCAGAGGTGTCTTTGACCCTGTCAAAGCTCCAAGAAATCATGCAGATACTTGGCATCCACATGGGGTTTGAAGCCCTTAATAAGGCCAAGGTGCTGCTCTGCGATCCTATGGCTAGGAAGAGGTTAGGGGCAGTCATTTTTAGAAGCAGCCGAGGATGAGGACGCGAGGCTGGACATATGGGTCCCTTTTAAAGACAATGTCGTTTTGGAACCAAATCCTATGCATTGTTTAAGATCCGCAAGTGGAACATATTGGTTCGGCCCATTCCAAGTTCTATGAAAAGAGACAGATACTAAATAGTAATGAACATGAATTTATTTTTATTTTTATTTTTATTTTTTAGTAAATGCTATATGCGACTTCTTGTCAAGAACCCCTTTTGGGTAAGAAAACTGTTAGCAAATCTTATCCACGATGCGATGGCAGCATTTACGGCAGTGAGATAATCCATAGCGCTTCCTTTGCGCTCCTTTGCGCCCTGTCATGCGTGAATAAATACCTCGAGCTACTTAAAAATGTCTTTCGTGCCAAAGCTTGATAGGCCAAGACAGGTCTCACTGCATGAAAGAGAGGGCGGCATGCTACTGTGCGGCGACAAAAGTCAGGCTAGGTAAAGTAGATAGATGTTCGCCAGCGGCATTTAGAGACAGGGGCGACGTTTCTTGTCAGTCAGCGCTATTATCAAATGCCAATAGCGAACCTGGTAACTTTGAATGAAGAAGATGGGCGGTCATCAGCCGGTACCTTGCAGCTCCATATCCGCGACGAGACATACAGTGTCTTTCAGTGTGGCGTATCTTACACAACGATAACAATAGCGCTTTAATCTTGCTTCATTGATTTGAAGCTTTGATACAGACTGATTTGAAGTTGCCGACACAGAGAGAGCTCCTAACCCACTCGAAAGGCTACCTAGTGTAACTAGCCTATGTAGATAGACTGGGGATCCTCGATGTGGGACCTGCGAATACAACGTGAGGGATGGCCCATTATTTTATTTTAGGGCCATTGTTGGTGCTATTTAGACATTGTGCAAAGGAAGACAGGATGGCAGCCTGGGTTGCGCAGATAAGATGCACGGATGCATGGTATGTACTGTAGGATGTAAAAATGTGATATGTGTGACGATGGATGGGTGATGCATATGACCTAACTGCTACGTAAGTAATAATACGACGAAGATTACGGAGGTGAAATAGACGCTCATCTTATAAAAATACCTGCCGGGTCTTCATCAATTCCTCACCTCCTCTCACCGAAATATATTATATATCTCCGATAAGAATACGCCGGGGAATCTGGGTAGTGTATTTTAGTGGTGACGCCACAAGCCGGGGGCAAGCGAGCGAGGCAGCTCCACCAACGGTTCAAGTGTCGTACTCGTATCCAGCCGAGAAGGTAGAGAGTATGTGTGGGTATGTACTGTACTGTAATGTGAGTCTTCCGAGTAAGAAGATTCTGACTTTTGGGCCGGCCGGGTATATTTAGGAAGAGAGTGGCGCTTGTTTGATGACGGCATAATAAAACATTTACTTGATTGATCGATTGATTGATTACTTTACAGTGACTTGAGGTCAATTGATCACTGCCCATGGGGAAATACGGAGTAAAGAAAGCGGTGAATCATAGATGTGTATAGATGCATGTTGCCCAGAGTCCACCGCCTATCTTGAAGAAAGTCCAATCCTTTTAATCTTTGATTAAATATGTGTTTTGCTACTGCACTTTTTATTTTATTTTATTTTACTTTTTATAAATTTTTTTTTTTTTTAAAAAAATGCATTAAAAAAAATCTGGCTTTTCCCCCCCGTCTCCCCCCTAATCGCTATCTGACCACGATCCAACACTACCATCCCATTTTATTACCCAATTAGGCAGCACTCGCTGGGGTCCCTAATTTTGCACCCCTAATCCGATTACGGGTTCTCCAGTTCAGGTGCCTCATAGCCCTCCAGGTTTTTTTTCCTTCCCCTGCCCTGTTCTTTTTCACAACGCCTCTCCTCTTCCTCCCGACATCTCCTGGACAAGGAGACATTCCTCACTCTTCGTCTGCCTCTAACCGTCTTCCTTCAACCAAGGCGGATAGACTCCTTGCTGCGCATCCCAATTCCGACTGCTGTTGGTGGCTCGGATATCCGTTATCAATCGGTGTCGGCATTCTATTGTCCTTGGCGAGATTCGGACCGTCTACCCCACGGCTCTCCAAGTCGCGACAAGGCTGTGGGCTACAGGCTTGAGCAAACAATCCTACGAGGTGAGATATTCCTTCAGCCAAAAGGAGATTTATCCCCTCCAACTGCTTTCTTATCCCCTTCCTCTGTTGGCGCAATCGTTCTCCCCCGCGGTGGAGTCGCTTCAGACGTCCTCCCCAGCAAAGATACAACTGAGCATAGATTTACTTACACAAGCTCTCTCCAGACAGCATCTTCGAGACCTCACAACGTCGCAAATGGAATAACATCGAATATCCACCGACCTGCCGCCTTCGAAATCCCCTCAAACAACATGATTGCCTCATCGCTTCTCCCCAGCCGATTTCGCGGGGAGCCCGCCTCGACTCAACCAGCGGCGCCTTCGCGAATCAACAAGACATTTACTCCACTGATACAATCACTGGCTCAGCTCGCCTGCTCCCATCCCATTCACACTGTCGTTGTCGTTGCTCTCCTGGCCAGTACCTCCTATGTAGGTCTGCTTCGGGAGAGTCTCTTGGAGGGTACAGCGAGCTTGAACTTGGGTAAGGCGGAATGGTCGTCCTTGACTGATGGCAGCAGGGAGCTGCTCGCTGGCCCGGACACTGCCTGGAACTGGCAGAATGTGGAAGCCAGTGCCAGGACGTCCAGTGAAGCAGACCATGTCGCCTTGTTGACGCTCGTCTTTCCGGAGATTGTCTCGACTGACGGAACCGCTGCCGCTCCTCTCTCCCAAGCTGTTCCCACTCCTGGGAACCTGTCAATCACGGCTCTGCCTGCCACCGTCAACTCTTTCACTGCCTACGCTCACGACAGCGTCCTAGCTTACTCCCTCCCGTACAACCAGGCTCCAGAGTTTATTTCCGCTATCCAAGAAATTCCCCTCAAAGGCGCCGAGGAGACAGAGACTCAACATGGCATCGAGAAGAAGATGTGGATCATGAAGGCGGCCAAGGTCAATACTCGTAGCAGCCTGGTCTTGTGGGCCATCAATGCATGGTCTACATTCCTTGACCTGCTTAAGAATGCCGAGACACTAGACATTATCATCATGGCTCTCGGCTACTTGGCCATGCATCTTACCTTTGTCTCACTCTTCTTATCTATGCGCCGCCTCGGTTCAAACTTTTGGTTGGGAATGACTACGCTGTTTTCTTCGACCTTTGCTTTCCTCTTTGGTCTTGCTGTTACTGCCCAGCTCGGTGTTCCCGTCAGCGTTCTGCTCCTATCTGAAGGTCTTCCTTTCCTGGTTGTCACCATTGGCTTTGAGAAGAACATTGCCCTAACCAAGGCTGTTCTTAGCCACGCCATCGAGCATCGCCCTCAGGAGGTTAAAAAGGGCAAAAAGACCGGAGTCAGAAGTCAGAATGGCATTCAATATGCTCTCCAGGCTGCTATTAAAGACAAAGGATACGATATTGTCCGCGACTACGCCATCGAGATCCTCATTCTTGTTCTTGGCGCTGCCTCTGGGGTTCAGGGTGGTCTCCAGCAATTCTGCTTCCTGGCAGCCTGGATCCTCTTCTTTGACTGTATCCTTCTCTTTACCTTCTACTCTGCTATTCTGAGTATCAAGCTTGAGATCAACCGCATCAAGCGTCATGTTGAGATGCGCATGGCCCTGGAAGCTGATGGCGTTAGCCACTCAGTTGCTGAGAATGTCGCTACGAGCCATGATCGAGCTGATGGCCGAAACTCCAAGGGCGACACCTCCCTTTTCGGTCGCAAGGTCAAGAGCAGCAGTGTCCCCAAGTTCAAGGTTCTTATGATTTCTGGCTTCGTCTTGGTCAATCTTATCAACATAATCAGCATTCCTTTCCGTAGCGGTGCCTCCTTCTCAAGTCTCCGCTCATGGGCCGGTGGCCTCGGGGGCGTTGTGTCATCTCCACCCGTGGACCCTTTCAAGGTCGCTTCCAACGGCCTGGACGCGATTGCCGAGGCTGCAAAGGCTAGCGGGAAAGCTGTTCTCGTTACGATCCTCACCCCCATCAAGTACGAATTGGAATATCCCTCTGTTCACTATGCACTGTCAGCAGCATCGGGAGCCGCTGGAGATGGCGACGGCCAACTCTTGAATGTTGGCGGCCGAGTCGTGGGCAGCCTCCTCAAGAGTTTGGAAGATCCTGTTCTTTCCAAATGGATTATTGCGGCTCTCGCCTTGAGTGTTGGTCTTAATGGCTATCTCTTTAATGTAGCCAGGTGGAGCATTAAGGACCCCAACGCTCCGGATCACAAAATCGACCGAACTGAACTTGCCCGTGCTCAAAGATTCAACGACACCGGATCTGCGACTTTGCCATTGGGCGAGTATGTTCCGCCCACTCCCCAGCAGACTCAGCCAGCTACTCCTGCCGTTACGGATGACGAGAGTGATGCGCCAGAGGCTGGTGAGAAGCAGGGTGAAGCAGAGAACCGAAGTTTGGAGGTCTTAGAGAAGATGCTTGTGGAAAAGCGTATACAAGACATGACTGATGAGGAAGTTGTGGAGCTGTCGATGCGTGGCAAGATTCCTGGCTACGCCTTGGAAAAGACTCTCAAGGACTTTACCCGTGCCGTCAAAGTACGCAGAACCATCATTTCTCGCACCCGAGCCACCTCTGAGCTCACCAACGTCCTGGAGCGGTCAAAGCTGCCATACCGACACTATGATTGGGAGCGAGTCTTTGGAGCCTGTTGTGAGAACGTTATTGGATACATGCCTATTCCCGTTGGTGTTGCTGGTCCCCTCGTCATCGACGGCCAGAGCTTCTTCATCCCCATGGCTACTACGGAAGGTGTGCTTGTTGCCAGCACCAGCCGAGGTTGCAAGGCTATCAACTCTGGCGGCGGCGCCGTCACCGTTCTTACTGGAGATGGCATGACTCGTGGCCCAGTTGTCAGCTTTGAGACTCTGGAGCGTGCTGGTGCTGCTAAATTGTGGTTGGATTCTGAGGCAGGTCAGACAACGATGAGGAATGCTTTCAACTCAACCAGTCGATTTGCACGACTGCAGAGCATGAAGACTGCCATTGCCGGAACCAACCTGTACATTCGCTTCAAGACGACAACTGGCGATGCCATGGGCATGAACATGATTTCCAAGGGCTGCGAGCATGCACTGAACATAATGCAGACTGAAGGAGGTTTTGAGGACATGGTTATCATTTCTCTGTCGGGCAACTACTGCATGGACAAGAAGCCAGCTGCTATCAACTGGATCGAGGGCCGAGGCAAGAGTATAGTTGCAGAGGCAATTATTCCCGGCGACGTTGTCAAGAGCGTGTTGAAGAGCGATGTCGATTCCTTGGTGGAGCTCAACTTGGCCAAGAACATGATTGGATCTGCGATGGCTGGCTCCATGGGTGGCTTCAACGCCCATGCCGCCAATATCGTTGCTGCTATTTTCCTTGCCACTGGTCAAGATCCTGCCCAGGTTGTGGAGAGTTGTAATTGTATCACCATCATGAAGAAGTAAGTCTCGTAGACTGTGTCCCCTGCTGTTCACCGAGTTGAAAATGTGCTAACCGCTGCTTTAGTCTCCACGGCTCTCTTCAGATCTCGGTTTCCATGCCTTCCCTTGAAGTTGGTACATTGGGTGGTGGTACCATCCTCGACCCCCAAGGCTCCATGCTTGAACTCCTCGGCGTTCGAGGTTCTCACCCCACCAACCCTGGAGACAACGCCCGCCGCCTGGCCCGGATCATCGGTGCAGCCGTGTTGGCTGGTGAGCTGTCACTCTGCAGTGCTCTCGCAGCTGGTCACCTTGTCCGCGCCCACATGGCCCACAACCGTAGTGCGGCTCCTTCAGCTGCTCCGTCAGCTGTGCCTTCACGAACTGTTACCCCCGCCCCGTCATCTGTGAACTTGGCCATGTCTAATGGATCTGCTCGGCCGGTGCCGCGGAGGTAAACAACGTCATGAAAAATCACTCTAGCATGTTTGTAATGTCAAAGCTTGGCACGATGGAGTGCGTGTCCCGCTGTTCGGTGTTAGGGTGGAGTTATATATAATAATTATTTTTTTGGATGTTCTGGGAACAGGGCAATCCTTCAATGCTCGAATAGATACATGCAAAGTACATATAGGTAGGTCCGCGGGGGAAGAAGCAAACGGGTCTACCTAGGTAGTCAGGGCCTAATGATAATGGGCATTTTACGTCAAGCATTAAGCAAAGCGAAGCTATGAGCGGCCATATATGTTGCCTACCGTAGTTGAGTTTGTCTGCCAGACATTGACAGCACAAATTGCATGATGTTCACGGTAACTGATGCGTTTGTAGAATTTGACGTTCACCTACGCCGAAGCCTTTACAATCGTCGCCACCAATGCCCCCCTTTGGCGATCACCCATCTTTATTCCATTTATCAGAAAATAGATTTTAGGCTGATAAAGACGTGGGGTCCTGCGCGGTTAATCTTGGAGCGTTATCTGCCTGAGGTATATTTGGCTCACCTAAATAAATACCCTACCTTGGGTATTAAAGATAGAGCATATATACCTCTGATAAGAAAATGGGTGGTCCGCGCCGAGTGGGGCCGAAGTAATCGGGCCTTGGCCATTTAAAGTGCGGCGGCAGCGGCAATAGTAGAAATGAATAAATAAAAACCACGCCAGGGACGGTTTAGCGGATGTTTAAATCCCTTGTTTGTTCTTCTTCCACTGACTTGCTGGGACATATAATTCTGTTTGGCCTAAGCACCTGAGTTGCACGTCATATTGTATTTGCTTTTTGGCTAGAAAGGAATAACTTCGCGATGGCTTCTGGGGCAGTATTGCCGTTCAAGCCGGCGCTTTTGGTGGTGGATTTTCAAGAGGACTTTTGTCCGCCGGTGAGTAGTAACTCATGCGTGTCTCTGTCTCTCACTGTATTGCTTGTTCATGGAGATTCTGCGTCTTCAGTTCTATATCAAGGGCATCGCCATCTCGTGTAGACACAAACATAGACACACGCGCACACGCACGCATATACTAACTCAACAACCCTAGAACGGCTCCCTCGCCGTCCCAGAAGGCCGCGCCATCGCCCCCATCGTCAACTCCCTCCTCACTCTCCCCTTCACCCTCAAAGTCGCGACTCGAGACTGGCACCCACGGGACCACATCTCCTTTGCGCCAAACCACCCCTCCGCCCAGCCCTACACATCCTCGCACACCATCTCCCACCCCACAGACCCTTCACAGAGCTACACCACGACCCTATGGCCCGTCCACTGCGTCCAAGACACCCCCGGAGCAGAACTAGTCCCCCAGCTGGACAAGCAGCACCTCAGCGCCGTGATCGACAAGGGCAGCAACCCATCTGTGGAGATGTACTCGGCCTTTCGGGATCCGTTTGCCGTGAGTGAGAGCGGGCTGGCGGGGATGCTGAGGGAGGGGGGCGTGACGGATGTGTATGTCGTGGGACTGGCGGCGGATTATTGTGTGCGCGCGACGGCAGAGCATGCGGTTGAGGAAGGGTTTCGGACCTATATTGTCGAGGAGGGCACGAGGGCCGTGATGCCGGAGAGGTGGGAGACGGAGGGCAAGGCCGAGGTGGAGCAGAAGGGCGTGAGGCTGGTGAAGCTGCGTGGGGAGGAGGTCGAGAGGGTGAGGAGGCTTGTGGTGTAGGCGGTGCGTAGGGCAAGTTATCTTTGAGTACTGGGATGTTGAGCATTGGACAGATGATGATGATGATGATTATGGTGCATATAATTACTACTAATCGTGGCTTGGCTTCAGTTTGCCGTGTTTGTCTATATCCTTGTGGGATGGTGTTAATGCAGGGCGTAAGTGTGGTGTGCCTCCAACTTGCTTACCTGGGTAAGGATAGACGATTGCTACACCGATATAATTGTACACCTATATACTCGACTGGATATTCAGGACATTTTTTAAGGCATCATTCGTATTTTCTTTGGCGCAGATTATTAATTCATTCATTCATACATGCGTACCTGCAGGGCTGCCAAGTTCCAGTGATCCATCCGCCACTATGTAACCCCGCCATAATTACTAACCATTTAGTAGTATCTACCTAGGTATGTACACCTACCTGGTAGTCGGTAAAAAAGCACATGCAATACATTCTTCCTCCTGCAACCGCACTCACCATGGCTTCAACAATCGGCATCATCAAGCGGCCTGCGCTGGCGCAAATTCGCAGGCTGCTGCTCCAGCGCTCTGCTGCCTTTAGCACCACCATCTACCGCCGCAACAATGCCAACAACAATAATGTTTCTTCTGACTCTGAGCTCGGCGTCGGCGAACTGCAAGGAACCCAATTTCGCATTGAGCCCCTTCGTCGAGTAGGCGAGGACGATGCCACCAAGCGAGCACGCCTGACATGTAGGTGGTGATATTTATTCCTATTTGGCCTTTCTCATCTTCCGCCAGGCAATCAAGTGGTCTAACAGTCGACTCTCCCTCCAGATCAGTCTCGCAAGCGCGGCATTCTCGAGTCTGACCTTCTGCTATCGACATTCGCCGCGCAGCACCTCCCCACCATGACCTCTGAAGAACTGCATCAATACGACCTCTTCTTGGATGAAAACGACTGGGACATATACTACTGGGCTACTCAGCGCGAGCCCAGCTCAAGCACCAACCCGTCTGTGGCGACTAGCCCTGCCAGCGCTTCGTCATCGCCTGGCTTCGAGGAGAGCAAGGACACCGAGTTACCGAGGGACCCGCCGAAGGGAGAATGGGCGCAGACGATAGGGAACTTCAAGCCGGCGTATAGGCCTGTTCCTACGAGGTGGAGGGATAGCCAGATCTTGGAGAGGCTGAGGGAGCATGTTCGGAGCCGGAGTGTGGATGGGGGAGAAGGAACGGGAATGGCGTTTATGCCGGCACTCAAGTCTGAGTGAAACGAGAAATTGTATGGCATGAATGTAAAACAAGGAAATAAAATAGAATGATAAATACAATGACTCAAAGTCTGGACAGAGCCTCTACATACTACTCTCGGATTCTGCATACGTTGATGAGCCAACCAAGTGTATCAAGAATCATTCTCATCCAGCCAAGGGGTCATTTTAATCAAAGTGTTTTAACTTTATTGTATGCTCCAACGCATTGTATTTTAAACGGCACGCTCATTCTAAACTCATATCAGGCCAAACTCCTCCGCATTCCATCAGCCCGCTTTCCGACGCTCCAAGAATTTTTTTCGACTCTCATAGATGATAAATATTATAGACAGACACATGCCAAGCCCGCTCAGACCTATCCCGACGTAAAAAGCGCTTCTGAATCCTGTTAACAAGTCGGCATTATCCGATTTCTTCATTATTTGGGATTGTACGGTTCCTGCAATACCGAGACCAATGGATATGGAGTAGTTGACGATTGTGTTGACTAGAGAAGCGGCAATTCCCTGGTGCTCCTTTGGTAGGGCTTGGCTGAGGATGATGGTAGCTGCTGGAAAGGACATATCCCTGGTTCAATTAGTAAAACAGTATATATATATATATATGTGTGTGTGTGTGTGTGTGTGTGTATAGGGAAGTAATAAGGCAATAAATAGACTTACATCCCCCACGGCATAACAATAACCGACAAAAATGTTTGTGCCCAGTAGGACTGGGACGCAGGCGTCGTCGCAATCAGGATCCCTCCCGTCGTAAAGGCCGACAGCGCGAGAAACATGACGATGCTGGGCCTCAACTGCACCTTGCCGATAATCACGGCGGTTGCGAAAGCAGCACATGCTCCAGACACGGCCGCGGCACTGAACTCTGCGCTCGCCACTAGGGAAGTTTTACCCCGGATCTGCTGCGCGAACTGCCATATGTAGAACATCCAGATGCCGAAGCTGGACCACCCAGCAGCTACGCAGCCCAGCACGAAGCCCACTGAGCCGTTGAAGACGTCTCTGGGGAGCAAGGGGAAGTCGGAATGGGCTTCGATCCAGCCGAATACACAGAGGGCAAGGGCGCCGATGATCAAGATGATGTAGACGTATGGCGTGCTCCAGCCAACGTTGGGTCCTTGGTTCCAGGCGAAGTTGATCAAGACTAATCCAAGAACACCAGCAGCAGCGCCTGGCACATCGATCATCTTCCATACCTGGCCACGAGGTTGCGAATCCAACAGGCCGGGCGTCGATGGGATAGTCACAACAGAAATGGCCGCCATGAGGGTACAGGCCATTGCCATGACAAAATACGCCCACGGCCACCAGACCAGCTCGGCGAAGATGGACGAGAACACGGCCCCGACGACAAACCCGCCCGGAGCAGTGGCGCCAAACAAACTGAATATCAGGGCCTTTTTCAACCCAACAGGGTATGTCCGGCCGATGATGGCCACGGCAGACGGCACGGCGAACGCAGGCCCCATGCCCTGCAGAGCGCGGCAGACGTCGAAGAAGATGATGGACGAGGACCAGACGCTCACGCCGGTCAGAAGCGACGCAAAGGCAAACCAGCAGAAGCCCGAGATGAGCATGAGCTTGTGGCCGAAGAGGTCGCCCAGCCTCCCCGCCACGAGGATGAAGGTCCCGACCGTCAGGCTGTACGCCGCGGGCATCCAGCTGAGCTGGCCTGGGTTCTGGGTGCCGAAGCTATCGCCGATGATGTGGATGGGCGCAACGCATTGGCCTAGGCCTGCTTGCGCCAGCAGCTGGGCCATGCATAGTGTGAAGATGAAGGGGATCTCGTGGAGCGGCGAGGAGGGGGCCTGCACGGCGCTGGGGGTTAATTGGAGGGGGTTGATGTCGTCGCTGTGAGCCTTTTGGCTCGTCGAGAGCTTTTCGATGTCTGTCGACTTTACTTTGTCGTCTGCTTTGGTGGACTGTTTGACTGGGGTGGGCAACTCTGAACTGTTTTTTTCGTCGGCATCTGGGGTTGTTGGTGGGCGATGCCCTTTGTCGTCGGTTGGTGTTTGTGAGAGCATTTCGCATTTCTTCGCGCCCTACGAACTAATCTGCATCAAGCAATCAATCAAGCAATCAATCAATCAATCAATAAATGAATGGATTGGCAAGACATTAATACGAATGCCGATATGCCATATTTAGAAATAAATAAAAAAGAAGAATACGCTAACACTATAAGTAAGACAACAACAACAACAACAACAACAAGATCATTCGATATGAGCCGTTATGGCTTTTTTTTTCTTCTTTCTTATCCATCTTCCGTCCAGCTGAGCTCGGCATTCGCTATTTCCGCAATTTCCGTAGCCCGTAGCTCTAGTCATCCTCATCTCTCCTCCTGTCAGCCGCAACAGCGGTGGCATGGGCCATGATAGTCGCTGTTGACTAGCAGAGTGCGCGTAAATTTAGCTTTTGGGTGGCGTTCCGATCAGAATGAAACACGTTAGCATGTAAGACACACGTTGTTCATATGCAAAAAAAGGTGGAGTGGCTGCGGGTATGTATAGCGGTTGCTTGTAAGCAGGCGTGAGGTCATGGAATCAACATAATCAGATGTTGCTCATCAATCAATAAGCATTGGGTTTTTCTTGCAAATCTTCTCCCTACATGTACATGTACCCAGCCAGGACACATTCAATACCTACAGAAAAAGGAAATACCGATAACGCAATGGCGGAGAAGACCATGAACGCGCTGTACCTCGTTCGTGAGAATGCGGCAGACCCGGCTAAATTGACGTACTCGCCGGTGCGGCAGCCCAGCCTCATGCCGGACCATGTTCTAGTTCGAGTTCACGCCTCCGCTATACATCCGAGCGACGTGGGCAACGCCATGGGCCAGTTTCCCTATACTCAGTATCCGCGCATTGTTGGGAGAGACTACGCCGGCGTTGTTGAGGACGGCCCTCGCGACTTGCTTGGGTTGGAGGTCTATGGGACGAGTGGCTACAGCTATGCGTTCACCAAGGACGGGTTCCAGGCTGAGTACAGTCTTATCCATAGGGATGAGATTGCCGTGAAGCCCAAGAACCTGTCCTTCGCTCAAGCAGCTACAATAGGAGTGCCCTTCACGACGGCTGCGCAGATGGTTGAAAGAGCCGCCGTCAAACAATCTGATACCGTCCTCGTCATTGGCGCGAACGGTGCAGTCGGCTCATCCATCGTGCAGCTGGTCAAGATCATCGGTGCACGTGTGTTAAAGGCCTCGCGACAGGATACCGACGATGTGAACACGGTAAAGGACCCAGAGTTAAAAGCCCTGGACACTTTGACTGGCGGGAAAGGCATCGACGTCGTGCTTGACACGGTTGGATCCCCTGCTCTTATGGCGAATAGCCTGAAGAAACTAGCTAAAAATGGTCGTCTGGCGTTTATTGCTGCGCCGAAAACGGGGGGCCGAGATTTCACATTTGATATGCGCGACTTCTATCGCGCTGATTTAAGCATTTTGGGCTGCAATTCTCTGAACCCATCGGCAAGGGAGATGGCGGAGCGACTGACACGGATTCGAGAGTCTTTCGAGTCTGGGGAGCTAGTTCCAGAAGGGAGATGGACCCAAGTCCCGCTGGAGCAAGCTCTGGGGGCCTATGAAAAGGTGATAAGTAGGGCTACGACTGAGAAGTTTGTTGTTGTGATGAAATGATGGGGACTAGGGTGATGGCCATCGTAGGGTTTGATCTATGCATAATGCTCACGTTTATGTTATTCACCCTGTGTCTGTAACCCCCACTGAGGTACCTGCCGGTAATGCAGAAGCTATGGACAATACATTATGCCGGCTTCATGAGAAAGAAGCTAATGTACAGATTGCCGATGTTGTGTGAAGGGATATCAGTACCAAGCCTTGCCTTGACCAAAGCATGTTCATCCTCGCCAGGCGCTTAACAGTGTCGTCCATGCTCCGGTGAATAATACCCTAGGTAGCTGAAACTATAAATACAACTGCCGCATCAATCTGCCATACTCCGTACACGCGTATCCAGAGAAGATCCAGGCACGGGATGTGGATCCGCCAGGGATCTAACCGCGCCGCCTCAATGCCAAGAAGGAAGCCTGCCGCATCCGCAAAACACTGCCACGGCACTGGGTGCGGGAGACTGTTACGGTATCTAGAAAGGCCTTGGAACACCCGTGTAGATGATGATTTGTGAAGCTGTGACCTTGGATTCGCCAATCTTTACGTGTGAAGTGAGCTATTTCATCTAATCGGATTGTTGCAAGTGGCACGGCTGCAATCTCGCCGACCCTAGCCTCCCTCCTCTTGATCTTACATGCATATAGACAAAGTGAAAGTAATATATTAATTTCAATGTAAATGACAGAGCCTGCTCATAAGATTGGGCCACTAGTATCCATCCATCCTCATTCAAAATGCTATAATGGTGAATCATCCACTTTCAACTCCGTCGACGCCAACATCTGATAACGCCCTTCCTCTCGGAGGCGAGAAGTAGTGATACGATCGGGGTAATTGCGCAAACACATGTTGGTAAAATGAGCACCATAGTGTATTCCTTCAATGGGCGACTGGCCTGCGTTGTAGCCAGGCAGCGGCCGCACGACGGAGCGGAAGTTAGGCTCGTGGAAGTAGGCAAAAGCAAAGCGCTCTCTTGTGTTGAGTCCGACTTTGTGAGGCGTAGATGGAAGGGTGTTGTTTGTCATGTACTGCATCATGTCTCCTATGATGTCAACGTCAGCAGGCTTATGGGTTGAATCTCCGCCAATTGGGTTGACGATTACCTGGGAAGACTGTGAACGCTCCGGGGACTGGCGGCACATAGACCCAGCCGGACTCATCCTCCTTTAGTCCTGCGGCGCTCTTTTCCCAGTTGGCAAACTGCTCGCCCTGGTGTGGTGGGCGAACGAAAAGACCTGGTTTAAGGCTGTAAGCGACTATGAGACAACTTAGTATCTTCGTCAGAAACTCACCCCCAACGTCATCTTGAGCTGCTATCACGAGCAAGCCATAGTCGGTGTGGGAGCCGATGCCACGACCTCGTTTGCCCTTGCCGTTGGTTTTATCTCTCGCAGGAAATCTAGACAAGGCAAAAAAGGTCAGATCCTAATGAACCGCAAATCTTCTCTCTCAGGTGTGTGCTTACCTCAGGACACGCATGTGGTGCCACCCATCGTTTGTGTGCCGGGTGAGTGACCCTTGTGGCACATCCAAGCCCATCTCGATCAACTGCAGTAGTTTGTTTCCCGATACTCCCAAATCCGCCATGTATCTTCTCATTGAAGTCTTCATGGTTTTATCTGGCCAGGGACATGGACCATGACAAGGCCATCCGCCAATGACCCTCTTATCTGCTGGTGAAAGATCCTTGGTCACCGTATATATCTCAGAGTAGTCAGCGATGCCATCTGTGATTTCCTCCCCAGAGGCGACATAGCCCGCATAGCTCCTGGAGTCTACACAAGCCTGTTTCGTTTTATACGGCCGTGCGAAGAATCTCCTGCTAGCTATATCGGCGTCTTCATACAGCCGCCGTTGTGACTTTGACATGCTGATTTGAAGAATGCCGTCTCTTCTCCAGGAAGCGATCATGGCATTGGCCATGGCCCTGTCAGAGACTGACCCTGAGACTTTCTCGGGTAAGATAAAAGTCTCTAATTGTCCGACTTTGGCTGTGAAACCGGGAGGCATGCCATGTCTCGGGGCTGATCCCAGGGACATTGCCGCTGTAGCGAAACATCTGGCTTTGGGCATAAGATGACGGGCTACGTCCGCGCTCTTGGTTGTGGCCATGATGTCGATAAGTTTTGATATGGCGTTGTTAGATGTTATTTTGCAGAAAGGGCTCTTCTATATCTTGGCAATGATGTATTTTGTCCGATGTCGTATTTTATCGATCGATCTCCCGATCCAAAAAATCGCGGGGCCTTGGCCTTGAAATACTCGGAGCACATGGCTTGGCTTCACGATGATCGACATGATGTGGCAAGGAGCAACGAGCACTCTTATCTCGCCCGCTTAGAATTACCATAAATGGCATGAATTAGTATAGTCCAGGATGAGGCAGATGTTCTTCAGAGACTGTCTGAATCAGCATTTAACTTCTTCCCCGGTATTCTCCTTCTAAGACCACACTATTGTCAACGTTCTGGACGCACGTCGTGAAACGGTAAAGGTTTCCTTGGCTGGCCTACAACTCTGAAGGTTATGGTCTCCAGGCTGTACCACCAATCGATTCAGAGATTGGCGAGCAGTCGGAAGGATGATCCTACAAAGTGCGGCGCCATCCAACCTTTCTTTCAATGCGTCTTTTTTCGCATGAAGATCCATTGTCCCATCAAAGACTTAACCATAAGAATGCAAAGACTACAGGGCCTAATAGCCGAATTACGAGCGGTTGAATTAGATTCAGCCGTCAAAAACCGCAAACTTCCGTTGGCCACGTTTGGTGGCGAAGCACGTTTGGGTAGTCTGATGCCATCCGATTCGCCAATGCCCATTGCCTTCGCACATGGTTCGCAGCCAGAAAGTTTGAGATGTATCGGCGATCCAACACCCACGATGTGTTCCAGACCGATCCTTTTCCCTTATTCGGCTTTCCATCCATTTGTCCTCCTATGAAATTCGTGATGGATGGGTAGCACGTTCTGCTTAGAACGACGAAGCGTTGCGGAGTCATATGACAGCCACCCACCGTCATACGACAATTGTCTTGTTGTAGAAGACGATCTCATCTTCACGAAGGTAATTATAGTCATATATTGATGCAACCAAGAAGAAACCACCAGTCCGCTAGACACAGGAAGCAAGGCGTCGGAAAATAACAGCCATACTGGGAGAGGCAAGTATGGGTTGGTCGTACAACAATGGAGATGCAGAGCGTGTGCAGTACCGGCCCCTTAACCTGAATGTTTTTTTTAGACAAACTAACAAAACTCTCACCATCGTGAGTTCGTCTTGGAGAATGAGAGGTTAACGTTACAGAGGCCATGCGACCTGCATTCACAGGGCTTAGGATCCAAAAGATTGCCAAGAGTGTGCGATTTTATCGTCATCTTCCTCTTCCCCCAGTGAGAGGTTCGATATTCCTTATCCATAATAGTTTATTATGCGGCAATGGATAGTAGACAAGTTACTGGCGCCATGACGAACATTGTAGCTCCCCTTCATTTAGTAACAATAAAACTGAGTGTGATATGGTTTCTGCCCGAAGTGGTGCTACCTACTGGAACAGAGTGACGCATGAAGCTTTATTGGTCATTCGGCATGAGAAGTTACGAGCCTGGGGTTGCCTCGCTGAAGGCCCTGACTGATCATCACCTTTTTTACCGATCCCTAGATCTAAATTGTCAACTGAGCATTGAGCCTAGACCTATAAAGTCGATTATTACGATGGAGGTGATCATGGCCACCGCTATTGACGGAGAGAATGCTGCCAACCAGAGACGGTGAGACAGAAGCTTCCATGAGCGTCTTCGGGATTCGATTGACGTTGTTTGGCAGGTTCTTGAGACTTTCTTAATGGTGTTACATCTCTGCTCATGCGTGCCTGATGCCGCTGATTGTGTGACTCAGAACAAATACTACTTCATTTTCTAGACTCAAGGAAGAGAACATATATCACGCCAAAATGAAAATTGATGCAACGTCAATTCCAAAGAGGGTTCTCAGACTGATAGGCCAAGACCGAGCAGCATCTCTCTGAAATATGTAGTTATAATCTGGACTATATAAGCCAGTGTCAAGGAGTATGCTCACGTATATGTACTCTGGATCTGCTGCACGTAATTTGTAAATCATATTTTAATTATAATTTAATAATAATTAATTACCTTTTTTTTTTTAAAAAAAAATACACAAACAATCTCTAAGCAGACGAAAGCTGTGAAGAGGAACCACCTAGACTTGGGGAATCGTTTGAAGAACGTTTCCTGCATCACTCCCTATGTCTAAAATATCTTCTTCCGAGATATTACACAACCTGACTACTGCATGAAGACAACAACTCTGGGCCGATCACTAAAAGAATAATAGCATCCAAGATTGACTTTCTGAACTTTACTGGCATAGAGGCGAGCAATCATATCGAGGACATCATGGTTCTGCCTCATTGCAAGCTTTTCGCCTGGTGTGGAGCAGATGACGATCCTATGGCCTTTGTGAAGCCTGATTTTGAAAGTGACGAAATAGGAAATCCCTTTCCAGGAAACAAAGTCTAAGCCAACTTCTGGAGAGTATCTCTACGCTGTGTTTCACGCCCTGACTGCACAAGGCGTAGTCAAGCAGACGTCGCCATGATGCTACACCACGTGAAAAGGTCAGCGGTGAGATGATTAGAAATCCATTAGAACATCACAGCTTAATCAGGGCTGACTTCCACGCACGTTGGTTGAGATGTGTAACTAGTTATGAGCACCCATCAAATCAGGATGCCCGTTTTTGTGGATTTCACGCCTGCTCTTGGTGAGGCGAGATGGTAACAACTGCCACTACGCAGGAGAGCATTCTCAGACGAAGTTGCTGACAAGAGTACAACATCATGAGTCGAGGAAACAATAAAGGCTGCCGCAATTTTATGCCACAGCTCGTGGCGAGTTGCAACGTTTGATTCACGGTTCAAGAATTGGTTGTCTATGAAGGACAAGAACACCTCCTCTCGAGGCGTTCAAAGTCATATTATTTAAAATAGACACTTCACAGGGTTCGAAATGTTTCGACGTCATCTCTCTATATGGTTTTTAGCCACTGAGAAGAGATGAATACTAGCGAAAACGAACCCAACTTTACAATGTCGCTGAAAACACCCCCGACCAAGGCCAAGACTAGAGATACTTCTAGCAGGTCATAATGACTTCTAAAGACAAATATGACCTGTCGACGCTGAAAGACGCCAAATTCTGTTATATTTTCTCATGATTATTGATGCAATTTGATGCAAACATCCCATTCGACCGTCAAAGTCAGTCCTCTTTTGGATCAAGGGTCCCAAACAGGTCATACTCGCTCCACTCCAGCCTCGGCGTAACACTTTCTATCTTCCAAGTTCCTTCAAATTTCCTGTACTGATGTGTCGTAACTCCATGGCCATGGCCTTTATTTGCCACGGCTGACAGATCCTCATCGACATAACGTTGGTGCGCCACCCGAAGCTGAAGTGCGACTTGGACAGCACCATCGCTTAGAACCTCCCATTTTGTCGCGCCGATCAGATGCTGAGTCTTTAGTCGCTTGTCTCCTATTAACTTCACGTCTGAGAGGATTGCCACATATTCATCTGGAGATAACTGCTCATGTAATGAGCCTCGGAGGCTACGAAAGTCGAGGCGTATCGAGGGGGCAAGTATCTGTCGGAGACGGTCCCAGTCTTTGTTGTCGTAGCTTTGGGCCCATTCAAAGGCAAGATTGCGGATGTCAATATAGTCTGTTCCAGCTCTTATTAGCATGCCTTGAATTTTACCCAGCAAAGAGAATGCAGACCTGAGAGCGCAATGTCTGTAGACATTTTATCTCGAGGGTGAGTTAAAAGCGATGCTTTCTTATTTTATTTAATGATGTGTGTGTTTGGATTCTCTGTCTCTCTCTCGCCGTATACATAACCTGGTCGACAGAGTAGTCCAAAAGACTTCCATTTATTCCCTAGGGAAGTTGGTAGTAGAGCCTCTTATAACATTGACCCCGCCTACTCATAAATGCAGCTCGAGCTTCTACCTACAAGTCGAAGGATTCGGCCCTACATGGTTCGTATACGTGGCTTGCGGAAGGATTACGCTACCATGCGAGTAGGATGCGCTTTGGTAGTTCAAAGCAGATGAGCCTCGTTAACGGTAAGGCTCCTAATGGAGACATAGCAGCTGCACCAATTAGAGCATCCATGTACCATTTATGGTAAATTCGTCAACATTGAAACCTTCAAGCAGTTGTGCAGAACTAACAGATCGGCGGTCCTATGAGCAGTAGGACTGGCGGACATTAGCTATCAAATTTGTTTTAGCGGTGGCAAATAGCGCATCAATGCGCACTTCAAAAAAGACCTTTGGATTTTCCAAATGCTAATAGAAATATATAGTAAGGAAATATCGTTAAAAGACACTAAATCCCAACATCATGTATGATATTGCTAGCCAACGAAGGCCAACGTAGCAGAGCCAACACCACTAACCCTTCTTACCGAAAACTCATCATCGCTAACTCTACAAGTACTTTCATAAACCGCACCTGGAGACAATTCACATCTCTCAAAATGATTGTCACCGGTCTACCGACAGTAGGATCTGGACGATGCATTAAGCCGATCAAATTCCAAACTCGGCAAAGGGAGTCGACGTGCACCCAGGCTTCATCAAGGCCAAAACCAAGACTCGGTGATCTAAACAATTTGCAAAATCTAATTAATACTCTTACTTGTAAAAAAGAAACCAAAGTCCTAGGAGAAAGGTATAAAGTGAGCTTGGTAATTCTGGGTGAGCGTCCGCCTCCTATTTAGAAAGCTTACTAGTCTCGTGATCCAGTCCAGCTTCACGAGCCTTGTCGTCTGCAATCTGGCATAGGGCCTTCCACTCATCACCGCTCACTCGGCTCACACTCAGTCTTGATTGCTTAAGCATTTGCATATTCTCCAGCGGTCCGCCAGGTTTCCCTAGTTCACGTAGTTCCTTTAGATTAATAGGTACGGCAAACTTCTTGCGGAACTCCACATGGACAAGGCTCCATCGCGGCTTCTCTTTGGTGGACTGAGGATCATAGTAGGGAGTACCTGGCTGACGAGCGGATGCTAAAACAATCAGATGTTAGCAAAGTGAAACCTAATCGTATGGGGGATAATTAGAGGCAACGGGAAAGAAAACGAACTGTCTTCAGAGAATTCTTTCACAATTTCCATGACTCCTGCGATGCCTGGCTCTTTGCAGTTGGAGTGGTAAAAAAACGCTTTATCTCCAGCATTCATATTTCTCATATGATTCCTGGCGGCGTATGCTCTGATGCCTGTTCATTCAATGATTAGTGAGTAGCTCAGTCGATGAGGATCAGCAAGCTTACCGTCCCAGCCTTCGGGCTTTTCCTTAGCACGTAAGTCGTCGATGGAAAACCTCACATCAATGCCATTCTCAAGCCGAGTCTCAGGTTCGGCCTTCATCAGCCAGTACCATTCACCGTCATGCCGTGGTGCCTCGGGGTTTGTGGTAGGGATAGAATCCACGTCCACATCCTCGGACGCAGCCCGTGTAGTCTCAGTTGTCGCCTTCGCCTCTTTTTTCGTCGCCTTCGAGTCATCATTTTCTTCTCCCGCACCAACTTTTGACTTCCTCTTCTTAGAAGCTTCCTTCGTAACTTTCTTCTTCACATCTTCTGTCGATGTGTTATCACCATGTTTGGATGCCTCTCCATCCTCTTTCTTCTTGCTGTGTTTCTCAACGACAGCACGGTTCTTGGTAGATGTTGCTTTAGGCTTGACTGCGTCCGAGGGAACTTTCTTCTTCTTCTTCTCCGCATCTACTAATGAGGCCGCGACAGCAGCCGCTTGGCGTGATGAGCGCCGCTTGGCCACAGGCTCTACGGCCGCATCCACATCTTCATTGGTACGTTTCCGTGGCGGCATGGCTCCCTCCCTTATAAATGCCTGGGACGAACAAAAATATCTTGAATGTAGACTATAGTTTCCCAACTTCGGTTTAGAATAGGGATCAACCTGGATTGTGGTTGTGCCTGTGATATTTTTAGAAGAAGATTGCGACAATGACGACAATGAGGCGCGTCGGCACGCGTTTCGGTAAAAGATTAGTACTAGGGAGGCTTCCTGGCTGTACGGCCTCCATCCCCGCGCGCCTAGCAGCCGCCAGTTGGTGCCTCCAATCGACATCACCGTATTCATGCTAGAAAGGACCTTATCGATGTTTAAACTGATTTTTATGAGATCCTGAATGATTCTTCTTACAAATTTAATTAACATTTTTAGATATATAATCATCACGTTGTACAGAGGTCCTGATGTTCACGGCCGAAATTCATCCTTGGTATTTGTCCCAATGACTCAGCATCGCTAACTGCTTAGACGCAAGCTCAGACTTCACCTAAAGTCCTACGAAGCCACACCACATGCTACACAAATGTCGAAACAAATGTTCATCGTTGAAGATTTTTATCTTACTTAAAAACATAACAAGATTCATCAAAAAAATATGAAATATGAAAAAAATAAAAATCGATGACTTGCTATATGAAACTTGACAATTTATAAGGTAACGGAGCTTTGCAGAAGTTTAACTCAACATTTTGGCGTTATATGCATGTACTGTGTCAATCGTCCACGTTTAGATAGACAAACTGCCCGCTCTCGTTGACATGATAGCAATAAATAAGAATAAAAATAAAGACATAAAAAAATCAGTCACCTCCAAGATCTAGGGTATCTTATCCATATGTCATATACGGAACTAAAAGGGTTGTTTTCGTAGTAGTGCTTCAGTGATCTCACTTTGGTACCGATGCCGTCGATACTATCAATCATGAACTAGTATTTACAGCAGTCTTCCAAGGGACTTACTTCATTATACGAAGCAAACATTAATGATTCTCGGCAAAGGCAAAGATGATTTCAAAAAAAAAAAAAAAAAAAAAAAAAACTCAGCTGACCACACACCTAGAAAAGTTGGACAAACGGCACTAGAGTCGTAGTTGGGAGATAATGATTCTAATACGCCGAGATTCGGGCCTATTAAGTAGATGCGACTGGGTCTTCCGGCCAAGGCTCAATTACAGACATGATCCCAGAAAAGATGTTCTTATCTAGGTGAAATAATGCACGAGTACAGCGGTGTAATTGAGGCTAAGCCGAGATGCTCAGCCAAAAGTGGACATAAAGGAACCTAAGTGGTCCTGAAATGATTCAAGTCACAAAGTAAAGCTAAAAGACGACAATAGAAAGACGGCATTACGACCTAGCTACTTGGGTAAACTCACCGAGTCCTCGAATGCAATCGCCCCAAGCTACGGAGTAGAGTCGGCGGTGTCATCAAGTGCCACCGTGCCCGACCAACTAGACATCAATAGGATCACAAAATTGATCTCCATCATGAGCATTTCTGTCAAAGCATGAAACATAGCCACATTCAACCACAGGACAGTAGGACGGACAGAGAAAGTTGGTCGACAGGGTTGACGCTTCCGCCTAAACGGGACTGGTATCCGAGGGTATAACGGCAACATGAACGACGACTCCGACGAGGCATATCTAATTCTTCCATGTATGTTGGAAGCCAAGGCTGTAGCATCACTCGATGCGAATGCAACAGGAGAGCCGCTCTGGAGTGAACCTAGTGACAAAGACGGAGGAACGGATAGCAGGACTCTCAGGGGTACTAGGACACGGACGGCGACGGCGAGCTTGATATCAAGCGTATTTTATAGCAACAAGATGATGACAGCCGGTATAAGTGATACCACGAGGGTAGAGGAGGGGAGATCATGGAGGATGGGGTGGACTGAATGAGGTACCGTTTGACCATGGAGTGCCCTGATTGGTCCATCCCAAGAGGCACCTCTTCCCGCCACAAGGGTATAAAGCCCACGCCCCCCGACTACCCTCCTTCCTGTCACTCTCTCTTCCTCATGCTTTATTTCTTGATTTTCACCAAGAAACAACCATCAAACTTCTCAGAGTACTCCTGACTCATTCCACTTCATCCCCTACTCCCCCTGAGACGTCTTTGTACTTTCTCTCGGTGTCAGTTGTTCCTCATCCTGATCATCACGTCCCCTACCAAGACCACCACTGTTGGTGCGAACAACCACGAGAGTATTATCGTTTTCCATCTCCGCTGAATCCCAGGAAAGATAACATCTCCATTCACGCAGACATCATGTCGTTGTCTCGTGTTTTGGGGGAACTCGCCTCAGCTCCTGTTCACCACAGGTCCAGAAGGGTGAGAGCCCAGGAAGACGAGAGGCCGCATGGAGCCCACCACCAGTTCGATGACGTTCCAAGGTCACACAGAGACCACCGGCATCATAGTTCGGACCGCCAGATCAAGAGACGTCGTGTTGTTGAAGCAGATTATGTCGTGAACGAAAATGAAAGATCTTGGTCACATGATTCATCACGTGAGTTCTACTCTCACAGAGCTGAGCCGCCTTCAGAACTTGATTGGGGTGAGACTGGTCAAGGTGCGATCAAAGAGTCGGCAAGAAGTAAAAGAGTCCATCTCCTGTCGCCGCCCCCTGATGCGTCAAAATGGGGATCTCACGGAGATTCCAACTACCCGCGATCGTCATCCAAGGAGCGAAGAAGCCGCGAGCTCCATGGTTTCGGCTCATGGTGTGGACCAGTCAGGGACGCTTCACCAGATCTCCAAATTGAGGCGCTCGATGACTATGAAGAGATTGCTCAGCACGAAGGGCCCGCCATTCTAACTGCCCCAACATCCCCACGGGAACATTTGATGGCCGCCCCCGAACTGTCACCCTTGCCCATTGACTATGTCTTCTGTCCTTGTTGCGAGGATGACCAAGACGACAGAATCAATGAGACATGGCACATGGTTGGAAAGGACAAAATGGACGCTCAGGGTAAGCCTCCTTTCCCTCTGACAATGCTGCATCCATCAGTGGCTGTCGGTGCTGACTGCCCCCAGTGGAGTACGCCCTTGAGTATATAGCGCGCATGAGGTCTGAAGGCCAGCATTGATCGATTGTCATGGAATGTCCTCGAAGCGGTGCTGGGGGGTTATCGTCGTAAGTGCTGGCGTCTGGCGTTTTGGGTGTGACGTGATTTGCCGATGAGCGGGCTTCTGTGACCTGCTTCAGTCATGATAATGAACTATTTCGCAAGATTTCTTTCGCTATGTGAAACGTAGAAAACCGTAGAACGCAGAAGAATTCGCAAAGAGTGTCAGGTGTGCAGCCATTTTGCGCCTCGACGACTAGGGTCCATGGAGTGGTGAATTCTGCTTTGCGAAAGGGGGTCGCATTGTGAGTTGTATCGGAAGGGATGTTTGCTGTCGGTTGATCTCCCGTGTTCCAGCATCGAAAAGAAGCGATGGTGTTCAGAAAGAGATAGAAGACGAAAGATTTTGCACTTTCGTCGGATGCGAAGAAGGGAGGAGGATGGAAGTAGTCGCAAGAAAGGTGGCCGCGCGCACAAGCAGGACAAAGATTCGGGGCGATTGGAGAATGAGGCGGGGAGGCTGCCTCATGGGCGAACTGGTTCGCAAGTTAAAAGTGTTTCTGCCTGAGGCGATAAGTCAACCTCATGTATTTTTAGCAGCTTTCTTCCTCCCACCAGCTTCTCCTCATGCACGACTACCCTATAGTCACACTTGGGGTAATATTCCATTATTTAAAATCGTGAATGTAAAGACTTATCATCCTTATTTGTAATGTTATCGCCTAAAGAAGAACGGGTTCTAAATTTTATCTGACATCTATTTATTACCGTCTAAAATTTCTCCCCTAATGCTGTGCTGAAGGCATAATCTATGGAAACAAAGCTTGAAACCCACCCACAATGCAAAACCACGTTCTCGCTTGTATCGTTATAAAGCGACAAAAACACTACGAAATAGTGAATCAGCGAATCAACTTCTCTCGAGCTTTCCAGCAATGCTAGTCTCATCCCTCGACTGCATGAGGAACGGCAACAATTGAGTGCCTCCAGTCCCAGTCAGCCCTTCACCCTTTTTCTCCGAGGATGAGCTCGCCAGGTTTTGTCGAGATCCTGTCCAAGGCTGTTTAGATGGAAGGATAATGTATCTCGTGACGATCTGGATGTGTTTGTTGCGGAACTGGGTCAAAGCATCTGTTGCAGCAGTATATGCATCCCGGAGACGGAATTGCTCTGCTTTGACGGGCGGTACCAGAGCCAACTCTCGGATGCTCCCCATGCGGGCAATGTGGACTAGGAATCGGCGGTGCGGTCCTGGCATGTAATCTCGGACTTCGGCATGGAAGCTCTTTTTGTTATCTGAGCCATGGCCGTCGTGATCCACCCCTAGGACAACATCGAAGAATTGGATGAGGGAGCTTTGTCCGTTGCTCCCACCCCGTAGCTGTCGCCACTCACCCTTTCCATCACCTTCGTCATAGAAGACACCCCTTGGAAGACCTGCGGCTTCCATATTTTTGCTGCCAGCGAGATATGGTCTCAACTGATGGTAAAAGACCATTGGGTCGCATCGCTCATACATTCTCTCCAGCAGCCGGCCAATACTGACAATGCATGTCCTCAACTCTTCCAGAGCCATGATGATGACTTCGTAATCCCGAGTTCTTACAGCAGCCACGGCGCGGGTCATGGTTGCCAAGATGCTGCCTGCTCTGGCCTCCATTGCCACACTGATCAGGAAGAACCATGATTCTGATTCGGTGCCTGTAAATGAAAGAAGAACGCTTAAGTCTTCTATACTGGAGAAGTCGTCTCCGCTGCAAGTGAAATTCCAGAAGTTGGCAGCATATGTAAGGCATGGCGGTAGTTCGAGATGAGTAGAAACTTCGAGGTAAGGGATGGTGATTTGTGGCGGCAGGATCTAGTATGAAGTGTTAGTAGGACCGCTTAATGTGGCTGTCGTTAGATTTGAGAGTATTACCTGTTCGGGTTTGTCTCCTCCCCAGATGTAGGAGTGAGTCAAATATGACAAGATCACATAGGCTCTTCGCCACTCAGCTTCCGATATCAGTCGATCTGTTGACAAAATAGGAATCTCGTTGATGGCATCATGGATGCGACCAGACTGAATTAGGACCGGTAAGTTGTGAGCGACTAGGTCCCACGGCTCATAGTAGGGATTTGCCAGAGACTGTGGAAGACTGGTCTCAGGGAGGAAGGCATTCTTCGAAATTGAAAATCTGGACATGTCGATAAATGGCGTCTCCCCATCGGGGGAGCGTGAGTAAATGGCATGAGGAGACATTCTCGATTTTTTGTTGTCTGTTTTCGCAACGAGAAGGACAGTAAACAAGTGAAGAAAATCGCCGATTGAAGTAATGGAATAGAGCAATGTTGACAAGACAACTGTTATTAGAGCCGAGCAACGTCTATATGTGCCCGGATGATCGGAAGCCGGAGCTGAGGAGGTTTGATCTATTGGATTACCGAGAAGAACTCCGTGAATGCAGTGAGAATGCTGGCAATATGACAAACCAAGTGACACAAAGCCGCAGATACGATTGTGTCTATGGTTCGTAGATGCAAAGGTTATTATCTTGACTGACTTCTATGATGCTCTAGTAACCATACTACTCGAGTTGCACCGCGCCTCATCGTATTTATTGATCGTCATCCGCCACTGCTGCTCGGAATCGCAACACAGTCTGCCCAGGTGACCACTCTCAAGCGCCATGCAATAAAAGAGCGGTACATAATCATTACCCGCTGTGCAAGGGTAGGCCGGACATTGGCACGAGGCTTAGACAAGGCAACTCGGACTATCCATCAATCAATTGACCAAGCTTCGTGCAATTGAGCTGCGGATAACTCCACCGCCGAAAGCAACCCGGCGAATCATGAGGTCTTGAACATTCCTAAAGCGGCAATACCTCAAACCTGGAAATGACGTTTTTAGATCGAGTTCGGCTTGCTGCGGCGATGCGATGAGGCGGAACTTCGGATGACGGATAGCGGATGGCGGATGGTAAAATGCGGAACTTTTCCCACCGGCCGCATCCTTCTAAACTGTGCAGTGCTTCCCTCTGTTCTCCCCCACTGCACTGCACTGCGGGCCGCACAAAGAAGATCCGATGGTTTCATTCCGGCATTACACCCCGAAACTTGATAGCTGCCCGTCCTGATCTTAGTGAGGGGAACGAATTTCTTTACTATCTGTCCTTCGCGGCAAGAAAAGGCATAAAGTGATTCCGAAGGTCGCTGCTCTAGGGCTGGAAATGTCCAGTCTCGTTAGACTCCAGACACCCGGATTTGCATACCCAACAAAATTCATTGTCCCTCACTTCTCAGTGTCGACTACTAGAAGACCATTTTCTTTCAGCAGAACCTGTAATAATACTCAACCTCAAAGAAACATGGAGTTGTCTGCATTCGTCGAGCGTCTGCGAGGTGGTGCGCCGCCTAAGTTTCCCACCGAAGCAAACTCACTCGCCTTTGCTCAGAAGCTGGACTCACAAGACTCCCTGAAGCATCTTCGGGATGAGTTTATCCTCCCAACAAAAAGTTCATTGAAGAAGCGGTCACTGAACGGAACGATACCCGGTGAGTTCAATATTACATATAGCCACATGAAAAGGCCCCGTTAGGATGAGGCTCATGCTCATGCTGTGTATTAGGCCAACCACACAATGGTACCAATGGCGTCAATGGCACCTCCACTGATGAAGAGGGTCTGTACTTTGTGGGAAATTCCCTGGGGGCTCAGCCCAAAGCTGTCCGGGAGCACATCAATGCCCAGCTGGAGACGTGGGCGTCTATTGGTGTCAACGGCCATTTTATTGACATGGAAAACTCTCCATTGACCCAATGGCAAGATATGGCTGAGGATTGTGCTAAAAGATCGGCCGACCTCGTCGGTGCTTCTCCTAGTGAGATTGTATACATGAACACACTGACTGCCAATCTCCACATGATGATGGCGAGTTTCTACAAGCCCGACACAAAACGACACAAAATCATCCTGGAGTGGAAGCCATTCCCTAGCGATCACTACGCCATCGAGAGTCAGATTACATGGCATGGCTATGATCCTGCCAAGAGCATGATCAAAATCGAACCGGACGAGAACTCATTGATCCCTACGGAGAGGATCTTAAAAACTATTGATGAGCATGCTGATTCAACAGCGCTTATCCTTCTTCCCGGTATTCAATACTACTCTGGACAGTTGTTTGACATGCCGCGGATCACTAAATATGCCCACGAGCGGGGTATTGTCGTTGGATGGGATCTTGCCCACGCTGCTGGCAATGTTGAATTGAAGCTTCATGATTGGGACATTGACTTCGCCTGCTGGTGCACGTATAAGTATATGAATGCTGGACCTGGTGCCATTGCTGGAGCCTTTGTCCACGAGAAGCACGGCAAGGTAGAGTTCAACGATGACTCCGGACGACCAACGTTTCGGCCTCGGCTGATGGGCTGGTACGGCGGGGATAAGAGTGTACGATTCAACATGGACAACAAATTCATCCCTACCGCTGGCGCAGCTGGCTACCAAGTCTCGAACCCATCTGCCATAGACCTTGCCAGTCTGTCTGGCGCCCTGTCCGTGTTCAATAAGACGACAATGCATGAGCTGAGATCCAAGGCACTGGTACTAACAGCCTACGCCGAGCACTTACTCGACCTGATGAACGCCGAATCCAAAGAGTCAACGCCATTATTCAAGATCATCACTCCCCGAGACCCGGCCCAACGTGGCACGCAGCTAAGCGTCCTGCTGAGGGAGGGCTTGCTGGATAAAGTCATTGTGGCTTTGGAGGAGAACGGAGTCCTGTGCGATAAGCGGAAGCCCGACGTCATTCGTGTGGCACCTGTGCCCCTATACACAAGATTTGAAGACGTTTGGAAATTCATGCAAGTTCTGAGAGGTACATTGAGTTCATGAAGGATGAAGACTTGGATCAGACTTTGGCCGGTATAGCACATGTATAGAACATAATGAGATAGGATTCTGGATTAGGAGCCATATTTTTTTTTCGATATTGAAATGATATTCAAGCGAGGGTCGTCTAATTTTCATTGATTAATAGAATGGTAATTGGTGAAGTAGGTTGCTGGCTACTGATGAAGCCGTGTGATGTAACCCCCGCATATATGCAAGATGTCGAGACTCAAGCTTGAGGCATTAATATTTCTTCACATACATAGTATACTATGGTAACTAGCGGGCAGTTGCGGGATTCGACGTGCATACCACTAGATTTACTTGATAAGCCATATAAGCCATTGGATTGGGCCGCAACATCGGTGTCAAATCACGCCCTCCCAACCCCATCACACACACCGAGAGGGCACACCACTCATAAGAGCTTCTAAAGAACATTCACCTCACTAACAGATATAACCGTAACACATCCATAACCAATATGAGATCACTGCGCACCCTCTCCGTCGTAGGCTGTCATGCCGAAGGCGAAGTTGGCGATGTCATCATCGGCGGCGTCCTCGACCCTCCTGGCTGCACAACCATGTACGACAAGCTCGTCCACTTCCGCACCAAGGACGATTCCATCCGGCAACTTCTGCTCAACGAGCCTCGCGGCCGCTCATCTATGAACACGAACCTTGTGCTGCCACCGTGTCACCCTGACGCGGATGCAGGGTTCCTCATCATGGAGAGCGAGGAGTACGCGCCAATGTCCGGGTCCAATACGATTTGCACGACCACCGTGCTGCTGGAGACGGGGATGGTGAAAATGGTGGAACCGGTGACGAGGTTGAAGCTGGATACGGCGGCCGGGCTGGTTGGTGTGACGGCAGAGTGTGAGGGCGGGAAGTGTAAGACTGTGTCGTTTGATAATGTGCCCGCGTTTGTGGCTAAGCTGGACCTCGTGGTTGATGTTCTAGGGTTAGGCAAGGTGACTGTTGATGTGGCTTGGGGGGGTATGTGGTATGCGCTTGTGGATGCTGCTTCTGTTGGGCTGAAGATTCAGAATAGCCATGGCCCAAAGCTTGTTGAGGTGGGAGAGCGGATCAAACGCGCTGTTCAAGAGCAGTATACCCCTATTCATCCTGAGAACCCAGAAATACGGGGAGTCAGCATCCTCGCCATCACGGACCCCGTAGAAGATGGTGATGGCTGCAAGATCGCCAGGAATGCCGTTGTGGTATCTCCAGGCAGGTTTGATCGAAGCCCCTGCGGGACGGGGACGTGTGCCCGGATGGCAGTGATGTATGCGAGGGGGCAACTCCAGGTCGGAGAAACATTTCGGCACAGCAGTATAATTGGGACGGAATTCGTGAATCATATCCGGGGGACGACAAAGGTGGGCGACTATGATGCTGTTCTCCCGACGGTGCAGGGGCGAGGTTGGATCACGAGCTATAAGCAAGTGGTTTTGGATCCAACCGATCCTTTTCCCACAGGATTTAGAGTCGGCGATCAGTGGCATGTGGCCAGTGACTCGTAACACTTGTGAATGGCACGGAAATGGGGCATCGCGATAGATGATTTGAAAGATACTATGCCATGGCATGGTGATTTAAGTATTCATACATAATTACATACCAAATTGACTGCGTAACTCTCAGTGCCTCCTCTTCCTCTTTTCTCCTTTCTCTTATTTGGGATAATCTGTGCTCCTTGTAACCTGCGCCCACTCATCTAGCAATTTGGTTGTGCTCTCACACTTGGTCCTGATGACGTTCTCGGCATCTGTGCCCAAGACAAGACGCGGCGGGAACTCCTTGCCACTGCCAACTCCGCTACCTGTTAGAACATCCACAATGACCTCGCTGCCCTTCTTGACATCTCCGGGCTGATTGCCGTCGATCAACGGAATTGCCTTTCGAGTCTTCCCTGTTGGTGTGTTCTCGTCATTGTAGGCGTCAAGTCTCAACTTGGATGGTGCCGTGGTACCCGGGTTTAAGAATCCGGTCCGGAAGTACCCAGGCTCAACTGCTGTAGCTCTAATGGCAAACGGCTGGAGCTCGATAGCCAGCGACTCGGCGAGTGCAGACGTGCTCCACTTCGTCATGTTGTATATGCCGAATGTAGCACCGCCTCTCCAGCTGCCCAGGCTGCCAAATGTCGCGATGGTTGCGCGGACCCCATTATCCGCCAAGGGCTGCTTCCTTAGATAGGGTAGGAAAGCCCGGACCGTGTTCATGGCGCCAAAGACATTGGTGTTGAAGCAGTCATAGACCTCCGTCGCTGTGGCTTCCTCAACGGAGCCCTCTAGAGAGTAGCCTGCAGTGTTGATGAGATAGTCTACGCGGCCATGTTTGGCAAAGACGTCCTTGGTAATGGCCTCGATAGTTTCAGGAGGGGAGGTGACGTCAAAGGCCAGAGTGTGGGCGCCTGCGGAAGCCAACTCCTCTAGGCGGGCTGGGTTTCGTGCTGTTGCGATGACGGTGTGCCCGCGCTTTAGAGCAGAGAAGGCAATCTCGCGACCGAAGCCTGAAGAGGTGGCGGTAATGAACCAGACTGGCGTGGTGGCAGCCATGTTGATGTTGGAGATGCAAGATGTTGTGAGGTTGAGGGGTGAGTGGGATGGTTCGAGCTGCTGGCGGGATTGTTTGGAAAGTGGCTGATAATTGACTAGAACTAAAAGTTAAAGAGATGCGGAGCTACAATGAATATATAGCTTTGATCTCGACGCCATCAGCCCGGAAGATCTTTTTTCTCAAGTCTGCCAAAGCTGCACGAGGAAGCTCGTCCGGACATAAACACGGCGAAGCCGCCACATAGAATGGACAGAACAGCGCTGCTGCAACAAGATAATTGCCAATATTGCTCACGTGTATTTCAAATCCAGCAGCATCATATGTCGTAGATCACGTCAATCGCCGAAACCAGACACTATCGCCGCTTTTCGACAACCCGGTTTCGGCGTTTGCGGCCGGCATCTGCGCATAAGCCGGGGTTCCGTAAGATGGTGCGTCAGCAAAGTTAATAGTTTTTTCGCGGGGGAAACGCCCTTATAAGCCATAGTTGAACTATACGGAGGAGGCTGATGAAAGTCTACTAGGTAGTTTCTGGATCGATGGAGCTAATTATTCCGTTTCCTGCATGTGGGTGCTGTGCGGTTGATTATGCGTCTTACAACACTGACCATCATAGCAAAAAAAGGTGCTAGCAGGATAGCGGCGGTGGCATTTCAACCACCATCACTCTATCATGCTGGACAGTATATATAATGCAACATTATATCATAAAGCATGTCTGTCTGAACCAAGAAAGAGTCCTCATTGCTCTACAAAATGACGAATCAATTCGTGACTAAACACCCGGTGGGACAGCGGGCTTCTCCGCAATCGGATGGTTGTGCTCATAAACTACCGGGCATCTCCTCACCAGATTGTTGGGCAGCTCGAAGCTGCTGCCATTAAGCACGACAAGCGCAGAGAATCACCAAAAATATCGATCATGGCCACGGAAATCCCTTATCCCCCACGTGGCATTTACGTGCCAGCAGTGGCTTTCTTCAAAGAGGATGAGACTCTCGATTTTGATGCCATTCGGCAACACTTCACCCGTCTGGCCAAAGGCGGGGTGGACGGCCTGGTGATTCAAGGGTCTAATGGCGAGGCGATGCATATGCTTCACTCTGAGAGACAGCAGGTTCTCACACTGGCACGAGAGGTGCTTCGGGACCATGGAAAGCCTGGGGCTGTCATTATCGCGGGCTGTGGCGCGCAGAGCACGAGGGAGACAATCCAGTTGTGTCAAGAAGCCAAGGATGCCGGAGCGGATTTTGGACTGGTCTTGACGCCGAGTTATTGGGGTGAGTTTGCTTTTGTTTTCAACTGTCGCGGTTAATTAATGGACGCTGAGCCTTGGTAATGCGTGTTTAGTCGGAGCCATGCAAAAGCCTACCATTTACAAATTCTTTGACGAGGTAGCAACTGCATCCCCTATTCCCATTTTGCTTTACAACTTCCCAGGAGTCACGTCTGGCATCGATCTTGACTCCGACCTCATCACGAACCTGGCAGTCGCCAACCCAAAGATCGTCGGTTGTAAGCTTACATGCGGCAACATGGGCAAGCTTCAGAGGATAGCTCATGACCCGCGGATCGGACGTCCCTTTGCTGCATTTGCAGGCAAGACCGACTTTTTTCTGCACGGTCTCGTTGGAGGTTCTCACGGCGTCATCGCGGCAACAGCAAACCTGCTACCAAAAGCTCATGTCCACATGCTACAGCTATACGACGAAGGCAAGCTCAAGGAAGCCCAAGCTCTGCAGACGAGGTTTAGTCGAGCAGATTGGGCACTTGTCCAACTTGGTATTGCTGGTATCAAGGCTGCATTGGACAAGTACTATGGGTACGGAGGAGGGAGAAGTAGACGGCCATTGAGCAGTTCAGTGGACATTGCTAAGCTGAACGGTGAAGTTGATGGTGCTGTTGGAAACTTGATTGAGTTGGAGAACTCGCTGCCTTGACTTGAAATTATTTGTATCTAATCAAAAGCAGAGGCTGAAGAGTGGTCGTATGCTAAGACGTTTACATGTATTTGCAGCGGAGACAAATGTGCACTTGGTGTAATTGCGGATTTGATAGAGCAAATGCATAAAGCATTAAAAAACAGCTCAAGAGGCGCCAGAGACGCAAAAATGTAAATCGTACCTAGGTAGTTCCTTTGCGACGTGATACATGTGTTGTTGATTTATATCAGATAATGTTTATGCTGTAGGCGAAAAGGTCAAGCGCGACGCGAGATGGCGTCGGAAGGGTCGTCGGCCCGATGTCATCATTCAGACACCCAAACAAAAGGCACTGAAAACACCCCCCCAACAACAACAAAGAAAACACTTCAACCATACTTCTAACGCCATCCCCCCGATCTATTCGTCTCATCTCGCCCATGAAATTCTTACGGCAGCCATGGCGCGCCGGCGCAACTCATGCTCTGAACACCGAAGGGCTTTCCAAAAGCAGCTGAAGGCCTTGCCCCGACCTCACCCTGAGCCCTGGTTAGAATGGCATCTCCAACTGTACGATCAGTATTCTAGAGTCAAGCGCAAACTTCTCAAGCATACTGATGCTCCATTTCTTGATGAAAGAGAGCTTGAAGACTTGAATGTGGTGCGCGGAGCTGAGCTTAACATCGACGACCCTCAACCAATTGACTTGGAGCCAAGGTTTTTCCTAGCTGGATCATTGGATGTTGCTGAGGAAATGGCAAAGCTATTTGAGGCGCGTGGGGAGAAATGGCCCCGGTTATGCCCAGAAAAGGACCGGGACCTCCTTTGGAACGGTCGGCAATCAGCAAACATTCTATATGTAGAACATTTCTGCAATGCAATATCTCGAATGATGGAATGGAGCCAATGGGACGAGAGCTTGCGGACGTATGTCGATGGGGAAGTATATTCTAACTGGAAGATCTCACAGTGAGTTTTGCACCAATTAACTGCATACTGAGATGTTGTAATAATTTTTCTCACTTCTCCGTTCTACAGATACACCTGGACTCGAAACCCAACCAAAGTGGTTCTCCACGATAGGCATTGGGTCGCACATCGGCACGAGTTTCACGAGTTCTGTATCAGGGGATTATACCGCAGCGAGACCAAAGTTTTGCGCGAAGCTGACCCAGAGATATCTCACGCCCTGGCGACTGTTGGAGATACCACTATGCCTGATGATAGGATTCTGCGAAGTGAATTATTAATGGCTGTAATGCTTCTCAGACACAACTTGGCAGAACGCCATTGGTCAGGACATCATACTTTTCCTGTAAGACAAAAAGTTGCTTTCTCTATAGCTATCGCTAAATATGTTTCCAGATGCTCGTGCTTAGCTTTCATGAAGGTGGCGCTCGAATGCTCCAGATTCACTCGGCAAATGGCAAACTACACGTTAGGGTGTCTCGTCGGCTTAATCTTCTGAGTCACGTTAACAGCGTGCCAGCAGACGTCAGGCTGCTGGCCCAATGGTATCTTGCAAAGCCTATCGGCGATACCTGTTTTTACGATTCACCAGGAAGCTCTATGAGCCCTAAGGAAGAACCTCGAAGATATGATGGCCTCCATGCTGCCACTGCATTATGCCAGGAACAACAGGAGAAGGTAAACGAGCTACGTGATTTAGGGACCGCCAATATATAACGAATGATGGAGTTCATGCTTAATATGGTATAATAAGATATTGATTTACTGCTTAAAAAGAACCTAGGAACGAGGTTTACCTAAATCCATTAAACCTCTTAAGTTAACACCTATGCCGTTGGTCAGGATAGGTATCTCACTACCTGAGTGAGTACCTGAAATCCAACACTAAATTAAGAATAATATTTTTATGAATCAACGAATAGTTTTCTCTGTGGATAAAATATTTGCATTTGAGCGATCATGACTAAAAATAGGTTGGAGATGGTGTGATGCAGGTTACTGCAGGTGATCAAAGAACAACGAGGTGAAAATCTACCTCCATGAACACCTGCTAGATTCACTACATCTCGGTACACTTTTCACGAATTGACAATTGATGGAAATTTTGGAGCATTTTCCATGAAACTTGAGGCAGGCTGCTACTACACCCAGCGCCCTGGCCCATAGCCACTGGGGTCTCTTGAATGGGCCAACATCACGACCAACATGCAGTAAGTGCTAGCCAATTTCTAGGCAGCCGTTGGCATCTAATAAAAACCCGCCATTGGAAGCGCCCTATTTCGCGCCTGCGTTTCTGAGATGCACACTCCGCCTGGTATGGATGGTTGTCGATGCTTAACTCTGTAAACTGTCGCCTGTGGGTGGGTTAGACCAGGTCGCCTATCCCTGAAATACCATTTCATGACGCCTTCTATGCGCCTGCCCTCAGTTTGAAATCCCAACTCATTACGTCTTCTAAGCGCTGGTCTTCCGTCAATCTTGGGTATAAAATACCATGCACCGCGCCTTTCGGGAATGGATCCCAAAGATTCCTCTGGCATCAACAGCAACGTATAGACTGGTTCTTCAAGATGTCTCTCAATTCTACCCCTACCCTTCCCGCAAAACCATCTGAGTGGGAGAAACAAGCGATCGAAAAAGGCTTGGATCCCTCTGCTTACCTTCTTCGGAACATACCGAAACTGGCATCGGCCTCCAAGTTGGATCTTCGCAATTGGCTTCGGGTACGAGCGTATTGGACTGTGGTTGAAGATCGTCCAACTCACGACAGTATCTTTGGCAATGACCTTGGATCAGGTCGATTGCAAAATTTGCAAAGCACCTCTGGAGAAGTTCTGAAAACCCTCCCTTGGTTTGCGGCACTTAAGGCAAATAGCAACATTGCTGCAGATTGGCATGCCCTTTCGGACTGGAAAGACTCTGTTCTCTCACTCAAACGGCGTGTGACCATCCTGGAGACGAGAGATGGCAACAGGGGATAACTTCCAAAGGTGCCTAGCGGAGACGACTTGATTAGGGCTACCATTGAGCCAGGGTTAATGAAGCTTCGTCCCCGCGAGACAAAAGCCCATCCTTCCATGTCATCGAAGAATCAGAAAGGGTCATCACGGAGCTCATCATCAGGAAGTCACGACGAGAGGTATGATGAGAGCTCAGATGGGACCTTGGAGTCTCATCAGACAGCATCGGAAGCATCCACAGCATCTTCTGTACGGGAACGCGTAGCTGCTCTATTGCGCGATCGACCACCAGGAGAAGAAGAAGTGAACACATCGCTCCTCTCGCTACTTCGTTGCCTCTGCATCTATGACTCTGCTGTCCACGGCCGTGTTCGATGGTCATCATACCGAAAAGGCTTTAGCATCTGTGAGCCAAAAGCCGGTGATCACCAGGGCAACTCCACTATTATCACAGCTCTGACGGATGGATATTTACATTCCATTCAGCCCAACGTCCTGGACGAGGAAAGCCCCAGCCTAGCTATCATTGAAGTCAAGGCTCGACGACGTGATAAGAACACTCAGCAGGCAATCCAAATCCAAGAAAGCACCGAGATGGCAGCTTGGATATGCAACCAGCCGTATGCAGGGACGCTGCCCCGACTTCCCGATACTGCTTACAGGTATGTGTTGAATGAAGTTATTGCCGCTCTGGCCTTTAAAACATGCTTTATTCTCATAACCCAAACTCCCCGCAATTACCAAATTTACCACGAGTTCCTGTTCTAGCTGCAAATAACTAATAATTTCTATAGACGACTTCTTATATCCCAAGACTGTGACCACATCTATGTTACAGTGGCAGAATATACGGATGAGTATATCGAATACATTACCGACAACGCATCAGGTGTGCCTACACATGAATCATCCTCCTCACCGGTGCCGAGTCGTTTCTCAGCCTCACCATCGAAGGAGGCACCATCACCGGCATCGGCTCAGACAACTGTGTTACCTATACGCAAGTCAAGGGCAGCGGTTGGCTCTAGCAAGTCGCGCGTTGAAAAGACCCCGAGTCCTGACTTGACGGAGGGACAACCGCCCGGAGCTCCAATGAAAGCCCGCGGCGAAAATGCCGGAACGGGACCATCGTTTGGCCTTTCTGAAAATGAAGCAGTTCGCGCCATTCAAAACCTCGGACAAAGATCACATGGTAGAGCTGATGACTCTACTCTTGTCGATTGTTCGTGAGCTGCACCGCGCTCACCAACCATTGTCTGTTACGAGGCCATAATTGGTCGAGATGACATGTCTTTTATCAATGTTTTCAACTTGCTCATTATTTCCACAATTGCCTCGAATTGCCTCTCTTTTAGCAGGCTACTTGAATTCCTTGTATTTTCCTAGATTAATCGAATTATTTGTTTGTTCTTGTCTTTCTTCGTTTTTCAATGAGTATTACTTGAAATGGTCATTTATCCTTACAGTAACCCTAAATTCCTTGTCTGTCAGTAATGTCTCGAATTAACGATTACTCTTATTATAACCGTGGATTGGCAGCATAACCTGGGGTGCTCGTATTCCATAAAGTATCAACAGTTGCAACTAGTTCGCAAATACGGTGACATATTGCCTGGGGTCTGAGTCAGGGCTAGACAAGTTTGTTTGTATTGTCCAAGTTCACAAGTGTGGCAGGGGCCAAGTATGTATAATGCTGATGGAGTCAACAAAAGCGTTCCTGAACTACGGCACCACGTACAGTAGCCGCGATGAACGGGATGATTCCGATATGCAACACGTCAGTGGGAGACGTTGTTAAAAGCACATTTAATGGATCTCCACCAATGATTAAGACGTCTAACGGTCAAACGGCGTCATTTGCCCCTGGCGCTGTCAAACTCAAGACTCCACATTGTAATATAGCTGTTTGCTGACACGAGTCATGCGAGGAACTCAGAACCTGTTGTGCGACAACACCTCTTCTTCGAGCTGAATGCTAAGAGGGTCGTCTGGTTCCTTAATCTTGTAGTCCCTTCTTTCCTAGCACACAAACCCACAACTTCGTACCAAGTGTAACGCCACAGGACAACTTTTCATGGTTCACGATCCGCAAACCCAAGCACCTCGAAAAGGAAATTTTGCCAGTGTGGCTTGTCGGCTACAGCGAGATGCTCGGATGCAAGTGAGCAGGCTTTCGCGCGTTCCTTGGTAGGGCTTGGCCGACGGTGGCCCCGGACTACCACACCCTGTCGTGATTACCCACTACTCTCCGTGGATTGGGTGATTGGTTCAGCTCGCCACTGTCCGCAGTCATTGGCCGTTATGGGAACAGTGAGATACAGGCAACAAGGTTTAGCTACGGCGTCCGTAGCGCTGGTTTTCAGGATCTAGGGGTTTGACTAGAAGCGTGCCGGGTGGATTTTGCGCTGGACCCTTGAGGCTGGAGCATCGCCATTTCGTTTTGGGACAGCTCACAGAATGGTGGTTGTGCGCCGCAACGCCGCTGTCTGCTTCGGGGCTGCTAGGCGAGAGGGCCACTGATGATGACCATCATGATTGTGTCTGGTTAGGATTTGATCCTTGCAGTTCGGCGATGAGCAAAAATGTTGCATGGGTAAGGTCTCTCGGTACCCTGTGGCTAATCTAAGATTTCCAGCTACCCTGGGTCAGCAAAGATCAGAGCTGTGGCGCAGGGGAGGGGTTCGAACAGCCGGCCTGCTGGCGAAAGCCCACAAACGTTGCACTCGCTTGACAGCCAAACAGAGGAGAAACAGGTTGCCTTTGTCGTGTGCTGCTTGTGATATCTGTAGATATCACGACCGCTAACATGCAGCAGCAACTGCGCGCTGCAGTGGTAATCTGCAAAATGCCCACTGAGCTGACCACTAGGCAAGCGTTGGTTCAGCCACAGCTATGGCACTGTACACCTGTGTTCTTGGCCGGCCACCGCCACACATTCGACCTGGCTCCTCCCCTCCCCCTCCTGGCTTGGTGATCCGATGCATTCATTAATGATCCATCACCATCTCCGAAAGAGGAAAGGAAAAAGGAAAGAAAGTAATCGTGAGCTGTGGTTCGATATCCACCACGATATGGTAATAAAAGGGTTCCCCATCCATTCATCCCTCATATGCCGTTCATATCAAACACTCGGAATACTTACATCGTCAAAAACAGGACGGCATTCGAGATGCATCCAGCGCGACATCTTCTCCCATTCCTCCCCCACCACGGCAGACCGTCCCAAAATCCAAGACACGCACCAACGAAACGAACCGCTCCGTCTGGGTGTGACTGGGGAGACCTGGGCACAATGCCGATCGCTGGTTGGGCCCGCCTCAGGGAATCTAGATGGCGTATCGAGACACAGGCGGCCTCTGCGCCTCCGATTGGCGGCTCACGACCAGGGCGTTGACGGACCGTGGGCTACGAACATGCAGACCTAGAGCCTTATGATTACCCCCTTTGATTACCACCCACTGCCAAAAAAGCAATGGGCGACCTCGCTAGCGTACCAAGCGCGTGGACGACAGACCTGTCGCCTCGTTTGCCTTGTGCCGAGAGCCTGACATTTTTGTGTCCCCTCCTCCCTCGTTCAACAGTTCAGCCCCCAGCTCCGACCTGCGGTGGCCGTTACGTTTCTTAGGATACCACTCGACTTTGTCTTTCGAACGCTTGTTTTAAAACCGCTCCAGTCTCAGAACATCTTCCTGAATTGTGCTGTTGAGATTGTGTGTTCTTGTCTTGTTTAGCCCGAGTTATCGTCCGCCATCGGCCGGTCTTTTCTTTTCCACCTTTCCTGTCTACAAGTTGCTGGATAGATCTGGGCGTCAAAATCACCACTTCTCAGTTTCGTTTTTCTCACGCAGCGGTGAAGATGCCTCGTCCTCACGATGCCCCTGCTACCTGAGCTCCTCTCTCACCGACAGCCTGGTGACTTCGCCATGTCCTGGCATCAGCTCCTCGAGAGGGGACTCGATGTGGTATGTTCCGTCGAGCAAAGTCTTCTCCTGCTGTTGTTCTCAATATCTGCCTTGACCTCTACGAGGCTGCCATTCACAGCATTCAACACTGCTTCGGTCTTCATCGGTAACTGTGACTGACTTTTTGTTCTATTTAATTTACGATTACAGCCTTCAGATTCCCGAATTGGCTCAGGTCGCAACGGCTCTGACGGTGGTACCCTCAGCACTGCAACTGGAAACAAGACGGCCTCTCTGGCAAAACTCGGTGCCACATTTGCTCCAGTTGGCATATATCTCGGTCTTTGCCTAGTCGGCTTCATTATTCTGAGACCTCGAATTAAGCGAGTCTATTCACCCAAGTCCATTCCTGGACTGCGCTCACCAGAGTGAGTCTGCCAAACGTCCCTTGTCAGGTGCTCAAGGACCCCTCCATCTAATCCAGATATCCATAGGCTACCCAGCCCGGAGCTACCTACTGGACTGTTCAATTGGATCAAACCCTTTTTCAAAATACCCAACACTTATCTTCTCAATTATGGCTCTCTTGACGCATTCTTCTTCCTACGATACCTTAAGGTCTTGCGAAACATCAGCATCGTTGGCTGCTGTATCGTATGGCCTATCCTTTTCCCGCTGCATGGCACCGGCGGCAATCGCCTAACGCAACTTGAAATGTTGACAATGGGCAATATCGCATCAGGCTCGTCTAGGTTATGGGCTCACGCATGCGTTGCTTGGATGTTCTTTGGTAAGGCCAGTCGACGTGAGAATTTGTCTCGGTTGTGTGAGCTAACTTTTATGAGGATTCGTGCTTTTTACAATTGTTCGAGAATGCATCTACTATGTCAGTCTTCGCCAAGCTTACCTATCTTCGCCATACTATGCCGATCGTCTGTCCTCTCGAACTATGCTTCTCTTATGTATACCGAAGCCTTATCGTGACGAGGCTCGACTTCGAAAGCTTTATGGAGATTCGGCCAAGCGCATCTTTGTCCCAAGAACTTCCAAAGCTCTTGCCAATCTTGTTAAGGAGAGAGAGCAGACCGCCCTCAGACTAGAAAAGGCTGAGATTAAGCTCATCAAAAAGGCCAATGCAGCCCGTTTAAAATACTACCGAAAGAACCCGCATCTTACTCAACCCTCCAAGACAACACCACCTAGCGACGACAGATCAGAAAGTCCTCATCATGACTTAGCGACTCTTGATAGTGGAGAGACTGCTCGAAGATCCAGTGGGCCTCTTGATATAGCTTTACCCGGACCTGAGCTCTCAAATATTACCGATGCTGTTCGTCACTCCGGCGACATGGAAACTACTTCGATGCAAGAAATTGAGGAGGAGAAAGCAGAAGACTTGGACTATGTTCATCCTTATGGTCTCAAGCCGAACCTGCCTGATCTCAGAGGATCAGTTGCAGCTCAGTGGCTACCTGCAGATGCTCGGCCACACCACCGACCATTAGGAAATTTTGGTCGGCGTGTGGATACGATCAGGTGGACTCGAATGCGAATCAAGGAACTTAATCTATTGATTTTTAAGATGCGTCGTCAGGTTCGAAGAGGCGATGGGGAGCCTCTCCCTGCTGCTTTTATCGAGTTCGATACCCAGGAAGCTGCTCAAGCTGCATCGCAAGTGCTTGCGCATCATCTACCTCTACAGATGAGCCCTGGCCTCCTCGGCATCCGCCCAGACGAGGTTATATGGGAGACTCTTCGTATGAAGTGGTGGGAGCGAATCATTCGGCGACTCTTGATTCTAACTGCCATTGCGCTTGCCATTATTTTTTGGTCTATTCCTGCTGGTTTTATCGGCATTGTCTCCAACATCAACACTTTGACGGAGAAGGTCCCATTCCTCTCTTGGATAGATAAGTTGCCAAACTTTATCAAGGGTGTTATTGGGGGCTTTCTTCCACCTATGGCTTTGTCTCTACTCATGTCACTCGTGCCTATCGTTCTACGTGGTACGCATGTTCTTATCCTTTAAATCCGCGTAAACTATACTAACAACTTACCGTCCAGCTTGTGCTGCACAGTCCGGTATACCATCTCTCGTCACTGGCGAGCTGTTCACTCAAAATGCCTACTTTGGATTCCAAGTGGTCCAGGTCTTCTTGATTACCACATTGACCTCGGCTGCATCTGGCGCATTGCAGAGCATTTTGCAGGACCCTCTCAGTATCCAAAAACTTCTTGCACAGAACCTCCCGACGGCGTCCAACTTTTATCTCTCCTACATCTTAATCCAATGCTTAGCCACCGGCGGAACAAGTTTACTCCAAGTCTTCACCATCATTCGGCACTGTGTAATAGCCAAAACCACCGACTTGCCTAGGAAACGCTGGAGGACTTGGCGGACTCTGCGACAGGCTCGCTGGGGTGGCATCTTTCCCGTTTTTACCAACATGGGCGTGATCGGTAAGTTTTTGAAAGATGCATTCTTGAACTAAGAGACCCAGTATTCTAACATCAAATTGCAGCATTATCATATGCTTGCATTGCGCCATTGATCCTCATATTCTCTGCTGGGGGGATGGCCTTTATGGGGCTAGTGTGGAAGTATAACCTGATATACGTCTTTGACACCCGCACAGACAGCAAAGGGCTCTTTTATCCACAAGCCTTGCTGCACCTAGTTGTTGGCCTATACTTGGCTGAAATCTGTCTAATAGGTCTATTGGCCTTGAACTCTGCGTTTGGGCCTATGGCTCTTGTCATCGCATTGCTTATTTTTACAGGGTTGATTCATTTTCTGCTTAGTGACGCAATCTCGCGTTTGTTAACGAATCTGCCTCAAACACTGGCTATGGAGGAAGAGGTTCAAGAGGAAGAAAAGGCAAAAGCGGCCAGCCACGAGAATAGTGGAGAGAACAACGCAGCAGATTCTGGTGGAGCTGCAGCGACCTATTACGATGTGGAAGAAGCATTTGGCGACGATGAGGTCGAAATAGAAGAATCGGACGGCGAGGAGCACATCATCATCTCCAACAGAGCAGTTGAAGGTGCATCTAGTGTTCGTTCGGCATTGACGGAGTGGTTCAAAGGCAGCGCGAAAGAAAAGATCAAGAAAGAACTGGAGAAACCTGGTCCGAAGAAATGGATAGACAAGGTCCGGGCTTTCACGAAAAAGGACGAAGGGGACGACTCACCCAACTTCATCGTAAGGTGGTTACACCCAGAAGAACATGAGGACTTTGTGGCACTGAGGAAACTCCTGCCCCAGGAGGAACGCCCTCAGATTGTATATCCAGACAATGACAAATATGCCACCTACCAGCCGCCTGAACTTTGGAAGTCGAAACCGGTGCTGTGGATACCGAGAGATGATGCGAGGGTGAGCAGACAGGAGGTAGCTCACACTAGATTGTCAACCCCGATATCTGATCTGGGGGCGACATTGGATGAACACGGGCGGATATCTGTTGATCTTGATGCGGCTCCATTTGAAGAGTCCAAGTTATTATTATAGCGAGCGAGTTATGTGCTTCAAAACTGTATATTACGACTAGTTAATACCTGGCTGCCCAAAATTCGTCGGCCACAAGAGCTATACTTATAATAGTATGAACCAAGTTTCATTTCTTGGAATAATTGCCGTAACTAAATCTTGAAACCAAATTTGACACCGTAGATTGATGGCATTCTATGACTGCCTTGAGTGATTGATGCTCTATGATGGCAGAAACGTTCTTGTCTTGGGTAATACGTTGAGAGCTGCTGTAAACAGGCGCCACATAACCCCACCATTTTTGGTAGTACCAGCCACACAACGAGCTTCAATTGACCCCACTTATAGGACTACTGAAGCTACCAAAATTTTGAAGCTCTCCAAAACTTTTTTTTATGACAAGACTCAAGCTGAGATACTTACCTCGTCAACCGTAACTATCTCGAGGCTTATTCGCCAAATACTTGCTTACACTTACAAAGTATGCCTCTCGACACCTCAACATATTCTCTTGCGCTGCTGCGCGTTGATGGCCGCAGATGGAACGAGCTACGTCGCCTAAATGCCAATATCCATACTCAGGACGCAGCGGACGGCTCGTCATACCTTGAGATGGGCCATACAAAAGTCATGTGCGTCGTGACGGGTCCCTCAGAGCCTCAGGCAAATCAACAGAGGCGAGGGGGTGGTGGTGGAGGCGGCGGTGGCCAGAGCGGTGGACAAAAGGATGCGGCGACGATTGCGGTGAATGTGGTGGTTGCTGGGTTTTCAAGTGTGGATCGCAGGAAGCGAGGGAGGAACGACAAGTGAGTTTTTGTGTTGTTTAATTGATTGACTGGGATGAAGTGGTAGCTAATATAAGGTGTTTACAGACGCATACAGGAGATTGAGCTTACAATCCAAAAGGCAATGGCTGCGAATCTCCATACTCACCTCTTCCCCCACTCGACCATTACAATTTCTCTTCATGTGCTGTCCCAAGATGGTTCACTACTAGCAGCTCTTCTCAATGCGACAACTTTAGCGCTCATTGATGCTGGAATTCCCATGACGGACTATATAGCTGCCTGCACAGCCGGCTCGACGTCTTCGTACGCTGCGGGAGATGACTCGGCAGACCCTCTTCTTGATCTTAATAACCAGGAGGAGCAGGAACTGCCTTTTCTTACGGCTGCTACGCTAGGTGATAGTGACAAAGTATCTGTGCTGGTGTGTGAGAGTCGAGTTCAAGTGAGTCGATTGGAGGGCATGCTTGTGGTGGCTGTAGATGGCTGCAAGCAGGTGAGGCAATACCTTGATGGTATAATCAAAGAGAAGGGGTTAAAGATGCTGAGAGATGGGGCTGTCGAGAGGAGTGACACCATGGCGATGGATTTGGATGCTTGAAGTGAAGACGAGCGTGCGATGCAGGAAGAAATATTCACGAGTAAGACAAATAATTTAATGATCAGGTATGTTTTTTTTTTTCAACATCGATTTCAGTTTGGAACTATGAGACCAATCTGGCTAATTTTTCAACCTTTTCTTTTAGCTCCCTCTATGCCCCAGATTAGAGCTCATCGTGTTCAGTCTCTTCCTCGACCTCTGCCTTGGGTTCGGGCTCGGAGGTAGCCTCCACAGTTTCCTCAGCCGGCTTCTCAGCCTCCTCAACGATAACTCCCTTGGGCAAAGTCTCCCTCTCACCTTCACCCATTCGGATACGGTCAATCCAGGCTTCGACGTCATGAACACCAAAGTCACCATCATATTTTCTCCACCATCCGCGACGGGCGTTCATTGCAATGAGCTCAGCCTTGTGGGTAAGGCCGAGGGCCTCCCTTAGGGAAGAGGCACCATCAACGGTATTGGGCACAGAGTAGAATGGAAAGACGTGTCGCTTTCCATGGATGTACTTGGTGTGGATTTGAGAAATGGATGATAGGACCTTCTTGGTGGTTTCGGAGGTGGCCTCTGGGACAAAGGCTAGAATGCAAGTTTGAGACTTAGCCTGGAGGCACTGGTTCTCAAGCTGTTCCTTGGAGTCAATGACAGGGACCTCAATAAGGGTAGATTCCGGAGCAGCAGCGGATGAAGTGGTAGATGACTCCTCTGCTTGCTTAGTTTCCTTTTCCTTGGCAGGCTTATCGTTGGCGGACTTGGTAGAGGCCTTTTTGCTGCCCTTGCTGGCAGCTGGTGCTGGGTCAGGGTTCGGTTCCCCAACCTTCTTGAGGAACTCAATCATGTCTTTCTTGTTCAATTCTCCCTCATATGTGATGGGGTCTTTACCATCACCAGGGATGAGTACAAAGGAAGGGAATGAAGCAATGCCAAACTTCTCAACCGCAGCCGTTTCTTTGTTCCTCACTTGGCCTACGGAGATGACATCCAGGTAGTCGATAGCGATACTCCTCAACAGGGCACTTGTAGTACCCTTTTCAGTAAATAAAATGGCTTTGGGCTTATCGCCTTCCAGAAACCCTTCGACGTCCTTATCCGCCAGGCGCTTAACATGGTTGTTGATCTTGCTGACAACTGCCTCAGTAATACCTGAAGCGGAGCGAGGCCCTTGGTAGTCCTCGACAATGGGCTTGCCGGGCTTCTTACCAGGACGGACAATCTTAAGAGTAGGGAAGCCTTGGACGCCCATGGTGCCACAAAAGGGTTTGTTGGCGTCATCGTCGCAGTCAATGGCCGCGACCTTGGCCAGCCCGTCGAGGTTTTTGGCAGCTTTTTCATAGGCAGGCTTAAGATTTTTGCAGTGGCCACACCAGGGAGCATAGAATTCGACAATCTGCATAAGTGTTAATAAATAAAATTCATATAAATACGATGGATTTGGGAAGATTTGTGTGTAAGTGAGTTGCTGGAGACTTACGGAGGTGTGATTCGACTTTGCAATCAAGCGCTCATATGATCGCGAGTCAACCTGGAGCACGGGGGAATTTTTGGTGTATATGCCAGCTTGGACAAGAGGGAGAGTGGCCAAGCCGGTTGCCAAAGCAGTGAGGAGAGACTGCTGATGCATGATGGAGGCGATCTCAGCAGCAGCCGAGGTTACGTGAAACGATAGATATCAGAGGCTAGAGCCGATGACTACAGTTCCTGGAGTGGGCGACTGATTCCCATTAACAAAAAAAGAAGAGAAGACGTCCCTAAATAAAAAGGGAGAGTGAGTTTAATAATGAAAGACGGGGCCTCGTCTTATAGCGGGTTAGAGGTGATGAGGGTGATGAAAAGGCCACGCTGGAGAGAGCTATGATACAGTGTGAAGTGTGGCTGACGGATGTTAGTCATGTTGGTAGAGCTAGGTATCCGGGGGGGGGGGGCACATCTGCCTAGCCCTAATGATTTTTTTGTTTAACTTAGATTTCAAGCATCATGTACTGAATTATTTCCTCAGGATTTATCTGAGTATTCCCATGTATAGGGGAAACGCATCTAATGATCGCTCACTTGCAGAGCAGTCTAGGCTATGGAACTCCAACCACAGTGCAAATATACCATTGCCACCATTTCTTCAAACAATATCGTGGCGCGACCTTGAGAGGGGCTACGCTCTGTGGCTGGTAATATCTAGGCGCCGAACAGAGTACCTGCTCCATTGATAGCATCAACTGGTGCCAATGCCTCTGCGACTTACATCTCAACAACCTGCCCATCGACTGGTTCCAACCTACATTTGGAGCTGAAAATACGTTGAAAATGGCAGAACAGATTCCTCCCCCGCTCAAGATTCCAGAAGTCAGTCGGTTCCTTAACCGCGCAAACCAACTACGCACGTTCAAGCCAGCAGTCGCATATTGGTGTATGTCCCAGGTCCCAATCCTCCCACGCCACTTGTCCATCGCATGCTTCCCACGAGAGCTATTAGTTCTCCCTCAACTAACTAAATCACGATTTCTCTCTCCATAGGTGAATACCATGCTGTAAATCAGATTGTCGGGAAAAGCTTGCATACTACGGACGATGATTGCTTCAACTTCACCAAGACGTTGCTGGAGCGCCTCGAAAGCACAAAGGCAGAGCGGCCTGATGATGATGCTATCATAGACAACACAGCCGGCCAGGCCTACGTCGAGCAGTTTGCGCAGGAGACCTTTGATCGTGCAGAGCGAGCTATGAGGGCGAACAAGGTTACGCGGTGAGTTTGGGCTTTTTCGTCATGTAGATGATGTAGTTTGCGGGGACGACCTTGCTGACGATGAACATAGGCAAACGGCCGATACCTTCGATGCTGCTGCTACGTTCTTCGATCTTACCCACGAATGGGGCACCCCCGAGCCAGAAGTCCTGCAAAAGATTAAGTTTGCGAAATGGAACGCTGCGCGTATTCTCAAGGCTATTCGCGAGGGTAAAGATCCTAATGAATCGAACCCAAATCCGCGTGGGGAGGAGGAAGAGGAGGCAGAAGTGGCCCTGGACCCTTCAGACCCTGCAGTACAGGAAATCACTGGCTCTACAGCACCGCCGCTACAGGTTGCGTACGTCGAGGAGATACCTGATACTGGAGAGCCTTCAAGACAGGAAGTGGTTCCAACCATAGGGTTTCCGCCTTCACCTCCCGCTGCACAAGAGGGATACTTCCCCACGCAACCAGCTCCACCGAGCGAACCATATGTGCCATCACCGCTGAGCAGCAGTCCAGCACCACCAATGACGGGCATCAGTCCTCCGCCTATTCAACCTTCACCCCCAGCACAAACTCCTCTTGCGCAGGTGCCTCAACAGCCAACACCGCCGGTTCCTCCCCAGATGCGGGACCAATTCACACTCCGAGCTGCCGCCCAGCCATCTTTTCCACAGGCTTCCGATCCGGCGGAAAACCCATCCATACCCCCCAGCTGGACAGCGCCGACACAACACCTGCCTCCCACAGTGGCGACACCTCCACCTCCTGCATCAATACAGCATCCTCCTCCTTCTGCTCCGATAGCAGCTCCCATTCAAAACCTCGGTGGTAGTGGTAGCGGTGGACGCAACGGCCCCTTCTTGACGGATCAGAAGAGCTTAACACAGGCACAGAAACATGCAAAGTGGGCAATTTCGGCTCTCAACTTTGAGGACGTTCCAACTGCCGTGCTGGAGCTGAGGAATGCACTGGCTGCTCTAGGGGCTTCATAAATGGAGGATGAGAGGGGGGGGGGGGGGGAGTCTTGGGATACTGGTCCTGGAATCAGTAACGTGGATGGCATTCTACGAACACGGCTCATAATCAAATTATGGGGAATTCTTTAGTAGCAGTGAAGAATATGATATATCGGGTGACTGTGTGGAGAACACTATGCTCAAATCCCATGATTCAGACAAAACGCCAATTTCAGAACCAAATCCATCATCAAGTCGTCTGAATCCACAACGAAATCATATGAAACCATTTCCTGTAACGCCTTCCGATGCCTCAAGCTCCAACCATTATGTTGTGTGAGCCAAAATCTTGACCCGAAAGGCCTTCAATGGGCCTGTTTCGATCAGGCCTTTCAAGTTCCACCTCTTCTTCTGCGTCGGTCCAGCCACGATCGGGGCCCCATGTAGTTGCTAACCCTTCGAATTCTGAAACAACCCTAAGTAGCCCGGCCATCATGGCCCCAGCCTTCTTGACATTGGACCAGCCGTCAAATTCGACGACCTTGACCGCTGGAAGCTCTTGAAGAACACCGTTGAGAAGCTCCCGGCTAAACCCTTCGTAAAATCCTTCTGCGCGACGAAATCCCTTGAAAAAACCGTCGCTCGGGTCACATTCCACATAGACCTTGAGCGTGTGCATGCTGATGCAGTCCTTCAATCCCAGCGCATCGTTGACGTTCCAGCCTCTAGGCGGCGCATTCCAACCAGGCCCAAGGCGCAATTCTAACGAGTTGATGCATTCGCGCTGGAGGGGCTTGAGGCGGGCGAGCAGAGGCTTCTTTGCCTTGAAGTACTTGCCGGGATATGTTGGAAATATGCGGAATGTTCGAGTGCTGTAGTAAAAATGGGTGGCCTCGTGATGGATTAGCCTGCAGACGCGCATGAGGCCTAGTTTCTTGTGTACGAGCTTGTAGTTGTCCGGGCCAAGATCCAACACATCCCCATCGTCCTCGAAGAAATACTCGTATATTCTGACGCGAAGCTCCGAAGGCAAGGACAGGAAGTGGAAAGGCGTCGCAGGTACACGGGGTTGTCTTTTTCGTAGAGAAATTAATGGGGTATCGAGGGTGAGAGAGGCGATGGGGATATTGCTGACTTCGTCTTCGACGGCAATCTCAGTTGTCTGGGTTGAGGATCCAGAGCCGGAGCCGGAGCCAGATCGGGAGAGTTGCATTGACCCGGAAGGTCGACGGCCAGAGCTTTTAGAGGGTCGGCGAGGCATGTTGGGTGGTAGAGGACGTCTTTGGTGAAGGAAGAAATCTAGAGTGGCAAAGTCTGGCAAATAAGTTCTTGTTGATGGAGCCAACGGGGTTTCCGATGTATGATGAGAGTTGCTTTATAGGAGAATTCGTTGAAATCCACAACTAGTCATATAACTTATATAAAGGAAGCTCCAAAAGGGGTATCAATTCACATCCAGGATATCCAACGTCTAACAGAGGGTGGTTCCATGGCGGGATCGCATATCCTTGAGCAGAACCACCCTCTAAAACGCAGCGAACGGAGCCATCTTCTGCAGTTTGTCGTAGATAGAGAGGTAGGGAGCCCTAGTTGGGAGTTGTGAATCGCTGAGGCTGAGGAAGAGCAGGCGGGTAAATGACACTGCAGTTTGTAAGATCGGAGGGTTGCGTGAGGGGAAACCAGAGGAGGGAAGCTGGGGAAGTCGGATTGTCTCATTAATTTACAAACCTGGTCGTTCGTCGGGCCGGAGTTTGCGTCTTTGTTGAAGTGAAGAAAGGACTGGTCTCCGAAAAGGGCAGTACTCTCACGTGATGATGACAGATGATACGCTATTCCTTAATAGGCAGTAACGGCTTTGAAAAAGAACAAAGACAAAAAATCTCCCGAGAAATGAAGAGGATATGATTTGCCCCACCATCGCAGCTTGATAAACTTCGGCTAAACTCCCCTCACCCAATTTTTTTTTTTCCTCTACCTAGATGACGGTGGTGGAGGAACAGCCGCCACACAAGAGAGCGAGCCAATTTGTGTATGTCTGACGTCGGAAAGAAATTCATCGAAATCTTTCGTTACCTGCATTCCACCAGCCAAGCCATGCGCCATTGAACGGTTTTCCACCATCCCATCCTAACGTCTAGTCCCCGAAAGCGACCCATAATCCAACTTGTCCATCAGACGGCTCGACATGCTCTCCAGATTAGCCCAGGCCTCTCGGCTGGGCTTGGCGGCCAGTCGGTTATCGCGACCTGCCGCCGTCCCGCCAGCTCTGAGGGTTCACCTGGGAGCGGCTCCTTTGTCGCCTGCCATTCGCGCTTATTCGAATAACAAGCGACAGGCAGCGCAGAATAAGAAAAGGAACCTTGACGAGAATTCCCAATCACAGAAGCCAGCCGCAGACTCTCCAGCGAAACCTGCCCAGGAGGATGCCAGCGCCGCGACCGAGCAAAAATCGACTGAGACGGCTGAAGCCGAACCGATAGCCTTCCACAAGCTCCCCGACTTGACGCAAGGTATCCCGTCCACCTTGGAGGCAGAGCTTGAAGAGAAATCCGGAAATAAATCCCAGCAGTCCTCTCTCCAGGCATTTGAGGGAGAAGCATCTGGCGGTGGTGGTAGTGGCGGCCGTGGGCGAGATCGCGATGAGTATGTATCTACCAGTGAGCGCAACCGCCGCTGGTGGACTCGATTCATGTTGGTTGCTGCTGGTTCAGGATCAATTTTCGGCATTGCCTACATGGGACGCAACTGGGAAGACTCCATCGAGGCGGAGCGCCACTCTGACATCCCCAACGGATGGAGCCCTTATTTATGGTGGCAGAGAACTCGTGCTAGGTGGGGAGAGTCAGTATCATACTATCAGGAGCCGGCTTTCGACAAGTTGCTACCAGATCCCGACGCTAGCTTTGAGCGACCGTATACCCTCTGCATCAGCTTGGACGACATGCTCGTGCACAGCGAATGGACCCGCGAGTACGGCTGGAGAGTAGCGAAACGCCCTGGAATCGACTACTTCATTCGCTATCTAAGTCAATACTATGAGCTGGTTCTCTTCACAACAGTCCCGTTCGCAATGGGTGAGCCCCTGGTCCGCAAGCTAGATCCTTTCCGATTCATCATGTGGCCACTCTACCGTGAGGCGACCAAGTATGAGGACGGAGAAATTGTCAAGGTATAGCATGCTACCAATCTGTAACGATCATGTGCTGCAGCTAACTATCTTCCAGGATCTTTCCTACCTCAACCGTGACCTGTCCAAGGTCATTATCCTTGACACCAAGGCCACCCACGTCCGCAAACAGCCCGAAAACGCCATTCTCATGGAGCCTTGGAAAGGCGACGCCACTGATAAGGAGCTTGTCGCTTTAATTCCCTTCCTCGAGTACATTCACACCGTGCAATATTCCGATGTGCGCAAGGTCCTCAAATCATTTGAGGGCAAGCACATTCCCACCGAGTTTGCTCGCCGAGAGGCAATTGCCCGAGAGGAGTTCAACAAACAGCGAGCCGAAAAGGCAAAGAAGAAGCCTTCTGGGATTGGTGCACTCGGTGGCCTCCTCGGTCTTAAGCCTAGCAAGATGAGCATGACAGTATCGCCAGAGGGAGAGCAGGACCCATACGAGGCCTTTGCTCAAGGCAAGATGCTGCAAGATATTGCTCGTGAAAGAGGCCAGCGAAACTACCAGTTACTAGACAAGGAGATCCGTGAGAATGGCGAGAAGTGGCTCAAGGAGGAGCAGCTTGCCATGGAAAAGGCTCAGCAGGAGGCCATGAACAGCGTAATGGGCTCCTTCTCCGGTATTCTCGGCGGTCCCAAGAAAGAAGGCGGCGACAGCAAGGCGTAACAAGCGCCGTCGCACAGTATTGAAACATCACATCTCTCCGCTACCTAGCTTAATGTCTGTCACATGTAATTATAAAACGCACAAAATGGGGGGTTTTTTGAGATGAGTATCTGGTCCTTTAGGATCGCTACTGATGGGACGGGGAACTTGGCATATAGAAATTTGGCATCACGCTCTGGCAAGCCGCGCTTGAGGCACCAGGTGGCTTTTCATTCGCATGTACCTAGCTTTTACAGCGGGAGGATAGGGCATGTTGAGAGGCATATCTGTCTGGGATTGTATATTAGAGGATGTATGAATTGATGATGGATTGAACAAATCACCTACACTGGATACCACGAAGAAGGGAAACCCTGGTATACTAGACAAAGCATGTTGAGCATGTCCATCTATAAGCCTGCGCCGCTGTCACCAAAGCTAGGGACATCTGGCAAAATATATCATAGCTAGGCAAATTAATTATGTGATTACATTATGCCCATCCATATCTCGTAAAACTCATATCTTTATATATAAGGCGACCGACGTAAATTCAGGAGCAACCATTCCCCCTCCCCCTTTAAATCCCCCCCGTGCTAAGAACCACAGTGAGAGTAGTAGCCGGTGGAGGTGACGAGGTTTTAGGTCTCGTAGATGTAGTGGTAAAAGGAGGGCCAACCCAGCAATGCTCGCAAAGAGGGTTCGTCACGCATTGAAAGAACCTAAAGGGATAAATAATATTGGCGTTATGTTCTAGGGACGTTCATTTTTATAAAATAAAATAAAAGTTAGGGAATCCTGACTCATCGCTGTTTTTGTCCTTTATGCGGGAACAGTCGCATGTATGGCCGGGCTTGCACATTTCTGTCCATGGGTCGGGTGTACTTGTGGTTGTAGTTGGTGAAGTCGTTGTTATCGATGGAGGAGGTAGAGGAGGTGGAGGTGGTGGAGGTGGTGGTGTTGTTGTTGTTATCGTAGGAGTTGTGCTAATGGGAGGACTGGCAGTCGGAGGTAATGAAGGAGGCACAGCAATGACAGTTTGAAGGCATAAAGCCAGAGCAAGACACGTGTATACGAACATGTTAAAGAAAGAGTTTTTTGTCATGTGAGATGCTTGTCAGAGATAGCACTCTCAGATTACCATTCTATTATTTTAAGACGCCTATATAGTAGGGGACTGGGCGATGATTTATATTTGTGTGTTTACAGATAGATGCTTATGCTTGCGGCGTGATTCATCTCTTTGAGGCTGTTTTGGGAAGTGTAATAACGACAAAAAATGTCTGTGCTACAAACACGCGAGAGAAATGATAAAGCCAAGTCCGAGATTCGGTACGGTATGTTTGCTTAGAATACGAGAAAGGGATGTTGATGGATCTTGTTTCTTTTGACGAATGTATCTAAAAGCATGGCATGACGTGTAGCTCTCGTAAGGCATGCTCGGAATACCAAGTAATTCTAATATGGTCTGCTTTCTTAGTAGTATCGATATTTTCCAGAGATGGATGATGCAGACTGCAGAATCTGAGTCCAGTGCAAGCCGATGATAGCGCTGTCTATCCTGACATCTAATCACACACCACACTGTAGTGCAAGAGTGACTCAAAGTATCTTTTGTGGTATTCCATAAACGATCATACCATCATTTTCAGACAAACAGCCTTACTATTAGATCATGTTTCCACCTTTGTGTAACTCCCCGTTGATGTGATACCCGAGCCGAGGAAGCTGAATATGCAGCCCTGTAGCACGGCTTGTCGCACAGCCCATGATCACACGACGGAAGTCAGCAAAAGATCGTAGCTGATGATTTTATTTGGCGTTGCTTCGCTAGATGTGGTTGCAATAGGGAGGGGAATTCAGCTATTCTTAGCTGCAGCAAAGCTATGGACGTGATAGACACCTTTCCAGTCAGGAGATGTGTATCTTGAGGCCGATATTGGCTTGACTGGGGTTGTAGATAGAGATATAGTATAAAAACTGTCCAAATAAAGAAATATTATAAGTAGATTGTCATCTTTCTTGCTGAGAATGCAGCATATACTTCTACATCATTACTCAAACGTGTAAATACAAGTCCAATCGTGGTTTTAGAAAGAGATTTAGATGAAATAGTCATATCATACGGTCATGTCTCATTTTCCATATATCAATGCATTGTATTTCTTTATTTAATTCCTTATGCCCAAACAGTCCCATTGCTCCTCCCATGTCCAAAATCACTTCTTTACCTCCGCAGCACCATTCGCCGCAGTATCCCTTTTTGTCTTCACAAATAATGATCCAAGCCATTGCTGAGCCCAGGCAAGGCCCTTGAAAAATTGCCCATCTACGTCGACTCCCCTTGATGAGAGAATGTTTACATATATATAAGCAGACAGGACGACGAATACGCTGAAATCCAAGGAGTGCGTAAACCACCAAAACACCTGCGAGCCCAGCGGGCAGTTCACAAACTCGTGCTCCCATTCCCAGGTTTCCTCGTTAAACCAAAGGCTAAGCAGGCCAGCGTTGCCTCCAAAATCGCCCATCATGCTGCGCACCGTGATCTCACGTCGGCCAGGGAGGCCGGCTTCGATCTTGCTTGGCAAACCGTTGATTTGGGCATCGGCCCATTTCACCACCTCCCATGACCGGTCAGATGAGCTTGTCCCGTTTGTCTGGTTGATGAAATGGTACGTGTCACAGCCTTCATGGTCGTGTCCATTGAGTACCAGGCCCTTGCGTCCACGGCCACTGCTGGCTGCGCTGGTGTCCCCGCTCATACCGTAGATGCCTTCAAGGAAGCCCTTGCTAGCATCAGCGCTGAGAAGATATTGCTCCTTCACGCCACCTCCATCCTCCTGGCTGTGAAAGTCAAAGAACGGTGCATCCACGCAGATGCCTTCAGGCTTGTAGAGAGGAATGTGGGTAAGGACTAGAGTAAAAATTCCAGATTGTTCTACAGCGGCGGCGGTCCCTATGACGGCGTTCAGGAAGCTATAGGTTATGTCTTGCAGGGAAGTGTTCTTGGCCGGGGTATCCAGGTTCATATCGTTGAGAACCACAATGCGGATCTGAGGCGCTAGGCGTGTTGAATCGGGATTTTTTTCATGGTCACGGATGGTAGCCAGGACGTTGGTATCGTTTATGGGAAGACCGAACCTCAGCTCATAGTTGGCCTTGCCAAAGATTCGCTCAAACCGCTCCAGGCGCTCAGGGGTCAAGTCTCCAGCATATCCAATATCATGATTGCCCGCGATATTAATGATTCTCTTTTCCCAGACCTTTTCAGCTTCGGAGCCATCCAGCATGCCGCTGACCTCGTTCTCAGGCTCTGGCCACTTGGCAATGTCATCTGGTACTCTCTCGCCTCCGCGAAAGGTTCGCTTCCAAAACCGCCAGCCTCGCTCTTCAAACTCGTCATCTTCTATCCATTGGCTCCCCAAAAGATCCCCTAGAATTGTAACATGTGTTGGGCGTGTCCACCAGTGGAGTGTCCGGTAGATATGAGCCAGATAGAAATCGTTGCCGAATAGATCGAAGCGTTTTCGCCAGGACTCGAGGAGGTAGGGAATGTCTTCGAAAAATATGTCGATGAAGTCGTGCACTATCCAGCGAACACGCTCTCGAAAGCACCAGTGTTCGGTTTGAAAGAGTATGTGCTTGAAGACGTTTCTGAAGCGCGGGAAGACGCCGAGAAACTCGGTCGGGATCGAGGTGTCGCCTTCCAGCTGAGGGTCACCGAACGTGAGAAGTCGAAAGGGAGCAATCTTGGTAGGCAGTTCGTCGGGTTGATGTTGGCCTGGCCAGTGCAGCTGCTTGGTCACCTCCAGGGCTGCTTTGGCATCTCGTGATGGTAGGGGAAAGGCACAGCCATTGAACAAGGGGTAGAGGTATAAATAGATGGTGCAGGCTATCGCTACAGGTAGCAAAAGGCCGAAGCCATTGCGGAGGTAGGCCGCAACCAACATGTAGCCTTACCGCACATGCGAAGCCCAAGCACGCCGGCAGCGAGGATTGAGGGTAAGGGTTGGTGTGACGAAGAATTGGCAATGTTGACTCGAAGGTTGGTTGGTGATGCCTGTCTTCGACTTCAGGGGGTTCAGAGTGCTTCCTGCCGTAATAAACGGTCGTCGCAGCCCTTAGCCCCGTGTTTTAGGGGGCCTTAGCTCTCTTAGCAATACACATAACGGGTACTTTGATGCAAACCAAATTTATGTGTGATATGAAGTACCTTTCCGTCAGGGATGGTAGCCTCACTGGGCCACCTAGACATTGTGTGTTCGCAGCCTCCCGCAGTTATATAAAAGGTCGACCAGCATCGAAACTACAACTAGTATTATTTACTGTGGACGCTGATTGCACTCTTTAGTAAACATTTACCTTACCGAATCAACTTAAATGAGCACCATTCCCAATGTCATATAAATATGTATTATATTTACTGCCATTCTAGAGTCAGCTACGCCTCAGGAGGCTTTACCCATCACCCTGCATACTTGGCAAAGGGGTCATCTCTCGGGTCTTTAGTTCGCGTGTATTCTGAAGCAATAGCAATATCAGAAGTGATTTCTTCCCCATACTGATCTTCCACAAACGCATACATCATATCTATGCCAGCCGAGATACCAGAAGATGTCCAGATATTGCTGCTTGTCACCCAGCGGGCATCCAGTATCCATTCTACATCTTGCCTCTGGTTCGTAACCTTGGCCACGTCGAATATTAGTTTAACACTGAAGCACGACAGCGGGGTGATTGCTTTCAGTCTTACCCAACTAAATGATCTTTTGTTAGACGTCGCCTTGTGTCCATCTAAAATCCCAGCCCTCCCAGCCAGAGCGCTACCAGTACAGACAGTAAGAAGATATCGCAATTTCGGATACGCCTTTCTCAGAAAGTCAACAACTGGCTGGGTCTGCTCAATTTCTCTAGCGCCCCTCCCTCCTGGGACTAGAAGAACCTCAAGGTCGTCGGGTGCGTTCTCGAATGTGTGAGTAGGGAGCACTTCTTGGCCAACCGAGGCGGTGCCAGGGCTGTCAACCTTTGTAGATACCGGATCAAGGCTAGGCGCGATGATAGAGAGTTGGAGATTTGTTTCCTTGGACAGAATGTTCAACACATCAAGAGGGCCAAAGACATCAAGTGCCTGGAATCCGGGGTACAGAACAACGCCATATCTCGTAGGCGGGCTCTTCAAGTTATCCATCACGATAATCTAGCTTGCGCCGCTGCAAAACAAGTGCTGGTGTGACTTGCTAGTTGAGAAACAAAAGAGGCATCCCGCATATTGTCCTCAAGTCCGTAGGTATTTCGTGATGCGGGGCTCTAGGATGCCAAGCAGAATCCATTTCCAGATCTTGATCCACGACGATGCTGGCTGACAAGCCAAGTCATCTCACTATTAATCAGTGGCATCTAGTTTTTTTTTCCGCCATGGTCGTTTTATCAAGCTTTGCCGAACAATGTTACATGTTGTGGAACTATTATTTACACTGGAAGAGATTGATTTGCGAGCACAAAAGCCCAATCCAGTTTAACATCCATGCGAAGTATAACAAACTGATTAATTTCCAAGTGGCTCTTTCGGTTCATCAATTCCGAGCCGACGGGGGGCAATTTCCGTGTTCTATCTGCTGCAGATAAGGAAAGGGATTCGAAACAACCTAATAGCAGCAGCCGGAGAACCAACCACGGAGATGGTTGATTGTTGGTATATAAATAGTGGCATGCTACGTTAAGCCATTCTCAATAGCAGCAATACGTTAAATTCTGTAATACAGCTAAATTTAATTTCCGCTCTATCTCAATGAGTGGGATATACTATATTGGACTGCATTTAGTTTGTTGTCGGCTCGGCTCGGCTCGTCGGTCCTATCTTAGCAGGAGGGAGTCTGATAATGCCACTACTCACTACAGCAATATGCATCGATAGACAGAACTTTGGTCTCTAATCTGGATTTTAAGAGATGATTTGCGCAAGATTTACTCTCGTGATTGTTCCTGTTTACCAAGCTTCATAGCTATGTTGATGGACAAGCCTACCCGGCAATGCCAACTTAGCAAAGCATCCCCAAAAAGTAAAGTCTAAGCAAACTTCAGACAGGATTAAAAATTTGAGAGAGAATTGCACCGCATGACCTAAACATTTGTAATAGAGCTAATAGAGTGACTATTACTCATACAACAGTGTGATGGCTTTTCTGAGGGCTGCTAAGATTACCATTGAGAAATGAAGCGACAAGAGGCTTCCTGAGAGGCAAACACAATATCATTCATGTAATTATTGATGTGTCATATTATCTGGGGTTTGTGGCTTGAGTTGCCAGTGACAGATGTGTCGATATTCTCAATTAGGACAATGTTGCCTCAATCGGGATTTCTTGCCCACCCGTAAAAGCTGATTGAATGCTGTCAAATGCCTATCACAATAGCCATTGTAGGTCCACTTGCAGTGGTGTAACACAAACTGATCACAGCCTCGTCAACTTTAGTCAGAGACCTTCAAGATATGTGATCACGGAGACAAATATTTTATGTGACAAGAATATAGTTCCTACATGTGGTGTTAGTCTGCTTGCTTGCAACTCTAGCTTGTCACATATTGCCTTGCAGAAAAAGACACCACAGCATGCAGTCTCTAGACGTTGTCACCATACGGGATGGTGATTTGTTGCCTATCTTCAACAAGGCTCTATAGGGAAAGCGGGAATCGTCCGCGAGACAAGATATCAACCTTCACTTTGTATCAACCCCAAAACTTCAGAAATCGGGGCGCTTAGCTATTAAAAAGTATATAAACCTCGAAGATAGACGTTAATATTGCCCTTTTTTTTTTTTAAAATCTTTCAGCAGCGGACTTGCAATCAGTCCCCTAATTCTCTTAACTCTTCAGTATCCAGTCGTCAGGCAAACCATGAAGTCCCAAAAACTACCCCTAGCCGCTCTAGCCATTGTGCTGCCTATGTTCACTTATGCGTCTCCTCTTCCCGAACCCGTCCCTGGCCTTATCGACTCAGTTGAATGCCTCCTCGTTGATGTTATTGTGAACATCCTGATCGGCCATCGTTCTGCCACGCCTTTCTGCTCGGTACTTCGTATATTGCCTTCTTCAGTTGAAGAGCGAAGACTGACATTGATCAATCCAGTCAATTCTTAACATCCCTACCATTACCAAGTCAGTGACTTCAACTGTGAAGAAACCTACCACCACTACAATTGTGACCACCGGACGAACGACAACGGTTCAACCCGTTGTTACCACTTACACAACAACGTAAGTTCCATTCAGATTTCCCGGAGAGTACTGACCGGCTGACTAACATTACCCCAGTGTTACTACAGTAAGCAGTTGCAGTGCCACCGTGGAAAACTCCAAGAGAGGTTATTATCCTCCTCCTCCTCCTCCTCCTCCTCCATACACACCACCCAATGAAGGACCGACCTCGACTCCTACTCTACCTCCATATGTGACGCAGTATCCTTTCCCAGACGTCTCCAAGGCGTGTGAATGCCTCGGAATCCCCACCCCTACGACAACTTTAGTTAAAACTGTGACTGCAAGGCCTACAGTAACCGCTACCAGCTCTATCGTCGCAACTGCCACAGGTAAGCCCACCACAACTATCGAGACTTTGACGTCGACGACTACAGTAAATAGCTGCCCTGCACCAACTCTCTGCAACAATCAGGGTCTAGAGTGGGCATACTACAACAGCACCAGCGGCGACAACGATAGCAAGGGATGGCCTGCCTTTGTGCCTGAGAGTTACAAGGTGAGTCTCATTAGCCCACCGGAGACCAATCATCTAGTGGTCTGCTGGAAAAAGTGATTTTGGAGATTGTCTAATACGGTTCATAGACAAATCATGCGGTTAGGTACCAGAATGTGACGAGCAGTATTGGCGGCATTCGTGTTCGCGATGGCGCACCACAGAGTATCTACAGTCCCCCCCCGCTTGCTTCTAGATACTTTGTTCTCAACCATCGCGGGTACATCTACGCCAAGGAAACCGGCATTTACAAGTTTACATTCTCAAATGTAGACGATATTGCCTACCTCTGGCTCGGCCCGGACGCCTATTCCGGATGGACGGGTGCCAATTCGGCCGCCAAGGCTCTTTATGTTACCGTGCCTGCATCATCTACCTACACCACGTCTTTGAACGAAGGGGAGTATTACCCCGTACGCATTCTATTTGGACAAGCACAAGGTAATGCCATCTTTGAACTTACTGTCACCGCCCCTGATGGGAAGGAGTTCTTGTCTTCGACTAGTCAGGCTTCTCCATACTTGGTCAGGTACTCTTGCGATGGCAAGACTGCACCAAAATACGCCCCTTTTAGAGCCGAGACGTGAGAAGCAAGCTGAAGGAACAGGGGAATCAGGCGGAAGGCTGGTTAGGAAGTTATGAAGTGAAGGGATGAGAGTAGAGGGATAATGGACTTTGAGTGTGTAGCTGTAGTTGTTCTTTATTCGTTTTAATCAATTTGTCCCTTCTTGCTTAAATGCTTTCTTCATAATTGTCAACTTTGACACAAAACAACTAAGCATAGACTTCCAACCGATGTAATGTCATAGGCTGGAGTTTAAGAATCGACCAGCCGTCGGACTTTATACCACTAGTTAGTCTATGGGTTGTAGGGGGAGCCTATTCTGATGGGAAGAAAATATGTATGATAGTGCGCACATAGCGGTTGCGCCCATCGCATCTGCTAATCCCATAAGCCTTATGCATCAGACAGACCGGCATTTGGAGCATCTGGGCATCATCAATGCAGTAAGTTGACAGGGCCGCCAAGTAACGGACAATACGGCGAATCCAAGGGCATCATCCTTCATTATGAGATGTGATGTGACCTCAACTTTCCTGATCATACAGCTCCTCCGCCTCCTCCGCCCACTCCACCAGAAACTCAACGTCATCACCATCGTCTTCTGCAAATGCAAACGCAACTGTACTATTTTCTCTCAAGCCAACTTTCGTCGGTGTGTACTCTTCCCGTTCGCCAGGCTTCAAGACCTTCCAACCCTTGGTTGCATCATTAGGGACCTTGAGAACGCCATACACAATATTGGGAGAAGCAGGTATGGCCGTCTTGTCTGACGATGAGTTTGACTGTATCAAGCCATCTGGATACCGCTCTCTCAAGACATTAATTAGCTCCTCTGTGATGGATGAGAAAGGCGCTAAGGCGTCGACGAAGAGGAAGATGGTGTGGATGCCATGTTTGAAGCGCACAGAGATGTGTGCGTCGTCGACTTCGGTTGACTGGCTAAATCAGCAATGGGAGGTTGACGTGATGAGGTCCCCCAACTTACCATGGCTAGATTGACACGGTCGAGGCTTAGTGGATCGACGCGCAACCTGGCTCACTCACTTGAGAACTCTCAAGGAAGTGTGAGTGAAGGTCCCTTCAGTATTGGAGTAGTGGTTGCAGAGACGCGCAATCACGTGCGACCGCGTGAAAAGCCCAAAGGGTTGTAGTACTGTGTCAATGGACAGTGTGTGTTAAAAATAATTACCGTAAATTTGCAGAATCAATCTTTCATTTTCATGGAAAAGTTGGACACTGGTCAAAGAGCTCAGAAAGGCCGCAATCGATTCTGCAGAGGCGCAAAACAATTACGTTGAAAGATCCTTTCTACACTTATAACCAGATTGCATATCCAGAACATATCTCTGCGAGTCTTGTCGAATAATTGGGAGGAACAACGTCTCATAGCATCGACCCCTCTCTACTGTGTATTCTCACTCACATCTTCACCATCATGAGCTCAACATCGACTCAGGAAGGGACTTTGTCCTCTCGCCCAGCAGTAACGGTTATTCCCCAGCCACAGTCTACTCTGCCTTCAGAATCACACCCGCGCCTTTCCATCATGACACCAAGCCGACTGTTTCTGGGGTCCATCTCCTCTGGAATGGTGGGCTTCTCTCTCGGAGCTCTGCAGGGCGGGCAGACGGCGCAGCTTCGGTTTCGGGCGGAGCATGCACACAAGATGCCAGACACAACAACTGGGTGGTACCTCTACCACAAGTCGAAGAACTACCACGCCATGCAAGGCGGCATCCGAGAGGGATTCCGGATGGGGTTCAAGACGGGCTTCTGGAGCCTGCTGGCTTTGTCGTTGGAGAGCACGGTAGACCGTTGTCGGGGAAGCAGTGACATGTTTTCAACAGTTGTTGCAACGCTTACCGTGGCAGGCGCATTTTCGCTATGGCGTGAGTAATGTTTTCGTCTTGTTCGTCTTGTTCGTCATTTTTTTCTTCTATTCATGATCCATGTCTCTTTACCCCTCGACTCGGCTATTGGGGCATGATGATTGCTTTTTTTCTCTTTCTCTTTTGCTGCACACCTTGATCTGGTGACAGCATCATTACTGGGTGTTCGCCAGGCTTTGTGTCAGACACGCCATCATGGCAACTGTCGGATGAAGATTGCAGGGTGGGACTATTAGCTAACAGCTGCCGATTATCGGCCGGCATTGGTGTTAGATCGCCTTTCTCTTTCCACTGCTGCACGCACGGCAAAATATGGCCTGTTGTTTGGCTTTGCATACGGAGGGGTCCAGGATCTGGTCGGCTTAGCCCGCGGGAGACCGATTGGGTATGTAGAGCAGATCCGACATCGGTTTGGCCCCCGGTCACGAGATGGTTAGGTGGCACCGAAGATGGCGGCAATCAGACGACAAAAAGACCGAAAAAGTCCCCCTTCGTGGGTGGAGATGAGAGATGGTGCGTGCGGTGCCATTATCTGGCATGAAATGTCCCAGTTCCTTATCAAGGAATCGTCATCCAAAAGCTGCGGTTATCATACAGCATCGCACGTCGTCGTTGGTGGAGGGGCAGATCACTACTGCGCTTGACAGCTCGCCACATCCATCTAGCAGGGCTGTGGTGCTGATAGGATAGAAGACCATTAAACAACCACCCAACCACCGCCGTTCCTCGGATCAGTTTTCTCACTAGATATCTCATGGCCTGATAAGCCAAAAGTCAAAGTTGGGGATGCAGGGAGGGACAGGCGATAAAACCATTCCTGCTGTTGGCTATGCCATCATGGATCGGAGCGGCAACAAAGTCATCGTGTGCGACCCTGGGCGCTGTCTCTCGCCAAGCTTCGGGAATCCATTACACAAACACAGACAGCGGCGGCGGTCAGGAAGGGGAAAGACACGATGGGGGGCATTGGATTTCGAAGGCGTAATCAAAATAGCCTCTTGTTGAAGGAATACCACCACTGCCCCAGCAATCTGCAGGACGAAGCTACGACGGCAATCCCTGCAACGCCGTATCGGAGCGTTTCCAGTATCACGGATAGAGAGGAGCTGAGGTGGAATCGCATCTCACGCGCCATGGCCATTCGCCAATGCGTGGGCAGCGGGCGTGGGGGGGCGATGCTGTTGATTCATTCATGTCCGATTTAGCTGGCAACCTGGTTCAAATCACTAATAACCGCCCCCCCTTATTAGCCTCTTTGGCTTCGTCCTCCCCCAATCTCCAGCAAACCAACTCTGGGGCTTGCGGCTACTCTCGGCGGCAAGGTATCGTGGCGGGGAACCACGTGATACCTATAATGCCCAAAACAGCTTATCTCGTGGCTTTGATGGCGGGAGGGTCTCACCTATCCCAGTGCATCCCCGTGGTGCTCCAGCTGTCCCAGCTCCCCTCCATCGCAGTTCACGACGGCCTGATTCGGACTCTCGGTGGAGAGGTCGCATTAGTGAGCGGCTCAAGACGGCGCCGCGGTATCAGTCCTTTTTATGCTCTCCTCACTCACACACTATTGTATTATGCTATCTGTGTCGTCGTCGTGTCGTCCCAGGTAGTGCAGGATATGCCTGCCATTACGCGGACGAGGCTCGCCCTCCACACACGATAGACGGGGAACCGGGGGGTGGACGGACATGGACAGTGCACACGCCATATGTAATGGAATGAAATGGACTGGGCTGGACTGGCTTTGCTCGTCTCGTGGTTCCTGGCTGGCTGGCTTGACGATGGGGGCCCTGTTAAAGAACGTCGCCTTCCCTGTGCTTCTCCGTAGTTGCCGGGTGGCTAACAGACTGTTTCACCCATCGGCAATATATAGCATAAAGAATAGAATAACTGTCACGATCACCCACCTCCTCCCCCTCTTACTCTTACTCTTCCTCGAACTTGCTCACCTCCTTGTTCCTAATCTTTCATCTCTTCTTAACCTAGTGATACACAATCTCTCACTCAGCATCTTGATTCCAAGACATCTATCTGTCTTATCAAGCAATAGCAACATCATAACATCTCTCTTCCTGTGCTGCCCCCGCTCACCTCAGCATATATATCAGCCAGGACTAATCGACGCACCACCCAAATACAACTCAAGATATATATAAGATATCTTTATTCGAGTTGCCCTCCCCCACCTCGTGTAGGCCTGCCATGGTATTCGTTCCAGGTCGACGGGCTGTTCGCCTGCCCGTCTACCGGACCAGCTCCCTCACTTGCACCGCCTCACCTCGCTCTCAACACCGACTCACCTCCTCGTCACCGGCACTAATCTCACCATCACCATGTCTTCGCGCAATAGCAACAATGGCGCTTCAGCAGAGGAGCCGTCTAGCAGCAGCGGCAACTCCCCTTCAACACCAACAACAACAACAACGTCAACGTCGCGGCATACACTCCTCTGACCGGCGGACCTCCACCCTCGTAGAGATGCCCAGCTCCATGCCCCCCCTCCCACCGCATAACATGGACAGCACCACTGGCCGGGCGCCGCTCTCCGTCCTCCCCATCAGCATGATCATCCGCTCCCTCGCCACGACGGTGGTATCCTCATCGCCAGTGTTATTGCCGCCTTCGCTGCGCATCATGATCGCTCTTGCGCACTCCAAGAACCCGATTATGAACCCGGACAGGAACCCTCTCCTGCGGTTTATTCTGAAGAAGTCATTCTACGCGCAGTTTTGCGCGGGAGAGAACGCCGCAGAGGTGAAGCACACGATTGCGCGCCTCAAGAATATTGGCTTCACGGGCGTGATTCTGGGGTATGCCAAGGAGGTGGTCTTGGAGGGGGAGCAGGCCAAGGAAATGGGAGCTGTGAAGCTGGGCGAGGAGACCGCAAAGGACATCGACTTGGAGATTAACCCTTGGAAGGACGGCACCCTGGAGACGGTTCGGTTGGCTGACCCCGGTGACTTTGTGGCACTCAAGTAAGGCTCCTCTTGCAAAGAAAAGAAAAGAAAAGCATACCCCATTCTGTTCAAGGAATCTGGGGTGGAATTTTCTTCTTGATGGGATTAATGACTAACCATAATATTGTAGATTCACTGGTGCAGGCCGCTTAGCCCTCTTTCAGCTAAAGAACCGCCTTCCTCCCTCGCCTCATCTCTACACTTCCATTGACGCCATCTGTGACCTCGCCCACAAAAGAGGCGTCAGACTCCTCTTCGACGCTGAGCAAGATATGCTCCAAGACGGCATCGACGATTGGACCATGGAGTTTTCCCGAAAATACAACACGTCACCACAGACAGCCACCATCTATGGAACATATCAAGCGTACAAGAAGAACTGCCCAGAGGTCTTGTCCCAGCATCTGGCCGAAGCTTCCAAAGGTGGCTTCACTCTTGGCGTCAAGTTGGTGCGCGGCGCATACTTGGGATCGGACCCCCGACAGTGCTTTCATGACACAAAGGAGGATACGGATGCCTGCTACAACAGCATTGCGGCCAGCGTTCTGAGTCGACAGTGGTCGCCTACCGTGAAGGGCGAAGGCGAATATCCCAATGCTCATATCGTGCTTGCCACCCACAATATCGAATCTGTCCGACGAGCCCGTGCCATTTGCGATGCAGGGGGTGCTAAATCCGATATCGCTTTTGCCCAGCTTCAGGGCATGGCAGACGAGGTTAGCTGCGAGCTTGTTGAGGCGAGTCAGTCGAGTGCCAAGGACGACATGAATGCGCCGGCATTGCCCGTTTACAAGTATTTGGTTTGGGGAACTACCGGGGAGTGTATGAAGTACCTCTTGCGTCGTGCGCAAGAGAACAAGGATGCCGTGCAGCGAACACGCAATGGGCGAGATGCCATGTGGGCGGAATTGGTCAGGAGATGCAAGAATGCAGTTGGTATGGCCTGAAGCTTGATGAAGCAATAATGAAGTCTTGTCTGTTTTGGGTATTAAAAAAGACGAAAAGGGTCTTTGAGGGTTAATTAGCATTTCTTTCCTTTCCTTGATTTTCGCAAGTTTAGCGGTGCTTCTATTTTGCACAAGGGAGTTCAGGAAGCCTCATGATGTTAGAGAGTTATGATAGAAGCTCTAGAGATGATGGTAGAGGCATAGTCGATTGACTAGAATTTATGACTCACACTTTTTAGCATTCTTGTTTTCATGAAGGCTTCCACCGTGATCAGGAGATATCTTTCTTTGTCTTGATGTTCTCTCTGCTTTCCATACGCTTACATCCCCCGTAGTGCCATTCCACTGACGACCAGCTTTTCCATTTCTGACCTCTTGGCAGTTTCATCCTCCACAGCATCCAGCCATGCCAACCCATTGAGTTTGTAGTTCTTGCGCACGAGTTGAAGGTCTGTACCAGTGGCGATGTTTTCGTGGGTTGGGGGAACAGCAAGTCCCTGTACATGCTGTTCTAGATGTTTCCACACGTCCTTTGCCGATAGCGGCTCCGGCTTGGTCTCGGTAGGGAAGGTGATCTTGACGACGAGGAGATTGGTGGTTTTAGGCGATATTCCAAAGCGGCGATATGCGTCTGCGATCTGTTTGGGAAAACGATCCGGGTTAGTAACTGCATAGTCAGGGCAGCTAAAGGTCATGGCTAAAACTCACATTGCTAGATGAACTTAGAGATACGACAGTCTCTGAATGGACATTGGGCGTCTTGAGAGAGCCATTGGAGGCATTTGTTATGGCCTTGAAGATGGCAGCAAGGAGCTGGAGGCGGGAGATGATCTGAGAGAGAAAAAGCGAGTTGTCAGTCCAAAATAATTGAGTTTTTCAAACAATACTGCGCACCCCCCTCCTTCCATCACATGCATCAAGGCTAAGCATTGCCAAGGTTGACTTACCACTGAGGCATCAACAAAGGCGTATTCAAAGTCTGAATTGCGAGCGAGGAGTTGCTGGTGCAGGAAAGCCGAGTTGTTGACGTCGCGGAAGAGCGCAAGATGGACTTGATAGGAGGCCGGGATGTGCTCGAGCTTCAGAGTCTCTAGAGTCGACATGTCGAAGGGTCTAAAAGGGGGTGTTTGCTATACTGTTGATGTCGTTTGCACGTTGAATACGAGGCTGGGTCCTCTGATGGCAGATTCGATGTCAGAATTGGTGTTTTGAATCTGGGAGAATAATTGGCGGGAGAGATGAGCTGGGCAGCCTGAGGATGGAGGGGTCGGCTTTTGGATAGTGGGGTATTTTCGGGGGATGATGGGCTCCAGGGCTGCTACGGAGCTCCAAACCTCCTCCAACTACCGCCGCCGCCGCCACTACCACCACCCAGGTCAGTTGTCCCGCCACCTCCAAAAAAAAAATCTAAGATCGCGCAATCAATCAGATCAATTAATATCAATTAATATGCGCGGGAAATTTTGGTATCCAGCCACCGGGTATCTCGATGTGAATTCTATATTGAGCGAAAGTCTACAAGGCTCAATGGGGTTTAAATCAATGAATAGGTAACCCTTGGTTTGTGATTATGAAAGGTGAGGCCGTTATTACACAATCACAACCTTAATCACCATCATGCCGTCATAAATACAGAACAAAGGGCCTCGATGTTTCGATTTCTGCTTGATAGGTGTTTTGGTTGTGGTTGTGGTTCTTTCACCATTGTAAGAAGGAGGTTAGAGATCAAAGAGACTGTCAAGTTGGAGGTCAGATCCCAAAGATGGGGTTCGTATGGTAGAAACCACTCAAGCGTTCTGTTCCCGTCGATCAAGGCGCCCTCGTTGTTATCCCTGTGAATGAAGAATGGGTGTTCGTGAGGCTGAGTTGAATAAGATAGGCAATAAAACAATGGCATTCCAATGTGATCTACGGGGGTTGTAAGCGATAGAGTCGAGGCGTCAGTCTACAAGGATGGATGAAGTCTGGGGGCCTGGAACCACCCCTCTGAACGAGTAGAACCCGTCATGTATAACCGATCAGGGCAAATCGCCAGGTCTTGACTCTTGTTCCCTGACTCGTGGTGAGTGACTCGGTATACGTATGTAGCCTCTGTATTATTACCTTAGGTGACGAAGAGAGCACAAGGCAGACATGTGCGGGACTTGAGTCATGTTCCATCCGGATTTGATACCTTTCAGTTGCTTAGTTGCCTATGAACCATCAGGAAGAACAGTTATGTCCTATTCCTATCGGGCCTTTTTTTTTCTTCATCTTTTTCTTATTTATTTCTCCCGCCCTGCCACCTTGAATATCTTGGTGTTAGTGAGAACCTGTAGGGCTGAGGGGGGCGTGGGAACGTGCGGAGCAAACCCAACATTTCCCCGCGCGGAATTACAAATTGTTGCATGCATGTGTACATATATTACATTGATGAGCTCTCGTCTGCATTTGATATTCCCAGGGGGGGTGCCATTGATGGTGCATAGAGGCGAATGGCTTTGTTTGGGATTTGATGATATTACGTGACCCAGTAACATTGGAGATGATTGCCGTCAAAGGGACTGGGGTTAAACACTAGATCGATAGAGCATGACCGAGGTTGCTCTTTTTTTTTTCTTCTTTTTTTTTTGTGTTTTTTTTTTTCCAGCAACATGTATGTATATGTGTGTATATGTATGTATGTTTTCAGGTGAGTTTCGTCAGATCCGAGCTCGCTCGTATTAAGATTTCAGCCATGTGGATTTCTGATAAGAAGCTCCAAACTTCCCGCCCGTCTCCCTAATGTTCCCCGTCTGCAATGTGGACAAGGGCGTCTCAGTTGAGTTCGCTAGGCCAAGCCTCGTCAGGGTCTCAATCAACGACCGCACCAACGACGAGGGGTTCTGGTAGAACTTTAGAAGGCGAAGAAGAAATGTGTATGAATCGCCATGACCAGTGTATTTGGATTCAGGTTAGCCGAGGCAGACATAAAACATAAAATGAAAAAGGCATTGAACTTGAAGACTTTTTTATTTTTATTTTTTATTTTTGCCGTTGTTGTTTCGCCATCGACTTGAGGCATTGGCTTGCTTTAGTGAGACTAGCAAGGTCACATTGAAAGGATTCTTGGTATAAAGTAGATGGCACCCTCCCTGAGAAAGACGTCCCAGTCTTCGATGTTCGAGGGAAGACCAAAAAAAGGGCACTAAGAATAAGAAGAAAAAGAAAAGAAAAACTTCATTCATGCCCTGGCCCCATTCTTTATTTCTGTCCCAGTTCGTCCCAAGTCGGGTCTGTGGTTTGTCTCTAAGCCGCCGCCGACGCCACGGTGAGAAGAATAATCCATACTTTGCTGCTTGCATTGCTGCGTCCCTTGTCTTGTGCTTGGATGCACAAGACAGAGTCAGAAGGAGTGAGGGTGAAAGCGAGAGAAGGAATCGATCGGGTGTGTTGGGTGGGTGTGCCTCTCTGTCTGTGACTTGCGATAGCTGCATTCATTATAGGGCCGTCGCTATCGCTTCCAGATCAACCACCACAAGCACAACAACACGGCGGAAGCGATTGGTGACGAGACGGTGGCAGCAGTAACTCTAGCCCCTCACGTCTTGTCCTTCTCCTTCTCCTTCGTCTTTTCTTCTTCTTCTACTACTACTACTGCTACTACTAATATTACTATTACTTCTTCTTCGTCACCACCCCCCTTCCTCCTTGAACAACCCCCTTGCAAGTACAGACATACAGAAACAGCAAGACAGAAAGCGACTCCACCAAGCCAAACTAGGCGAAAGCGAGGGCTGCGCTCGTGCCCCAAGGGAGTACCGAGGACGGAGCGGAGGACGGAGTCGGCACCCACCTAGACGACGCCTTTCCTCTATTGAGACACATTCTCCGCCCTAACTAAGGCACCTTGGCAGCAAGCACAGCTGGCCTAGCGCAAGTCCCGGGGGATTTTCTGCAACCCCACTGCCGGGGCTATCTTTCTGTAAAACAGCCGGTATAGCGGGTGCTCCGTTGCTGTTGGTGGCGGTGCCTGTTTTTTTTTTGGTGTGTGTGTGTGTGTGTGTGTGACAGCGGTCCTCTAGGGGCGTGCCGGGTGGTCCTGTGCTGGTGCTGCGCTGCGCTGCACTGTTGTTCCTGTGGTGTGTCCCTGTCTGTGTGTCCCGGGCTGGCTAGCCCTGTTGTTGGCGGCTTCCGACACTCTCTTTTCTGCTGCCGGTTCCAGACCCAGACCCAGACCCAGACCCAATGATGCTGGCAGACACCACAACGCATCAACATCAACCAGCAAATCAGGACCTCCTCCACCAGCTTGATTTGGCAAAGCCAACCACCACTACCATTGCTATCCCGACCCTCTGCTGCGCATCCTCAACATCCTCATCCTCCTCCACATCCCGCCGACCGCTACTGCTGGAAACTGCTGCTGCTGCTGCTGCTGCTGTTACTGCTACCGCCACTGTTGCTGGACCAGTTGCTGCTGCCGCTGCTGCTGCTACTACCATTGCCAATCTTACGGCTCCTACTGCTGCCACTAATACTAATAATAATAATAATAATAATACTACAACTGCCATTACTACGGCTGCAGCAGTCGCCGCCGCCGCCGCACACCACCAGCAAGGCCCGCCGTTGTCATGGTATCCCGAGAACAGCAATCACCATAACAATACTCTTCCTCATCATCATCATCATCATCAGCTTCTTCTTCAGCCTCAGTCTCAGCCTCTCCAGCGCAACCATCATCATCATCAACACCAACAACATCATCAACATCACCAGCAGCATCATCATATCCAAGCCGAGATCCACAGCCTTGGTCATCATCGCAGCACCCCCCTTACCGACAACCGCAACCACCACAACCCCAACAGCAACCCCACCCTTCTTCAGCGCCCTGCTGCTGCTTCTGCTGCTTCTGGCACTGCTGCTCTGCCGCTGTCCCCGGCCCAAGAGCCGCCGCCTGCTGCACGACTGCCGCCGCCGCATGGCCTTGGTGGCCTTGCAGTTGTTGCTCCTACGACACCCACCAGCGCCACCGCCGCCGCCGCTGCTCCCTCACTTATTACGACAACTCCAACAAACAATATCCTGTCGCCCGCACTTCTCCAACCCTTCACCAGCGCCACCACTGCCGGCTCCAGCAGCTCGAGTCCCACCACCTCGGCTGTTCTCACCTCTATCTCGACGTCCGCCAGGGCCAACACCACCGCCGTCGCCGCTGCTGCTGCCGCCGCTGCCGCCTCGTCCTCGGCCAACTCGTCCTTCTCGTACACCTCTTCCTCTGTAACATCGCCGGCCGCTGTCAGATCGCCCTCGTCATCGCGCAAATACACGCCGCGCTCCAGGAAAGGCGCCATGCCTTCCCGCCAGGGTGCCAAGCGACCTGCCGATGGCGATTCGGGCAACGACCTGTCGGGTCCCGGTCCGCATCTCGCTGGTCACCAGGCCTCCGGCGGCAAGTTGAAGATGCCCAGGATGGATCGAGGTCCCGGCGAGTTCTCGTCCGTCATCAAGAACCGCCTCCAGTCGTACACGCGCACAGGGCAGGCTTGTGACAGGTGTAAAGTATGTGCAACCAACCACTCTGTTCTCTCTACCGCTCCCTCTCCCTCCCTCTCTCTCTCTATCTTGTAGCCTTCCTCCCCTTGCCTTGCTTTGTTGTGCCTTCTCCTTTGCCTCGCCATTGTCGCATTCATATCATTTGTGTGTGTCCCATGTGTTGTCTCTTTCCGAGCCATCATGCCACTCCCTAATCTGCCCTCTCTCTCTTCTCCCGTATCCGATGTGACAAACAAACAAGCTAACCAGGGAAACTCCGCGCGTCTTCAGGTCCGCAAGATTCGATGCGATGCCTTACCAAATGGCTGCTCCCCATGCCAGGGCATCGGGCTCGACTGTTTTGTCACAGATCGCGTCACTGGCCGCACTGAAAAACGAGGATACATGGATGAGCTAGAAAAGGAAAAGGAAGCCATCGAGAAGCGTATGCAAGATCTGGAGGGCCTCCTGCAGCAGCTTGGGCTAGAAGTTAAGCCGTTGGACATTGATGCCAAGACGGATTCTCCCTCGGGCGTTGAGACTCTCGCTCTCACCTCCTCCTCCTCCTCCTCAACCACCAGCACCAGCTGGCGACAATTCGGCTCTCTTTCGGTGCGAAACTGCCCACCAACCATATCGACGTCTATCTTCAATTCCATCTCGAAGCACCCCCGTTCAGCCTTAGAATCACGCCCAGAAGAGAACCACATTGGTGTAGCCCAGGATACTAGCCCCTTGAGCTCCATCAGTGGTACTCGCTTGTCGATTTTTGGTACATCCATCGACACGACATCCTTCGAAGCCCCGGACGTCGACGAACCACCAAGGGATGCCCAGATATCAACGCCGCTGTACAACAAATCCCTGCAGGCTTTCCTGCAGTCCTCCATGAGAGTCAATCCTCCACTAATAGTGGATTTGCCTTCGCGAAAGGAAGCCTTCACCTATGTCGATTGGTATTTTCTAACCGTCTCAAATTTCATTCCCCTCCTTCACAAACCTAGCTTTTTAAAAATGGTATGCTGTCTAACCTGAGGGAGTTGTCTCCTCCTCCCCGCACCTCAAGTTTTGTACGCTGACCACTTCATACCTTTGCAGTTGAGAAGCATATACGATGATAATACCTTCGAGCCGTCCATCCCAGAGCTAGTTATTGTCCACATGGTCTTCGCTGCAATCTTCTTTCAATATGCTGTAAGAAATTGGCAAGAACCGGACAAGCGCAGCCAGTTCAATGACCGATCCAACAAGCACTACCATTTTGCCTTGAGTAAGGTCTTCGACTTGCTTTCATCCCAAGAGTTCACCTCTGTCCAGGCCATGGCCATGATTGCCTCCCACACACGAGCTTTCCCTAAGCCCGGGTGCGGAGCCATCGTGGCCACCTTGGCTCTTCAACGCGCCATTGAGTTCAACATGCACCGCAACCCCAAGAAGGCCGGCGAAGGAGGCACAAACCTTCAAAATGAACTGCGCAAGCGAGCATGGTGGGTTATATTAATGGCGGCCGTCGGCACTACTGGCCGTCGTGGCTGGCCGTTGCCCATCTCTGTCGACGAGTTCGACACCGACTTCCCCGAGCCGATTGCCGACGAACTTCTTTCTGACGAAGGGGTTGATACCTCCCGGACAATGCCCTGTCCATTTGAACCAGGTATCGCCGGCATCAAGATCACGCCAATCCTCATGCAGATGTACGCAAGTATCTACAGCGTTCGCCGAAATGCAGCCAACTACGTCTCCAACATCAATGCCTTGGAAAGTCAGCTTGAGGACTGGTGCAATGAACTCCCCGAATCATTGAGATTGCCAGACTATCCCTCATTAGAAAACCACAACGCCGCCGCATTCTACGTAAAGACGTTTGAGCTCGAGCTCCGCTTATGTTTGCGCCACCCTTCTGTAGCAATGACGACGGACAGACACATGATGGCTGAAAACTCTCGCATCTGCGAAGAGACAGCTCGCAAGCTTCTCCATATTGTCCAGCATCTCGTCAAGATGAGGTCTCTTGATACTACGTGGTACCAGACATCAATGTATACGGCCTGCATTTTTTCCATGCTGGTGGCAGTTTGGGAACGACGATTCGACACTACACCAGAGCAACTTAACGAGCTACGCAGAGACATGGGGAGCTGGATGGCCGTCCTTGATGAATCCAGCAAACTCCTCGGTAAGTGATTGGTCTTTTTTTTTTTTTTTTTTTTTTTTTTTAAAAAAAAAAAAAATTTTAAAAAAAAAAAAAAAAAAAAATTAAAAAAAAATAAAAAAAAAAAACAAAAAAAAAAAAAAAACAAACAAAAAAAAAAAAAAAAAAAAAAAAAAAAAAAAAAAAAAAAAAAAAAAAAAAAGACTTACCCGTACAAGCCGTATTACTTGCTCTTTCTATCCTTTCAACAAGGGTTCTTTGGTTCCATCTTCTGGTCTGCTTATTATGCTTCGCTTTAATTAA